>OY998265.1:10547500-11057500 GCA_963922045.1 Persicaria maculosa
ACATAGCAACCCGTAAAGCAAAAAACAACCCGACAGTGCATAAAGAAGTGAGCTGAGACGAACATTTTGGGATGTTCTCCTCATTTGTAGATGCCAAACTCAACCTAGCAGCAGAAAACACACTGAACAACATGACAGCCCCATCCGACCTCAAAGTAATGATGGCAGCACCATCAGCCTTATAAAATTGTCGAGCTTTTCAACAAGCTGAACTAAAGTCCTAGACCATAGAAGTCCTACTGAACTAAAATAGGCTACTGTACCAAAAAATCCACGTCCACTGCAGCCTTAGCTCTTTCTGTGTGATGGAGTTTCAGAGTACTAGATTGAAATATTTGGATCCCATGTCTAGAATAAAATACATCATCATGGTTAACCACCATGATGATGGTTAACCACCATAATAAAATACATCCCATGTCTAGAATAAAATACATCATCATGTCTAGAATAAAATATTTGGATCCCATGTCTAGAAATATTTGGATCCCATGTCTAGAATAAAATACATCATCATGGATCCCATGTCTATAATAAAAAGGTACCAAGTAAATTGATAAAGCAAACACTCGCAGACAAAAACATCAGGTTCAAGCTGCAAGACAGAAGGTATTATGCCACCGAAGGAAGAGCCATTACAAGAATTCAAGGCCTTAGCATTGAATATTCAAAGGAAATTGAAAGCTTGCTTGCAAATCCCTAAATTCCCAAAATCTCTACCCCTAAATCCCTAAAATTTAGAAATTAACCACCATCAAAATATAAACATGAAGCAATAGATACCAATCTCAAAGCCCTAATTACATCATGAAGACGAAATCGACGAATAACTGATCGAAGAGGGACAAAAGAGAAGCAATGAACGAACCTGATACTCTGAGAGCCCTAATTGATTGAAGAAGGCGAACAGATGGGTCAAGAAGTGCTGCAAATGGAGAGCGTGAACCTGTTGATCGGGGCGAAATCGACCGACGAGCATATCGTGGGGGTGAGAAAGAGATGGGGTCAGGAATTTGGGAAGGTAGCCATGGATGCCAAGAGTAACAATGGACTCTTTTACGCTATGGATTGAGAGGAGCAGGAGAGAGAGGTAAACAATAACGCATAGTTAAACAGGTCTGCCTATTCAGTAATTACTAATTTTAGAAGTAGCGTGTTCTAATTTAGAAATTTTACACCTTAAGGACATTTTACAGTTGATCCATTACATATATATATAGTAATTAGCTTCTAAAAAATCCCAGAATGTACATCATTCCATTGCTTGAAATGCCGTTGTCTAGCTTCAACCATTCTTCAATAGCATTCATATATTTTGTTTTGTGAGTTTGCAAGTAAAAATGTGAAATAGAATTATAGAAAGAAAGAATAAACGGGACATGATGGATTTGTGTACAAGTTGCGGGAAGAATTGCACTAAACACCTCTTAAAGAAAATACATGTAAGCTAACAAATAGAGACTTTGGGCGCTTTGGTATAAATAAGAGGAAATTGGTCTTAAGCGACGTCGTTTCCTCCTTTGTAGCCTGTATAAGTAGTGAACCGCTGAACTAATTTGTTCTTCTTTTTGAGTTAGTTGTAACAGATTTTCGTAAATCCAATTCAGCTTTGCTTCGTTTTTCTTCTTGTTCTGGACCTCCTTCCATGTAGATCTAATATTCCTCAATACATGTGGCTAAGATTTATGAGTGAGGCTACTAGCAAAAACCTAAAACAACCCTTTCATAATGTATGTACAAATCAAACCTAATTGTCTTCATCCAAATACCCAATCCATTTAAACAACAATTATCTCAATATTTTGATCTCGAAAACACATTGAAATTTGTCAAGGAATGTATCTATTATTTTAATATTTTTTGATGATTTTTGAATGAATTTTGATGCCTCTAATATGGTTCTTGATTATAAAATATGTCGAAACTAATGTCGAATTATTGCATTGATCTAAATTAGTAAGCTTGGGGTCAATAGGATGAGCTAAACGAGTAAACAGAGTTAATGGTGTTGAGAATATGAAATGGGATAGTATCCAACATTGATAAAATGATGAATCCAAGCCTTGCATATAAGTCGGTGGGCTACCCCATCTAACACCAATTGATTTTAGGATGGAACCCCACTCGGCTTGTGTGCTCGGTTTGGTTAATTGCGGAAAATGTTATGAATCATTATTAAATAAAAATTAAATCAAATTATTTCAATCATTAATTAACTGCATGTGAGTTCCAATGTCAAAATTATCCCGAAAGGGTTTTCAGGTGCGTTGTTCTTGGGTGGTTCTAGGCTACTCTTTTGGTTGGTCTCGGCGGTCCTTTTCTTCGTTGGAACTCTGGAGTCGGGTCTGGCCGGGGTCGAGGCAGTGTGTAGCGAGGCGTCTCCGTGATCCGGAAATTTCCTTGGAGGTTCGTCTTCACTGCCCACAGGGACTCCTGATGTACCTCTGGCCAACGGTGTCGCTGCTTGGTGGCGCTTGGCTTCGCTTCGTAGTCTATGTTGTCCCCAACGTTTTGGGTTTTGGTTTGTTTGGTCGATCAGAATTGTTTGCTTGTATCCGCCTGATTTCCACCTTTGTTCTTTTCATTTTATGTTTTGACGGTTCGCCGTCTGCCGACTTTGTCGGCCTCTCGAGGTGTCAGGTCTGTCTGGCCCTCGAATTCTTACCTTATCAAAAAAATATATATATCTGTAACGGCCCGGAAAATAAGGAACTTATTTCCCCTATTTGCCCTCCCTTGGGCCTAGGAAAGAAAATCTAATTATTCGAGTTACGTTTAAGAAGGCAAGGTTACCTTCCAACTAGATCTTACAATCCGAGTACGAGTCACAAGTTTTTGCAATAAAAAGAAGCAAGGTTTAAATCAAAATATAATCCAAAAGAGTGCCACGACCTAGCCGGGTCAAAACGATGCAAAAGATTTTAAAAGCGAGAAAGTTTAGTGGTCTCTCAAGCTCTCGATCTATCGCCAAAAGTCTGAACCCGCCAAGCATCCATATGAGCAAAGATAGCGGCTAACGATTACCTGAATCTAAAAAAAAGAAGGGGATCTGAGTCAATCATCGGGTCACTCCTGCGCGTGTGTAAACACTCTGAGAGGTATATAATAAGCATCCTATTCATAAGATGAAATGTGTAATGCATAACGGAATTTAAACAAATAAGCATGCGGATAAGTAAATGCAGAAATAAATAAAGAAGCGCGCCAATTACAAGAAATGTCAAATAGCATGTCCCTCTAGGCTCCTAAGAAATCCTATAGCAACTCACCATCAAAGGAGCTACCTCACCCTACGGTGCAGGCCAACCCCACGCAATGAGCCTACTAACTATGAAAGGAAGGCAAGCAATGACACTTATATAAGGCCTACAGCTCTAAGAGTCCTAATGCACTTATTAGAAAGCCTACCGCATCATCGAGTGCAAGCAACTTTCTATACCAAAAGCCTACCGCATCATCGAGTGCAAGCAACTTCCTATATAAGCGCCACTAGGATGACAAGAATAAAGAAAAATGTCTCAACCAATAAACACCTATAACGACCGTTTCTAGCAAAGACAGATAGCAAGACATATGGTTTCTATTTTCGATCTTAAGCATGATTCTAAGTCGTATGGTGCATGAACACTAGCCTACTATATAACACCCAGTGCATAAAGCGCCCATCATGAGTAAGTTCAAGGAACTTACCTGGAGAAGCACAGAATCCAAGCAACCAACAAAAGTAATAGCAAGTCCAGACAAATCAGAGATCACCTATTAATTCAGTATATAATATAATAAGTCTAAGTCTAACTTACACAAAGCATATCAAATAACATACATAAGATCCGCATAAAACATATATAAGTTAACCATCCCATCATCATCAACATTAATGTCTCAATTCAATTTCTCATCTCGTTTCCACAACTTGGCCATATCCTCATCATCACATCTTATTTATATCAACACCACCACCACCATCATCATCATCATCATCATCATCACCATCATCATCATCATCATCATCATCATCATCATCATCATCATCATCATCATCATCATCATTATTATCATCACAATTCCATTCTCATTTCCATAAATCATCTCGAATTTCCAACGTCTCAAATCATGCTTTTAACTCATATATTCATATATCTCATGCCATAACTCACATAAATGCTTAAGTAATTTCATTACTCAAATCATCAAGTCAATTATCACTAACGAAAATATTAACTATGATTTCAACATCTTTTAAAACATTTTGGGAAATCTTAAACCTCTTTAAACAACTTCTCAAACAATATTTAACTAATGAAAACACCGAATCATCCCATTTTTAATAAACCACACAAATAAATTAACATTAATAAACCACTTAAATCATTTTATTTTCAATAACCCATATCTATAAATTAGCACATATGTAGAAACCATCACATAATAACATACTATATCCCAAATACTACTACTTTTAAAACACTTTATATAATATATATATATATATATATATATATATATAATTTTCAGAACATATATCTTCACAAAATCAGCATAATATAATAATAATAATAATTTAGTACATATCAATTATATAAAACTATACACTAACATAATCATATAATATAACATATAACATATAATATAACACATAAACACTAACCATACTTAACCCAAAGGCCAGCCCAACCCGAAGCCCAATCTCAGATCCCCAACCCAAAATCTGTAAGGAAAGGAAAAGAAGGAGTGGGCCGAGGCCCAGCCCATCAGCACCTAACCCGAAAGCAGAGAGGAAAGAAAAGAAAAAGAAGGTGGGCCATGCTATGCTGACTGGACGGGTGACGGGGCAAAGGGGGCCCACCCGGCCCTCCTTCTTCCTCCGCCTCTGCTCCCCGCTGCGCTCCCCTGCCGCTCGGACTCGCCCCTCAGCTCCGCCCCAACTCCGGCTCTTCTGCTGCGCTCGACCTTACCCCTCAACTCCCCTCGTCACCCTCGCTCTAGCTCTCTCTCTCTCTCTCTCTCTCTCTCTCTCTCTCTCCATCTCACCCGCAAGCCTCTCGCGTTCTCGACCTCACTGAAGCTTGAGCTCGTTCGACTCCCTCCGACCCACTTTTCTCACCGGAACCCGAGCTCGCACACACCTAAACCTGTTCTCATCTCTCTCCCACCGGGACCATTACAAACAAAAAGGGAATGAGAATCGAAATCAAAGGAGGGAAAGTTCGAAGCTCACCGAGTGGGTTGGGTTCGATGGGTCGTCGGAGCTTCGTTAGGGCTTGGTCAACGACTGCGAGGCATCCCAGGGTGTTGTTGGCAGCGTCGGAAGTGACTATGGGTTTCATCGGATGGCTAAGAGGGTGGCGGCTGGTGATGTCGACAGCAGGGGCTTCCTCTGGAGGCTCCGAGCTCGAACTCGGAGGAGGGGGTGAAGGTGCTCGGTGCTGAAATGGAGGGGTGAGGGTGTAGTGCTGGGATGGTGAATGAAGGGGTGATGGAAGTGGTCAGCAGCGATGGTGGTACTGATCAAGAGGAGCAGGTGGAAGAGGTAAGGGAAGGGGGTGATGGTGAAGGGGATGGTGCCGGTGGTGACGGGGTAGCTAAAGGAAAGAGGGTAGGAGTATGGTGATGGATGAAATAGGGGGTAGGGGTGAGGTGAGGGAGTGGTGTGTGAGTTGAGTGTGAAAGTGTGTAAAAGAAAGTCAAATTTAATACCCGTAAATAAATTCTGAAACCCGCTTTCCGACCATAACCCGACTCAATTAAAATCAATTTAAAATAAACTTTCGAATCCGAATTAGCTAATGAAGCCCGAAAATATTTCTAAGCCTTAAAATAATAGAGCGAAATGAATTTATCTTTGAATTAAATAACAACTTTATGCCAGAATTTGATCGAAAGAATTCAAACAAATCATTTGCTTGAGGACAGAATTATTCAAAGTTTTCCGAATCCTTAGAATTCAAATCCTAATTAAATCAAAATTAATTCTTAATTTATAAAATAATATCTTAAAATTCCGAGTCTTTACATCATCCACCGCTAAAAACAAGTCTCGTCCCCGAGACTAAAATCATTTTAAAGAAAGGGGATGAAGTTTTAAAAGGTGATTCCAAGGACCATGTCCAAGGATTTTGCAATCATCTCGGTTGCGTCTTCCGGGATTCTCACAACATCCTAGTCACGGTCGTGACATCTCCAATTGGTCTTGACAAGTATGCAATAAGCGCCCTTATCACATCCTCGCTTCGACTTTTCAGAAGTACCACAACTCTAAAAGTTCTACAGTATCATCACTAGGTCTTAGCAAGCACTCTACAAGCGCCCCCATAAAATGCTTGTATCCACTTTGTGAGGTATCATAGATTTACTCGGGTCTTGCAAGTTTCAAAAGGGTTTCGCAATTGGAAAAGGTTTGCCTCAAAATTTGTTGAAATTCTCGATCGTGTTTGGTCTTTCAAAATCAAAGTTAGTCCTTTTTCAGAACTGTTCAAGATCCTTCAAATCCGACGTTAGTTAAACAATTTCAGAACACAAGAGGTGGAGTCATCCACCTCTAAGGGCTAATCCCATATTCTCTTCCTAGGTTCATATTTCAAAAATCAGTTTCAATTCTATCAATCTCAAGCCATATCATGAATCATAAGCTGTAACTCATCAAAAGCACATCAAGGGTAACACACAACCATCAATCATATAAACAAGTCATCACACATCAATAGTCTCATCGCCAATCATATCATCAGGTGCTTAACACACAACCATCAATCATATAAGCACAACATCACATAGATAGATAATCAAAACACACGTCTCAAATATGGCATATAGATTCGTTTACTCCCTCAGGGTGTCAATGCGTAGGGAACGTCGATTGGAGTCATATCTTCGCATTCAAGTTTAAAATATCCACAAGAATTCATCATGATGAGAGTATCGTTCAATCCAATAGTCAACATCTAAACCTGTCATTCATGGTATAATTATCAATCATATGTACCAACTCATAACTTGCTAACACATTAATCATAACATCCTTAGCATATCATCAATCATCTCCAGGAAGTCCCATGTTATAAATCTCAAAGTAGCATCATGCTCAGCAATATTGTAGAATATCATGTATCGACCTAATCAGCCAAGTTATCGAGCTTAGACATGCTAATAATCAAAACAGGGATAATATCATGCCAGAATTATAAAAGCATATTAACAGTTAGGCCCAATGATATGAAAGGGCATATCAAAGTAGAATAACATCTATCACCTTTATGGAAACAACATGATAGGGTAAGTACGACACATAATTATAGGATGAGATATATTCGAGAAGCTTGCATTCTACGGAACACTAGGGATATAAGTGAAAGCATGGTACAATCAAGGACAGAAGCTCAGCATAATATTTATGTGCAATGCATATACCAACCCAGGATACATCGTGGTGTGTGATCATGTGGTGTGTCAGGGCGTATATTCATGATGTAGGAGAGGAGCATGGAGATAATCATGACGTGACAATTTGATAAGCATGCTAAGAATTAAGCGTCATATGAGGCATACATCAAGTTGTAACACACATCCATCAATTGAAGAATTCATATTATCATGATATTAGAAAAGAGCAACCACGCTATCATGCGCCTAGTTAAGGAGAGGACATCAAACATGCAAGGACATAACATGTGACATATGCATTTATTTAATCACTAGTACGACAATGCAAGAAGCCAAATAATTCATGTTGCAGTGACATAGAAATATGAAAGAGATATAGCGAATACAACACGAGCCTAGAGCAATGTGGCTAAACATGGATATAATGACATATAAGCATAAGTTTATCTCAATGGTCATCTGGGTAGGACATGCTAGGAACACAATAATACATCAAGTCATGTAATCATAGAGAGGGCTACCATCATAACCACACGGAATTTTGTTTGAGGAACTAGCACTCGGCACAGAATCAATAGACAATCATTAATCTGATAGTTTATATAACACCACAAGCTATCTAGAAGCCGCCCTTCGAGGGACGACTGATCGGAGGGGGCAACTACCTCTCGATCTCTACATCCTAACCCCGCTACTCCAACCACCACGGTGCTAACTCCTTGGACTCTTCTAGGCCCATCTGTAAAGTATAAGCTATATTTCGCCTACCCATTCCCCAAGTTTTCATCCATAAGGGATGAGCTATCGCCTCGTTCTACCCCAGCGATCCTATCTCTCAACTAAAAGATCCTACCGGTTTTATTTTTGAAATTTGCTTTACCCTTTTTGAAATGATTTTGAAACTTTTTTTAAAATAAGAAATTGGTGGGCGGTTTTGAAATTATTTGCAACTCATATGTACTCGGATTGAGCAACCTAGGCTCTGATACCACTTCTGTAACGGCCCGAAAAATAAGGACGTTCTTTCCCCTATTTGCCCTCCCTTGGGCCTAGGAAAGAAAATCTAATTATCCGAGTTACGTTTAAGAAGGCAAGGTTACCTTCCAACTAGATCTTACAATCCGAGTACGAGTCACAAGTTTTCGCAATAAAAAGAAGCAAGGTTTAAATCAAAATACAATCCAAAAGAGTGCCACGACCTAGCCGGGTCAAAACGATGCAAAAGATTTTAAAAGCGAGCAAGTTTAGTGGTCTCTCAAGCTCTCGATCTATCGCCAAAAGTCTGAACCCGCCAAGCATCCATATGAGCAAAGATAGCGGCTAACGGTTACCTGAATCTAAAAAAAAAAAGGGGATCTGGGTCAATCATCGGGTCACTCCTGCGCGTGTGTAAACACTCTGAGAGGTATATAATAAGCATCTTATTCCTAAGATGAAATGCGTAATGCATAACGGAATTTAAACAGATAAGCATGCGGATAAGTAAATGCAGAAATAAATAAAGAAGCGCGCCAATTACAAGAAATGCCAAATAGCATGTCCCTCTAGGCTCCTAAGAAATCCTATAGCAACTCACCATCAAAGGAGCTACCTCACCCTACGGTGCAGGCCAACCCCACGCAATGAGCCTATTAACTATGAAAGGAAGGCAAGCAATGACACTTATATAAGGCCTACAGCTCTAAGAGTCCTAATGCACTTATTAGAAAGCCTACCACATCATCGAGTGCAAGCAACTTTCTATACCAAAAGCCTACCACATCATCGAGTGCAAGCAACTTCCTATATAAGCGCCACTAGGATGACAAGAATAAAGAAAAATGTCTCAACCAATAAACACCTATAGCGACCGTTTCTAGCAAAGACAGATAGCAAGACATATGGTTTCCGTTTTCGATCTTAAGCATGATTCTAAGTCGTATGGTGCATGAACACTAGCCTACTATGTAACACCCAGTGCATAAAGCGCCCATCATGAGTAAGTTCAAGGAACTTACCTGGAGAAGCGCAGAATCCAAGCAACCAACAAAAGTAATAGCAAGTCCAGACAAATCAGAGATCACCTATTAATTCAATATATAACATAATAAGTCTAAGTCTAACTTACACAAAGCATATCAAATAACATACATAAGATCCACATAAAACATATATAAGTTAACCATCCCATCATCATCAACATTAATGTCTCAATTCAATTTCTCATCTCGTTTCCACAACTTGGCCATATCCTCATCATCACATCTTATTTATATCAACACCATCATCATCATCATCATCATCATCATCATCATCATCATCACCATCATCATCATCATCATCATCATCATCATCATCATCATCATCATCATCATCATCATCATTATTATCATCACAATTCCATTCTCATTTCCATAAATCATCTCGAATTTCCAACGTCTCAAATCATGCTTTTAACTCATATATTCATATATCTCATGCCATAACTCACATAAATGCTTAAGTAATTTCATTACTCAAATCATCAAGTCAATTATCACTAACGAAGATATTAACTATAATTTCAATATCCTTTAAAACATTTTGGGAAATCTTAAACCTCTTTAAACAACTTCTCAAACAATATTTAACTAATTAAAACACCGAATCATCCCATTTTTAATAAACCACATAAATAAATTAACATTAATAAACCACTTAAATCATTTTATTTTCAATAACCCATATCTATAAATTAGCACATATGTAGAAACCATCACATAATAACATACTATATCCCAAATACTACTACTTTTAAAACACTTTATATAATATATATATATAATTTTCAGAAAATATATCTTCACAAAATCAGCATAATATAATAATAATAATGATAATTTAGTACATATCAAATATATAAAACTATACACTAACATAATCATATAATATAACATATAACATATAACATATAATATAACACATAAACACTAACCATACTTAACCCAAAGGCCAGACCAACCCGAAGCCCAATCTCAGATCCCCAACCCAAAATCGGTAAGGAAAGGAAAAGAAGGAGTGGGCCGAGGCCCAGCCCATCAGCACCTAACCCGAAAGCAGAGAGGAAAGAAACGAAAAAGAAGGTGGGCCATGCTATGCTCACTGGATGGGTGACGGGGAAAAGGGGGCCCACCCGGCCCTCCTTCTTCCTCCCGCCTCTGCTCCCCGCTGCGTTCCCCTGCCACTCGGCCTCGCACCTCAGCTCCGCCCCAGCTCCGGCTCTTCTGCTGCGCTCGACCTTACCCCTCAACTCCCCTCGTCACCCTCACTCTAGCTCTCTCTCTCTCTCTCTCTCTCTCTCTCTCTCCATCTCACCTGCTCGCCTCTCGCGTTCTCGAGCTCACTGAAGCTTGAGCTCGTTCGATTCCCTCCGACCCACTTTTCTCACCGGAACCCGAGCTCGCACACACCTAAACCCGTTCTCATCTCTCTCCCACCCGGACCATTACAAACAAAAAGGGAACGAGAATCGAAATCAAAGGAGGGAAAGTTCGAAGCTCACCGAGTGGGTTGGGTTCGATGGGTCGTCGGAGCTTCGTCGGGGCTTGGTCAACGGCTGGGAGGCATCCCAGGGTGCTGTTGGCGGCGTCGGAGGTGGCTATGGGTTTCGTCGGATGGCTAAGAGGGTGGCGGCTGGTGATGTCGACAGCAGGGGCTTCCTCTGAAGGCTCCGAGCTCGAACTCGAAGGAGGGGGTGAAGGTGCTCGGTGCTGAAATGGAGGGGTGAGGGTGTAGTGCTGGGATGGTGAATGAAGGGGTGATGGAGGTGGTCAGCAGCGATGGTGGTACTGATCAAGAGGAGCAGGTGGAAGAGGTGAGGGAAGGGGGTGATGGTGAAGGGGATGGTGTCGGTGTTGACGGGGTAGCTAAAGGAAAGAGGGTAGGAGTATGGTGATGGATGAAATAGGGGGTAGGGGTGAGGTGAGGGAGTGGTGTGTGAGTTGAGTGTGAAAGTGTGTAAAAGAAAGTCAAATTTAATACCCGTAAATAAATTCCGAAACCCGCTTTCCGACCATAACGCGACTCAATTAAAATCAATTTAAAATAAACTTTCGAATCTGAATTAGCTAATGAAGCCCGAAAATATTTCTAAGCCTTAAAATAATAGAGCGAAATGAATTCATCTTTGAATTAAATAACAACTTTATGCCGGAATTTGATCGAAAGAATTCAAACAAATCGTTTGCTTGAGGACAGAATTATTCAAAGTTTTCCGAATCCTTAGAATTCAAATCCCAATTAAATCAAAATTAATTCTTAATTTATAAAATAATATTTTAAAATTTTGAGTCTTTACAATATCAGTATGACTATTTGTTTTTATCAGATGTTTTTTAAGGTCTTGTTTGATTATACGAATCCAATATCAATTGCTCGGTGAATTGGGTGGGATTAAAATCACTGGTACCATTAGACGGAAACTCATGTGGAGGCAACTAAAACCACCCCAGTGATAGCTTGTGTGGAGGCCAACAAAAATATCTCTGGGTGGTTGCCCGTGCACTAACGGAGACTGGAATTTGAGAATAAAATCAAACAGTTCATTATTAAATTGGGAGTGAAGTCAAGCAATTCATTCCCAAATGACTGGTTCATCCCCAAATCAAATAGTTCATTTTAAGAATTTCTTTTCTATGCCACAAGAAAGAAAAGGTTGAGATCGATCGGGATTAATACCAAAATCCAACTTTTGAGTGAGTAACTATGAATTTGTGATCGATTTGAGGGAGAGGGAGATTCCATTTTTCAACGAAACTCCATTGATAATGTTGATGAAGCCATGAAAACACTTCCAAGGGTAGCCCAGGTGGAAACCGAGGTTGCAGAAGAAAGTAGTAGGAGACGGAGATCTCAAAAGCGGCATGGAAGACCTCAGAATTGGGAGTTGAGTTCTAGGGTTTCGTTGGGTTTTATAGGTTGGGCCTCTCTCTTTTGTGGGATGGTTAGTATGTTGGGCTCAACTTAATAGATGAATTTTAAATCCACTACATTCATCATTTTTCGATATTATTAATAATTGTTCGAATTTTAGGTTGCTTAC
The DNA here is from genome assembly GCA_963922045.1 of Persicaria maculosa. NCBI lineage: Eukaryota > Viridiplantae > Streptophyta > Magnoliopsida > Caryophyllales > Polygonaceae > Persicaria > Persicaria maculosa. The sequence goes on from OY998265.1 coordinate 10,559,940, forward strand.
AGAAACATTAATAAAAGTGTCCACAATTATTTTGAGCTGATGAGATCGGCACCCTACGTGCTTAATATAATAAAAAAGTGAATATATTAAATTGAGTTTGTAATAGGTTATTATATTAATAAGTATGAATTTAGAGTATGTATGTATTTAGCTAACTTATTATAACAACATTTATGAATTTATAATAAGACAACATAATATATGATCATATCATTTAATTGTAAGACCCCTATAACATAATACAAGATAATAATATATGTATTTCTCAACTCTGAATGAATTTATACTTTATTATTGTAGTATAAAAGCTAATGTCTCCATGTAATATATTAATAAAGTTATTATCTTCTAAAAATATGTTCATATATAGCGAAAATAGGTAAAATCTTATCTTATGTAATACTGTAAAGACTCGGGATTTTAAAATATTATTTTATAAATTAAGAATTAATTTCGATTAAATATTGATATAAGTGGGATTTGAATTATAAGATTACGAAAATTTTTGGAAAATATCCATCTTCAAGCAATTGAATTTCTCTAAAATCTTTCGAAGCAAGTTTCGCCATAAATTTTAAAATGGATTTTCAGACGGATTTCATTTCCGCTTTCATGACTTGAGATTTTGAAATATGGATGATATTGTATCGTATTATTTTATTTCGATTTCGGATTCGAGATTTCGATTTAAATTCTAATCGAGTTGGGATAGGTTCTAGAGAGCGGGATCTGAGATTCTTTTAATACGGGTATTCTTATGGGACCACTCCTTTCCCTTTTATTTTGTCTGTCTTCTTTCTCCTTCACCATCCTTTACTTCACCAATTTTGGCAAAATGCCAAATCTGCAACCCACACCACACACCACAGCACCTCCTTCTTTCTCTTTGACTGATCCCCAGCTCACCTCCTGTGCTCTCTCTTTTCTCCTGATCGACTAGCAGCGTTGCAGTAGTGGCTAGAAAACAAATTAAGCAGCTGCTCCTTACAGTAGAAACAAAGGTCCCCCCCCCCTCCCATTTTCATGTCAAAAGCAACACACGACCCAGCTTTCCTATGTTCTTGATTCAATCCAAACAGCCCACAAAACACACCCACCTTACCTCTGTTTTCGACCACCATAACTCCACCATCGCACCCCCCACCTTCCTCCTTGTTTCCGCCAGCTTCACCACCACCTCACCACACTCCTCCATCTTCATTCTTTTTTCAAACAACCCCTGCTCACTTCCTTTGCTTCCTACAGAAGCTCACAACCACCTCTTTCCTCCTCCTTCACTTCAACCCTCCATCGAAGCCAAGTCAAGGGCACCATACCCTTCCCCGTTTTCATGTTTGAGAGCCATCTTAGCCACCACGGTTCATTCCCCTTTCCTCCCTCGGCGTCGAAGGACAGCCTAGGAGCAGCACTGGAGCAAAGCCGAGCCACCGGCGCCGCCATCTCTTCTTCCACCTCTGTTTTCGGGTTCGAGCTGGGTAAGGATTCACTTTCACCTCCCTTTTGTCCTTAAACTGCATAAAGGAAAAACCTTAACCCCATCCCAATCTTCCTAGGCTCAAACCTTCAAGCTCCTGCGCCGTCGCAGCCCAAACGACCGTCGACGAGCATCGCGCCCTCCGGTGAGCTCTCCTCTCCTCCCAATCCCATTTCTATTTCTCTGTATCTTAGAACCTAGGCCCAATGGCTTCTTTGTGTCCTCCGAGAGCGAGGGTGAGGGCGAACGGATGAGGGCGGATGAGTGTGAGAGAGAGAACGAGAGAACAGAGAGCGAGAGCAGGGCAGGAGGCGGGGGAAGAAGATGGTGAACAGTGACCCGGGTTGGGTTTGTTTTCTTTGGGCTGGGCTGGGATCCGATTTTGGGCCAGAAAAGCTGGGCTGGTTCGGTTTGAAAGAAACAAAAAGAGGGAAATGAGATTTGGGGAATGTGAGCCTATTTTATGAGCTTGGATCCGAAATTTCGAAAGAAAAGGGTTGGGTTAAAATAAATGTGAGGATTATTTTGGTTAACCGATTTTATTTAATTATTTGGTGATGTTTGAAGGTTAATATATATATATACACACTTTTTTAAATATTACTAAAGTGTTGGAATTTATTTAGATAATGATTTTGAAATAAAATATGTCGGGATCATTTTAATAATACAATTTTGGAATATAATATAGTATATAATGTTAATGTTGAGATTTAGAATGAGTTTAAAAGATTTGTATATATTAAAAAAATATTATATAAATGAGATATTATATATTATGACCTTTTAAATGGTTGGATTATAAAATATATTAATTGGACTTGAATTTGAAAAAGAATTTCTAAGTCTTATATATTTTCGATATAGAATATATTGGATAAATGGAATGTAAAATGCTATTATATTATTGATCAGGTTTAAAAAATAGAATATTATTATTGAGATTTAAAAATATAATATTATGAGACTTGGATTTTAAAAGGGATTTGGAAAAAGGTTTTAAAGGTTGGGATTTAATTTGAGAAATGGATTTGGATCTAATAAGATTTAAGGAGAAATTTTGAAAATATCCTAACTTTTTTGGATTGTTTTAAAATAATAATAATAAGATATGTTGATTTAAAGAGTTTTGGAAAATCTCGGGAAATTGACTTGTCTAACTTGTGGTATATAAATTATGATGTGTGATATTGATGCGTGTATGTTGATTATAAAGTATGTTATGAGATAATTGTTAGGTATAAGATATGATATGATATATGATATTATGATGTGTTGATATAAATGAAAGCATGATGTTATATGATATGAAAATGATTAAGAGGCACGATGATACGTTGGATTAGATATGATGCGATGGTACGTGTTAAGTGATTTATGAGAGGATATATATTGCTGAGGAAACGTCGATATAAAGATGATGAGTAGAGTTGATTCTTGATGAGTTATATGAGATCATGTTATGAGATATGGGATGAACGGATGATAATATGATGAGGTTCTGAATGAGGAGATCTGTAGTTCTGTATACTTGTGCGATTGAGATATGCTTAGCGTAACTTAGAAGTAGACTCATATACATTACTTATATGTGATAGGTTATCATCTGTGATATATGACTTGCTGTATACCTGGATTCTGCCTTTTGTTGTTCTGCTTATCCAGATAAGTTCCTTTATAGGCTTACTCAGATTCGAAAGAGAAATCTCCTGCTTGTGATCATATGATATACTAGGTGCTTCATATACATTTAAAGCATGCCATGTAGTATCATGCTAGGGTGCATTGACCGTTGAGCATTCTATTTGTATGTAAACAGAACGACCATTATCTGTGAAGTACCTAGAGTCTTTGTTATGGTCATAGGATGGCCTAGTCTCATCGGGTCTCATCCTGAGTCATTCGAGTCATATGGTATCACCTTTACTTATATTATGAGTATGATTACGAGATTTGCCTGCAGGCTTTATATATAATTACGGGTCGGGCCTGCGGGCCGATCCGATGATGATGAAATGGAATGCATTCATGAGCTGGCCAGTCTCCGCCCTATTGGGAAAGGGGGTGGAGGTAGGCGAGGGATATGCCACTTGACATTCTTTGGGCGCCTTTACAGTTTTTCTGCATATTATGTCAACTAGGAGCATGCTAGTGTGATTTAAATTTCCGTACTATATTAGAGCATCTTTATTACAAGTATAGCGTATGTGTATGGTTTCTTGCGGGATAGAGTGCGTTGGGGGTACTCGGTCTGACCCCGCTCGCACAAATTGTTTTTAGGTATGCTTATTCTATGTTCCTATGGTGTGGGAATCCCCCCCCCCCCGGCGAATGCGAAGAACCGGTCTAACCCCGCTAACGTGGCTAAAGGCTTTCTTGAATCTATGTTTATGGATTTGGTTTTGACCAGGCCTTGTCGTGGAAAGTTGTACTTTAATTCCGCTTTCGCATTTTCGTTCAAACGAATTTCCGCGACTTAGTCTTTAGGACAGTTTAAGGGTACCAAAGGACCCTTCGATTGCTTTGGGGTTCGAAATCCCCGCTTTAACTACTGATCTTTAGAGGTTTGAAACCTCGACCCGTACCTGTATTGCAACATCCGAACGAAGGTATCCAACCTTCGAAACGTATCTCGGATATTTATATCCGGGCCGTTACAAATACTCCCTCCGTCACAAAATTTAATTCGTTTTACAATTTTGCACAAGTTTTAATAAAACACTCACCCCTCAATCAACATCATCACTCCACTAACTTTTTCATAAATTTTATTATTTTCTAATACCCACTATATTTTTTAACCAATCAAAATCTTTAAAAAAATCAATAACACACAAATCGATACAAATCATTATTATCCCCTAACTAGAAAACCTAAAATGACATCTATTTTGATACAAGAATAAAGGCATAAAACGACCTAAATTTTGATATGGAATCTAGGCTCCTTCGAAGTGCCTCATCCTCGCCCTACCCTTTCGCCGATCGTCTACTTCTCTCTTGTTGAAAAAGTGGAATGGTTGTCTTAGGTTTGCATTTGATACTCCCTCCGTTCGGCAAAACATGTCGTTTACTATTCATGCACGCTTTTTTAGAATGATAAAAATTATATAAAATATTTATTTTTTTATAAATTTTTTGAACAAGTTTGTACTTATTAATAATAACTACGAAATTGTTAAAAAAATTATTAAAAAGCTAGATATTTTATATAGTTTATATCTCCTAAAAAAGCGTGCATAAATAGTAAAGTGACATGTTTTGCCGAATCGAGGGAGTATATAACATGCGTTGTTGATTAGGTGGGCTTTGAGATTTTCTATTTTTTTAAAAAATTAATCTAATTTACCAATTAATTTCAGCCATTCAATTATACTAAATCAACTGTTAGGATTTGTTAACATCATATATGTTAAGGGCTGAGTACATATGATCTATATATATATGCGGGACGAGACAAGATTTACAGGACGAGAACTCTCCGTCCTGCTTTCCATCCCGCATATTTTTTACGAGACGGGATTGAAATATTTTTTTTTCAAATCCCACCGGGATCGGGACGAAATGTGGGAAGGGACGGGATTTTTGCCCAACCCTACTTTCTCTTCTTTTTGTGTCCGTTTTTTTCCATTAAAAAATTGGAACTGGAACCATACTTAATAGTTAATACTTATCTTTGGTTTCTCTTTATCCACGGGCAGACACGTAACTAGGGGCGGGCTGACGTCCCCTCCAGCCCACCCCATTTTTTTAAAAAAAATAGGTAAAAAAAGAAATGTTTTAAAAAATTATGTATTGTTTTTATTAGAATAAGAGTTTGTTAATGGAAATTATAAATATATGAAAATTTTAGTTTATCCAGCCCACTCAAACTTTATTATCTGATTCCGTTTCTGTCTACGGGACCATCAATTTTGATAAATCTTACTTATATAAAACCCATATTCAAAGTAACTTAATTATATGGTCAGATAAAGATAAATCCATGTTTAAGAGCTTTATCAATACAAACTCATATTCGAAGTATAATGTGAACTCACATCTACCGAATACTGTATTGCACTATTGCTTTTTTTGGAAACAAGGTAAGATTTAGGGAATCCGTCGTCGATCGGTCTTCTTCCCTAGAGCGTCCGAGCGGACGAGAACACAAAGTTCTGGATCATCAGCAATGCTATCATCGGCAGGGATGCAGTAAGCCAGACGCGCAATCCTGTCAACTACCGCATTCGAACCCTTGAAAATATGACGAATATCAACATGAGAGATAGTTTTGAGATTTAAAGTCGTATCGGCCATCAACAGCTCGATATTCCAAGGGCAAGACAAGTCACTCGGGAGAGCCTTTATGACGACCAAGCAGTCCCCTTCAATAAGGAGTTTTTGAATCCCAAGGCTTCTCGCTCTTACCACCCCTATGTGAAGCCTAAAGCTTCAGCAAAGACCGTAGAATTGTTATTGCAAGGACCACATTCAGTCGAGTACAAGTTGCCTAGACGATCCCTAATTGCGAACCTGTAAGAGCCTTTCCCGGACTGTTGGTGTGAACCATCAAAATTGAGCTTGTGATAGCCCGGTGGCGGTATTTCCCAACGTTGTTCTTGTTTTTGTATATTTGTAGCAGACGATGATTGAGGGTTTTCTCTGTGTTGGTTAATGTTATAGGTCTTTTTGTCGTTATAGTGAGCACTATCAAAACGCGTTGACCAGGTAAGACAAGGCAAATTGCAGAATAGAGCAATGGCTTGGCAGGAAGGAGGCCTCTCATTTTGGAAAATGATGTCCGCATTTTTAGTCATATTTTGCATCATATTTTCATTTCATTTAAGTCATTTTATTTACTTTTGTATTGGGAAAGTGTGTCGTTTGTGTTAGTTTTCGTATTATTCAAGATATGGAGTCTACACAAGCTTTGGTGGTGTTTTTGTAGGTTTTGAAGCTGATTTGAAGGAGTATGGATGCACTTTAGAGCTTAATGAAAAATCATGAAGGCAATGGAGATGCCAAGAAAAAGAAAAAAATGGTGCAGCTGGAGAAAAGCCTTATTTTCGCCATCCAACACTTCGATTCAAGTTCTGGAGCCTTCATGAGAGTTGTATTCCTTGAAAAGAGCTTTCCAACGCATATTTATATGCGTCAATCGGATAAACGAGGACTCGGGAAATTGCGTTTGAAGTCAGAGTCGAAAAGCTGGAGAAAAACAGAAGTTACTGCATTCAAACAGACCCTCGGCGCCGACACCCCAGACCTCGGCGCCGAGGTATCTGCGAACAGGAGAAGATTTTACGGGCTGATTTTATTACTTAATGGGCTTTTTAATTAGGATTTTCATCTGAATTTCTTTTAGGATCTTTTAGTTAGATAGACTTGGGATATGTTATCCTTCCTTAGATGGATTTTATTATTTTCCTAAGATAAAATCTCTTTTCCTTATAGATTAAGTCTTAAGTTTTATCTTTTAAATAAAGCCAATTAGAGGCTAAGGAACACACGTTACAGCAGCTGAGTTTACAGCAGGAAAAAAGGCACGTTTGAAGTTTAGGGTTGAAGAATATTGAAGGAGACTTTGAGGTTTGGTTTTATGCAATTTGAGATTATGAATTCTTCCATTGTTTTTGTGTTTTTCTTTGCAATGAGCGAGTAGTTTTCTTCTCTTCTAGGGTTAGGGTGAACCCAACAATAAGCATGTGTGTGAATGAATGAATCTATACTTATGTGATGTTTTTATCCACTTCTACCTATGTACTTCACCCTTGATGATAATCTAGGGAATTCATTGTTACAATTGAATTGACCAAAGGAGATTGTTAACTTTGATAGTAATTAGGGATTTTTGATGAAAGTTGAAAAGACCTAATTAAGAAAAGGTATAGTCAAATAAGTCTCTTATGCGAAAGTGAATTGATTTGTTTGATTGAGATAAAAGCATATTTCTCATAGGATTCATTGAAATATACATGAGTTTATTGTTGTGGTAAGGCCCTAATCTTGGAAGTCCTTTCTCATATATTGCATTCGTGTTAGTTACTTGTTACTTGAACGAAATTGGTGTGTTTTGCCCTGTTTTACAGCCGCTACTTGTGTCTTTATTTCCCCTATTTTCGACCATTAAAACAACTAGGATAGAACCGCTGACATACTCCCTTGGATCGACCTTGATTTCCACTATACTATAGAGGGATTCGAGCATAAATTTATTTGATTAGAGTGAGCATAGGCATCGATCTCCCATCACGCACGTCAGAAAACTAGCTGGTTACCAAAGAACCAGAGGCCCCACCAGCAATAGCGAGGTTATTCATGTTTTTCTTCCCTATCGAAGAGTAAATATTATTGAGAATGGTGTTTGGCTTGGTGGTTTCGTCGATGCCAGAATGGTAAGGTAAACTAATGTGTAGTTCAGAAAGGAGTGCTAGAGTCATAGGGCATTTAAGCAAAAGATGGAAAGTAGATTCTGTAGAGCATTTGCAGAAATTGCAACCCGACGGAACCCCAACATGCGAACGTTGTAAACTTTCAGACGTTGGTAATCCATCGCGAGTTATTTTCCATAGGAAGTGCTTAATCTTCAGGGGGGATGTCGAGGTTCCACAACCAATGGCAATGGAAGTGAGGGTCCTCGTTTTGCAACAGAATAATGGTTGTAGCCGAATTAGTGGAGAACCAACCATCCTTACTCGGACACCAGTAGAGCCTGTCGGAGAATTTATTTTCTGGAAGTTTGATGTCTAGGATGTTTTTAATGATGCTAGGTGCTAGCAAACCTTGTAAATCATTGGTAAGAGCATTTGTATTCCAACCATTATTGCTGGTTATAAATCTGTCTACGGACCAGGTCAAGATATTACTATGAATTGGTAGAAGTGCCTCATTTTGTAGAGGGGTTTTGATTGCCCAGTTATCGCTCCAGAACTTAACTGAGTGTCCATCCGCAATTGACCAACGTAGGCCGGTTTTGAACAGATGTCTAATTGCAGTCAGTTTAGACCATTTCCATGAAGTGTTAGCTTTTTTGGCATAATCCATCAGCGCCGCTCGTTTTAGGTATTTAGCGGAGATAACCCTAACCCAGATATTGGTTGGTTCTGCAATAATTTTCCACAACAGTTTCATATGTAACGCTAAGTTCATAGTTTCAGCTTTGTAAATTCCTAATCCTCCAGATAAAGTGTCTGAGCAAATTTTATCCCAGTTGACAAGCGGTGTAGCATTCGGTCCTTTGTTCCAAAAGAAGTGTCTGTAAACTTTATCGAGTTCATCTAGTATAGATGAAGGCAGCATAAAAGCCTGTATTATAAACAGTGATTGTGCACTTAGGTTTGCCTTTATGAGGACCCTACGTCCCTCTGCGGAAAGAGAAGCCGCCTTCCATTTGGACATTTGTTGTTTATCTTTGAAGATAATATCAGCAAAAGTGTCTTGATTAACCCTATCGTTGATAATCGGGCAACCGAGATATTTTTCCAGGTTGTTTTTTTTGTGGAATCCCCAAGGTTGTTGAGACAGTTTGGATAACTGTTGTTGAGGTTCTAGAGGATACTTGGAAACTGGATATGTTTAGATTTATTTTTTGGCCATAGATCAGACAAAAGCATTGTAGTGTATTGGAAAGCGTGTTACATGTTGTCTGGTTAGTTTTACCAAATAACATAATATCGTCTGCAAATGCCAGAAAGGGAACCTTTATACCTCCCCTTCCGAGGCAGAATCCTAGGTCTTTTGACAGAGTTGCTTGTTGTTGGAGCGTTCTTGCAAGAACCTCAGTGGTGTAACGGCCTGGATATAAATATCCGAGATACGTTTCGAAGGTTGGATACCTTCGTTCGGATGTTGCAATTCAGGTACGGGTCGAGGTTTCAAACCTCTAAAGATCAATCAGTATTCAAAGCGGGGATTTCGAACCCCAATCAATCGAAGTCATAGAAATTTAATTTAAACGAAAGTAAAGCGGAAGTACGGTTTAGATACAAAAGCCACGGCAGAGCCGGGTGAAAACCAAAACATATTCTAAAGTCGTATAGCCAAATTAGCGGGGTTAGACAGATTCTTTGCAATCGCCCGGGGGATTTTCCCACGCCATAGAGACAGGGAGCAATCATACATAAAAACAAGTGGTGCGAGCGGGATCAGACCGAGACCCCAACATACCCTGTCCCGCAAGCGAACATACACATATGCTAATATAAAGATGCTTTGATGCAATGCGGAAATTTAATCACACTACATGCTCCTAATTTACAATATGCGGAAAAGAACTGTAAAGGGCCCAAGACAATGCCAAGTGGCATATCCCTCTCCTACCTCTGCACCCCTTCCCGTTAGTGCAGAGACTGGCCAGTTCGGTGCTATAGCATAGCAATTTCCTCGTGGTGGTGCACTAACCACGACATCATCATATCATATCATATCATATCATCTCATCTCTTGCCCGATGGTGCTGGGCTATCATATCATGCTCATATCGACTCGATAGACTCAGGGCACCCGATGGGGTTGGGCTACCCTATGACCCTAGCAAAGTCTCTAGGACTATCACAGATAACGGCCGTTCTGTATTCAAACACACAAAGTAACCGAATGCTCATTCATAAGTGCAATCCTAGCATGATACTACATGACATGCTTTAATGCTTATGCAACACCTAGTATGTCATATATTCACAAGCAGGTATTCTCTTTCGAATCTGAGTAAGCCCATAGAGGAACTTACCTGGATAGGCAGAACAGCAAAAGGCAGAATCCATGTATACAACAAGTCATACATCACAGATGATAACCTATCATATATAAGTAATGTATTGAGTCTACTTCTAATTTATACTAAGCATAAATCCATCACACAAGTACCCAGAACTACATATCTCCTCACTCAGAACCTCATCATATTATCATCCATTCATCCCATATCCCATAGCATGGTCTTATATAACTCATCAAGAATCAACTCTACTCATCATCATCATTCATCGTATGCCATCTCACATCTCATCTCATATCAATATCTCGTCGCATAACATCAGCATAACTCATCAGATATCATTTCAACTCATTATTATACCATATATCGACCATTTAGGAACATGCATCATTATCTCATATATAAGTCATAATATTCATACTCTAATTAATCATCCTATAACATATCCATAATCATGCTTATCAACCATATAATATATCATCACGCTTTAACTCGTCAATTTAAGAATTCACATATTTCATGTTCTTTAATAACTCAACATAATTCATGTCATGCTCGTAATTCACAATCATTCATATCTCGACCACATAATTTCACATTATAACATAATATAACATTCTCAACATATCCTGTTTTAAACATATATTCATTTTAAGGCATATCATGCATTCATAGACCAACATCTCATAATCTCATAATCGTCATATAACACATCATATCAATATCAACATGTCATAAATTATACTAAACAATTATCGATATCCTAACATCATGCTCACACTCATCACATAAGATTCATCAAGTGAAACCAAGTTAGATAAAGTAAGTCAATTGCCCAAGATTTCCGAAACTCTAAAATCTCAAGTTAGATCAATCTTTATTCACAACATTTTGTCAAGTTATCCGAAAAATCCATTTATAAACCATTGCTCTTTAAATCAACTTATTTTATTATTTTATCCAAACAAATCCAACAAGGTTAGGTTATCTCCAAAAATCCTCCTTTTAATTTTATTAAATCCATTTCCAACATTTAAAACCCTTTTTCCAATTCATTTCCAATTCAAGTCCAAATATTACATTTTAAAACTCAATAATAATATTATATTATATATACACCATTTATTTTAAATCCCAATAATTTTAAAATTCATAATTTTATAAAATATAGAATATAATATTTAATAGTTTATCGGATAATTAAACAACCAAAATTCCCTTAAGTTAATTAACCCAAAGATGAACAAAAAGAAAGGCCCAAAATCAACACCCTCAGCCCATGTCCAAACCCGGATCCAATCCGGCCCAGACCCGAGTCCAAACCCATCCAAATTCGGATCCAAACAAACCCACCCCAACTGAACCAGTTTTGTTTTAATTAAAAGAATGAACCGGACCAAGGACAAAACACACAAAACCGGGCACTGTTCATCATCTTCTTCATGCCTCCTCCGCCCGTTTTCCAGCCTCCCACTCTCGCTCTCACTTCTTTCTCTCTCTCCCGCTCTCTCTCTCTCAGGCTCACTCCCAGAAGACCCACCCAAGTGAAACCAAGAAAAAAAGAGAGGGGAACGAAGCTCACCAGAGGGTCCCGAAGGTTCGCCGAAAAACGGGCGTCGGGGGTCCTTCGAGCTTCATCGGAGGTGGGTCGACGCCGGTGTGGCCTAGGACGGAAGAAATGATCATAAAGGGGGGACCTTTATAGAGTATTGGGTCGAAAGCGAGAGAGAGGATGCCTTACCGAGTTCGAAACTGAAAACATGGGAAGGAAGAGAGAAGGTTGGGTCGTTGGCGCAGGGAGGGTGCTCGGGGCTCCGGGATGCTCCTGGGCTCGTCTTCGTCCTCGTCAGCCTCAGAGGAAGAGAAGCTTGGCTGCTGGCTGCTTCAGATGAGGAGGCGAGGAAGCTTCTGTGAGTGCTTGGGGGTGAAACAGGGGAGCTTTTGGGGTCCAGGTCTTGGCGACAATGGAGGCGTTGGTGCTCGGAAGAGAAGGGAGGTGATGAAGTGGGTTTTGATGGAGCATAGAGAGGGCTAGAGATGGGGAGGTTCCAATTCAAATGAAGTTAAATGGGTTAAACCGTGAGAGAGTACATGTCCTAGAGATGTGGCGTGGGATTTATCTGAGGGCATGCCCCTAATGGTAAAGAGTTTGGAGGGGAGAAGGGAAACAGGGGTGGGGTGTTGGAGCAAAGTGGGAAAGAAACAAACAAAATCATACTAAGGGGAAAGAAACAAAATTGAATCAGGGAGGGGATTTGTGGTGTTGCTTTCAAGATATGTAGAGGGGAAGGTGTGGGTTGCAGCTTGCCTGCACTCGAAAATGGGATTGAAGAAGAGACAAAATGTGGTCCCCAAAAGATATTTCAAAATACCCGAAAAACAAATCCTGAAACCCGCTCTCTCGCCCTTATCCTGACTCAAATTAAAATTTAACCCGAAAGTTCAAATCCGAATAATAACCATAATAATAAAATCCTAACAATATATATATATATTTTTCGGTACAAGAAATCGGATGTAAAAATCCATTTTTAGATCAAATTCAACTTTATGCTGGAGACCGCTCTAAAGGAATTAAAATAAAGTTATTCTGCTCGAGGACGAAATTTTCAAAAATTCTCCGAATATCAATCTTTACTCATTATAATTTATCATTAGATGGAAAATATTATTTTAAAATCTCCCGGCCTTTACAAGTGGTGAGAATAAAAATGAATGGGGAAAGAGGGTCGCTCTTTCTCAGACCCCTCAAGGGTATAAAGGGCGCTGACGGTTCGTCATTAATAAGGATAGAGTAAGAGACGGTCTGAATACATTCTTTAATCCATGAAATGAACTTGTTATCGAAACCGAACTTATGAAGGACAGCGAAGAGGAAGGGCCATTCAATTCTATCATACGCTTTTTCCATATCCAGTTTTATCGTCATATAGCCACCTTTAGCTTTGTTTATTCTGAAAGAATGGAAGATTTCATGTGTATTTAGGATGTTGTCCTGGATAGCTCTTCCTTTAGTGAAAGCGCTTTGTAGTGGGTGGATTAGCTTGTCGAAGACTGTCGACAGTCTATTTGTCAGGATTTTGGAAATAATCTTACAGACCGTATAACAGAGACTAATCGGCCTGAAATGGTTAATCGTTTCCAGGTTATCCCTTTTTTGGATTAAGGTGATGAATGTGTGGTTTATCTACCTTAACAATTTTCCAGACAGAAAGAAAGCCTTGATGACTTTAATAATAGACGGTCCCACTAAGTATCAGTATGTTTGGTAGAAACCAGCCGGCATATGGTCGGGTCCTGGTGCCTTTTCAGCTTTGATAGAAAAAAGGGCCTTTTTGATTTCGGAATTCGTGAATGTCGAGGTCAGAGCGACATTTTTAGCAGCCGAGATTTCCTTTCCGATAACCTTCAGGTCTTTGAAAAGGAGATATCGTGGTGGTACGATGACTTAAAACGGGAGGTGAAGTTTGAGACGAACTCGTCCCTAATCAAACAATTATCTGTTAAGTGTATCCCTGAATCCGATATTAAATTCTTAATCATTTTTCCCCCTCTTGGCCGAGGCGATACGGTGGAAGTAAGTTGAGTTCGTGTCATTTAGTTTTGCATGTTTGAGTTTCGCTCTTTGACTCCAATAGCGTCTTTTGAAATCTAGCATTCTTTCCCTTTTGTTTAGCAATTTGTTATGGCGATTAAAATCATCTGTGCTTGGATTTTCCACTAAGAGTTTCTGTAATCGTAGAATCTCTTCATCAGTATGATAAATCTGTTTATGGATATTATTGAAGGTCTTCTTGTGCCATTTTTTTGCAAGTGTTTTCAGCAAGGCAGTTTTTTTTAACTAGTTTAAACAAGTTGGAGCCCTGTGGGTTAAAATGCCAAGCTTGTTTAACAATATTTCTGAACTCAGGTTTGGATGTCCATGCCAATTCGAATCTGAAAGGGGATTTGTTTTGATGCGCTGAAGATCGTAGATCAATAGAAATCGGAGCATGGTCAGAGGTTATGAAGGGGTGTATTCTCGTTCGCATGCCGTCAAATGTCGAAATGACCTCAGTTTGAGCAAGCAGACGATCAAGCTTTGCGAAGCTATTGTTTGTTGAACCGGCTTTTTTCCTTTGCCATGTTGAATTTCCCCCATGCGTGGGTACATCATGAAGTGAGAGTGTATTTTTAATCTCTTGAAATCTGATAAAGCATCTCTGCGAGGGAATGCAGCCTCCCAGTTTGTCATCTGGAATTGCAATCTCGTTTATATTGCCCATTAAACTGAACGGGACAAGGAGTTGTGAGATATACTGAACAATGAACTCCTAGAAGGGACCCTTGGATACGTAGTCTGGAGGTGCATAGACCAATAGGAAGGCTATTGTACGGTTTAATTTCCTGTTATGGTAATTGATATGTATGAGTCTATGTTGTACAGAAACGAGTTTAATTTTGCCCTGAGTTGGGGCAAGATCTTTCCAAAGCAGACAGATCCCGCCTGAAAAGCCAATGGCGGGGTCGAAGGCGATGTTTGTGAATCCGCATTTCTTCCACGAGTGTTCAGGTGGAGGTTTATTTGTCTTGGTTCCTAACAGAGCTAAGACATTTATGTAATTGTTTCTGCAGAAGATCTACGTGTTTGTCCAAAAGTTACGCCTTTTAAGCCCTCGACAGTTCCATGAGCATATATTCATGGGAAACCAGTTGTAGTACGTGATCGGTTGAAAGTGTCTATTGTAATTTGTATTTTATACTTTTGTTTAGAGCGGAAAGAAGTAGTAGTAGTGCTAATCATAATATTATCCGGTGTAAAGGATAAAGGATTGATATTGCAAATATCCGATTTGGTTTTTATAAGATGCAGATTGTAACTTATATCAAAGTCTATTTGATCGGTGTGCATTAGAAAACGTTGTAAGGGGTGTTTTATGTAAGAGCCCCATAATTTATAGTAATTCAAATGTGAACTGGTGTAATAGAGATAATCATGGATTGTAATTAAGTAAAATAATGTTCCATAATACAGACCAGGTAATACAAGACGAATAAGAAGTTTTACATTATGTTGTTTACATCCAAGTAGATGATTTGTAAAGGCCTTGTTGGGGTTAGGATCACCAATAAGGCAATCATATGGGGCTTGTGAGCCGTAGTAGTGAGTAATAAATGTAGAATTCGTAATCGGATAGCTGCACAACCAAGAGAGGGTATACATAACTAGGGAGGAATAATTTAACAAAGTAAAATATGATACTACAAAAGAGCATTGAACAAGATACTTCTTAGTCGATGTCAATCGAATAACACACCGGACAATGAAATATGTAGTAATAGGATCCTTTATAATGATGAAGCAGCAAAACAACTTGCAAAAGTTGAACCATATCGCATGGGATAGGCATAAGGAGATGCAACTCTAAAATAAAAAGATAAAACAACCACCAGTAGTGCACATGATGCAACAGAACAAATGACTTTGGTTGAGAAACAACAAGGGCGATAAGTCGTGGGTACACAAAATCTTAATATATGCCAAGAACACAACAAAAAGTGTGCTATTAAGCCCAAATAGTTTAGAGGCATATGTAGAAGGGGAGACTCGAATCCAAACTAGTGAACAAGGCTTATACGTATGTGTGTGACACCTTTCGAGTCTCGGGGTTACATAGAAGCATACACTGATGCTGTTACTGCTGTTAAGCCAAAGGAAGTGAAAGCGAAACTGTAGTTGTTTAGTACCATTCAAATAAAGACCGTAGCTAGGTGTATCCTTGAGTTGTAAAAGAAGTGAGGAGAATCTCCCCAATTCAAGCGAGTCCAAGACACCGTAAAATGCTAAGGACTTGGAATGCCCCTGAACGAGAGACACGAGGCCCTCGTCCACAGTGCTAATGGGCTCCGATGAAGCCGGCCAAAGTGGTTGGTTGTTCGGGGTTTGAGATGAACGAAGGGGTTGCTGTCGCCACCAATTGAAGCATAAAACTGGATTGGGAGAGACAAGGAACGAACAGGAATCCGAGGACAGACCGAGAGCGAGAACAGAGATGAAGAGGGAGCCTTAAGGAGGAAGAACTCACAACTTCAACCACCACCACCAACCCCAGAAATCCATTTCGGACAACCGAAACCCGTAGAAAGGATCAAAACGCCGCCCAACGGACTGAGAGACGAGGCCAAAGGACCACTGTTCTTCACTATTGTGGAAAAGGACGAGTTGCATCGGCACTTTTTGTGGCCGGTAGCAATTGATTACACCAAATACCTGATTTTCAGGGCTGATTGAAAGATTTCCATGTAGAATTTGTGATTTCTCCTAAGGGATTTTATGATTAGGAACGAGATTTGTGTGGTGAGGCCACGGTGAGCGGCGCTGCGGGGCTGTTTGTTTAGGTTTAGGCGGCGGCGGTCGAGGATGGGTGAGATGAACCTCCTTCGCGTGAGGCACGTTGATTTTGGCTTGTAAGGGTTTCATAAAGGTTTCAATGGTTGCTTTTTAGTATTGCACTATTGCTGATTATGGCCTAAACACATATACTAAAAATAAAATAAAATAGGTAGTATTACTTTACTACGTAGTACGGAGTAGTAATAATGTACTGTAATTGTTAAAAATAAAATAAAATAAAATAGGTAGTACTCCCTAATAATGTAATGGACCTTATGGAAATTGGTTTGGTGTCATTAGAACTCACACATAAGTGTAATTAAAAGGACTATTAATTTTTTTTCCTTTTTTTAAATGAGTTAATATTTAATGACTCATTTAATTGCCAACTAAAATGCCACATCATGGTGGTACACCACCAGGGTGGTATACTAAACATTCTCCGTTAATTGCACATGTGTGCTTGGGCGTGCGTGGCCCCCCACGTCGGATGACCCACCGTTATTTAACAAATGATATTGTGGTTAAGGAGTAGACTTGACTAGTATACCCAAGGAAGAAAAAGGTTTAAGATGTCAAGCCTTTTTCTTCCTTGGACCATATAAACCGAAACTTCAAATTGCATAAAACCGAAAGCAAACACAAATTCTGGGAATAAAATCAATAAACTAAGATACTTCCAAGATCAGGGTATCAACACCACAACGATAACCATGTAAAATAACACATAAAGGCATAAAAGATCGAGCTTTTCATCAAATAACTATCGTTATTAACAAGTAGGAATATAGAGGCTTTCGAATAAACCCTAATTGTTACTAACCCTTTTTCACATAATTAACCCAATTTGTATTAAGATCACTTTCGCTTCAATAACACAAACAAGGATCACCTTCAACTTTCGCAAAAGAATCATGCTCGTAGGGATAGAAGACGAATTGCATAAAAAGATTGTACCTTTTACCGTATCACCTCACATGGCTACCGTCGAGCTCACCCAGACCCTAGAAGTTGGGTGACTACTCGCTCTTCAGCATGAATAAACTCATCAAAGAATTCAGGAAATAAAATTGCAATAAACAAACTAGATAGAACTTACAACCAATCGAAGACAAATCGTCTCTCAACTCTTCACCTTCTCTCGCCACAAGCTCTCTCTCTACTCTCTAACTCTATTGGAATTGTATGTTGAAAGATGTCCTAAATCTCAGCCCCAAGGGCTTTATTTATAGGCTTCATTCCAAGCTACTCTAGGAAAGAAACTCTATCTCTATCTATCTATATCTATCTATAACATAAAGATTAAACGTTGTGATAAAGGAAATAATATCTAAAAGCTAATGTGGATAAATCCTTCTTCTCTTGATAGAACTTGATGTGGATGGATAGAATTCCACATATCTTCTCTTGAAGTAATTATATCTTCTCGGCACAACTCGATCTCGGACTCGGACACTAGATTGTACTCGACTTCCACTAGACTTAGTCGACATCGAGTAGAAATTTTCCTCTTGGGTTGCACTCGAACTTGAGCAGCTTCTGGACTCGACATGTGTACTCGGCTTCGAGTAGGTGTACTCGACGTCAAGTAGCTTTAAGCTCTCGAGTGTGGCTCTGCTCGACTTTGCTGATTTCTGGTTAATTTGTACTCGACATCGACTAGGGGTAGTCGACGTCGACTAAGCTGTGTCGAGTGCTTCTTCTTTGTTTCCAGCTCGGTTCGTCCTGGTTCAGCTACTTCTTGACCTTGGACTTTCTGTAGTTGACTTCGAGCTTTCCATCCTTTCTCCGAATTGCTGTAAAATGCTTTGATTTCTGCGAAATTAAACAAAAACTAGTGTAGACTCCATAATTTGGTAAGTAAGCATAAACTACATAGATTCCGTACTATTCTAGCCCAAATGTATGTAATGCATGCAGAAAACGATATAAAATTGTATGGAAAACATGGCAAAATATGCTCACATCAAACACCCCATACTTAAGCTTGCTTGTCCTCAAGCAATACTTTTAATTGTCATACAGGGGAAGAAATCAAAACTCTCAACATATTAGATTCATTGCCATATGTTCTTGCAATCAATTACCATCCTCGAAAAGGTACTAATGCCACAAATCCATACATGTGCAATTAAAAAGCAACATCTACTCACAAAAGGAGGGTTATGCAAAAACAATACATGTGACACAACATTAATAATCAAGAGGACTTCAATTTAAGCTCATGCGGTGAAGAAAAGGTAAAAGGTAAAGTGGTAGGCTATATTTGAGCAATGTGGTGCTAAATCCGGGGAGAATTATTCAAACTTGCTTTGATGTACTTTCTCCTTCAAAATTCCCAATCACTCATCCTCTCATAAATCACTCTTTGCTTTTTTCACTTATATGCTTTTACCTCTCTAACCTCAGCACTGCCTTCTCGCGAGTCGCAAACATGGGTGTCATGAATGGCCCCGGATACTTGGTGCGTCGGACTCCTCACCTTGGTGTCCCATCTCGCCAAACTATTATCTCAGCGAGCAGGGTCGATCTTTGATCGGATTTTCTTTCACTCATTAAATTTTCCATATATTTCAAACATTCCTGCTAAACTCCAATAATAATAGTAACACAACAACCATATAATAATCTCCAAAATGTAACACCATTCTCAACATAATCCCCGGATGGAAATAAGGTAAAGAATGGGCAATATTTGGATCATGTGGAGCAAATATGAAATAAGGCATAATATGGCTTTGTGAAATGCATAAGCATAGGTAAGGCTAGGATTATCAAAATATGAGCATTATATGGAAATATAAAGTCCTCCATCCTCTTATCATGCAACATGTCAAAAACAACTTCAAATTTTACCTCCTTTCATGGTTTTTCATAAAAAAAAATGCACTTCATTGTGACTTCCCTTTACTAGGCAATTTCATGCTATATCTCTAATGAATCCAATTTTGCATCGTCGAGTTCAATATTAGCTTCCATGACACTAATCAAAATTTTTCAATGGGGGTGATTTTTCAAACTTTGGAAAACATTCATATAAGCACATAAATAACATATGAAATCCAAAGTAGCCATGTATAAGCAATTCAAGAAATAAACTTTAAATATGCACACATAATGTCAAATAAATCAAATATGCACAGAGTAAGTCCTTCCCCCACCCCATACTTAAATATTACAGTGTCCTCACTGTATAAAAACAAGGGTAAAGAAAGAAAACTCACTAGACAGGTGTGCTGATTGTCGAAAATCGAGTGCAATGTCGCTGCAGAGGTGGTCGACATCGACAAAAGTTGGTTGATTTCGAGGAAGTTGGTCGATGTCGACCAAGGCTACTCGAGATCGAGTAAGGTGATGCCTCCAGGGTGGTTTTCCTCGACCACAGGCTCCTTTCTGCTCGATATTTTTGGTCGATGTCGAGTAACTTACTCGACGTCGAGTAAGTCTGCAGCTTCTCTTACCTTCAAGATTCGTTAGACAGAAAATATCCACAATAGATAAACTTTAAAAACTTTGTCCAAAACCAAAAACCAAAGACAACAATGTCCAAAAGTCCTAAAAAAATCAAAGTCTTATTTACAAGCTCTAGACTTTATAGTCGCTAGGCCGACTTTCTCTGTTAAGCTCAAGGTGGCATTTGCAGGGCCCATGTAGCCTGGGCTTCAAACATGACTCCGTTTTTGTCCATCAGCTGTAGTCCTCCTGAATGGATTTTGTTTACCATGAAGGGCCCCGTCTTCTTCTTGTTGAATTTGTTGGGAAACCAATGGTCCTTTGATTTGGCAACATAAACTTTGTTGCCTACTTCATACTCCTTAGGCCCATCATTGGAAATCCTACATAATTGCACATACCAAGGCAAACCTCTCCCGTGTGTAGATAAATCATTAATAGAAATAGGAGAAGAGATGTCCATACCTTGGCTTACCTTCGCAGAATCGGATTTGGGAACCTCCTATTCTGGTCGATTTCGAGTAAGGTTACTCGACATCGAGGAATTCAGCTCGTCTGGTGGACTACTGGTCCAGGAATGAGAAGTCGAGGAAGTAGGGTTTTGGTCGACGTCGACCAAGTTGGTCGATGTCGAGGAGTCTTCGGCTCCGATTTGTTTGCTCGACGCTACTGCTGTAGGTGGGGGGCTCTGAGTCTAGTCGACGTCGACCAAGGTACTCGACGTCGAGTAACTCTGGTCGACTTCGACCCCATACTTGAATCCTGTCAAGGCATCCGAAAAGAAGTTAGTCGACGTCGACTTACCTTGGTCGATGTCGAGATGGTCTTCTGTGTCGTCGTTTAGGATGGCCATGATCTCCTCCACCCGAGCTTCCATATCCCTCTTTTCCAGCTCCTCGGGAGTCATATTTCTTATCTTAGGCTCCCCGCAAGTGATGTACCTGGCTAATATAGACTTGACCTCTTCCATGGGGCCTGTATGCCTTTCAGTTTTATTAAAGGAATACTCAATTAACTCATCGCTGATGTTGAAAGTGAGCACTCCCTCCCTTACGCTTATGTTGGCATCTACCGTTGCCAAGAAGGGCCTTCCTAGAATAATTGGACTAGTAGGGTCCTCCGCCATATCAATAACTAAAAAATCAGCAGGGACGAAGAACTTACCTACTTGTACTGGCACATTGTCTACCATGCCTGTTGGGATGACTACCGTGTTGTTTGCCATATAAAGTTTAGCATCCACAGGCTCTAGGGCACCTATCTTAATCTTGGACCAGATTGATAAAGGCATTATACTCACACTGGCTCCCAAGTCACACAAAGCATTAAATTTGTATTGACCAAATACAATGGTTATAGCGAACTTACCTGGATCTGGCCTTTTCTCTAGTACGTCCATTTGGCTGCATTCCTCTGCGATCTCAGCCATTGACCGCTTCTTGCTTAGAATCTCCTTGAGGAACTTGACGTTGGATGGCATTTCATTGAGAGCTTATGTGAAAGGTATTGTGACATTGAGCCTTTGAAGCATCTTGATGAAACGCTGAAACTTCTTCTCTGCTAGATCCTTTGGAGATTTTGATGGGAAAGGCAGCTTCTTTTTTGTCGGAGGTGTAGAAGGGTGGTCGACAGGGGCAGAAGGCTGGTCGATGTCGACTTGGTTTTCCTCGAGATCGAGAAGAGTGGTCGACTTTGGGGCAGGCGTGATATGCTGGTCGATATCGAGTTCCTGCTGGTCGATGTCGAGAAAGTTCTGTTCACGAGAAAGTTCTGGTCGACGTCGGGCGTTTGCATCTGTCGCCCACTCCTTAGGTTCATGGCCGCTACCTGTCCTGTAGATTTAGATTTAGGATTAGGTTCAGAGGATTCAGGGAGCGTACCTGATTGCTTGGGGATTGACGAAGCTAATTGACCCATCTGAGTCTCCATTGATTTTCGCCAGATATCGATTTCCCCAAGTCTAGAGTTGACACCGTGCAGCTGAGTGTGGATGGAATTGATGGATTGCTTGGTGTCTGAATGATTCCTCCGCATCTCCTCAAGAATTGTCTGCAGGTCATCTTTCTTCCCTTCTCTGTCAGGGTGACCAGGAGCTCTGTAAGGAGGGGGATTCTGATGCTGGGGCTGGCGATAGTAGCTCCAGTTCTGGTTCTGATGAGGCCCTGAGTAGTGTCCCCCTGCATACCTTACCTCTTCGTGGGACTCCGCTTGATGTACTTGATCGACGTGTGGGCACGCAGTAGTATTGTGCCTCACAGACCCACATTCCAAACAAGGCTGATTTTTAGATAAGAATATAACTTGTTTGGTTAGGCGACGTACCTGGTCATTATGGAACTGGTCCTTGACGTCTGGATCAGCATCCTTTGGTGGCTCATAGAGTGGCATAGATGTGGCAGGCATTTCATACCTTTCGTCAACAGAGGCCGCAGAAGTCCCATATGTGTTGTCATAGTTTGCCAGTGTCTCAAATACCTCTCAAGCTCGACGTGGAGTGTATTCGAGATATCTATAGGAGGTGTAATTGTTGATCCTTTCCTTTGTACGTGCATCCAGACAGTTGAAGATGATTTCTTGGATCACGTAGGGTGGTTGTCCATGTGTAGGACAGGATTTCAGTAGCCTTTTGTAGCGCTCCGAGACCTGTGCTAGTGTTTCTCCTGGCTTTTGTCTGAAAGCCGTGATTTGTTGTCTGAGAGCAGCTGTCTTTGCAGGTGGAAAGAACTTGTTGAGGAACAAGTCTTGTAGCTCATTCCAAGTGCGAATTGATCTTGCAGGCAATCCGTCAAGCCACTGTTGTGCTATTCCTACAAGGGACCAACGAAAAGCCTTTAGTTTTAAGTATTCTAAATTAGCACCATCAGCAATAGCTTGGCATAAATCTATGAAGGTGGTGACATGTTCTAAAGGACATTCATTGATTCTTCCCCTAAATTGACTCCTTCTAATTTCAGTAATAAAAGAAGGACGAATTTCAAAGTTAATAGGGGGAAGAACGATCGGCGATTCTGGGACTTCCAGAGTAGGATGCAGATATTCTTTTGCGTTTGCTGGGATGTTCCCAATCTGCTCCTCAAGTACCCTTCGTGCATTGATCTCGCGATCTACCCTTTGCTGCCACCGTTGTTGAGTCTGTGCATGTTCTGCCTCTCGTCGGGCAAGCTCGGCCTCTCTGGTGGTGAATTCCTCAATCCTTAGGCGGAGTTGCTCAAGCTCCTGCGCTGGTGTGAGCTCCACCGCATTCTCATCATTGATTTGCGACATCCTTATTAGCCTTCATCGAAGATGGAAGTATCGCTCAGGTTCAAGAATAGGGTCGATAGGTGTGCGATCAGTTCTTCGCATACACCTGGAAAAAAAAGCAAAAAGAAAAAGCAAGTAAAAAGGAACTAAAAAGCAAAAACAAAAGCAACAAGAACTAAAAAGGGCACGATTGATAGCTTCCCCGGCAACGGTGCCAATTTGTTGTTGCAGGAGGATGGTCAAGTATGAAAATAGATATAAAATATGAAATCAAACTGACTACCTGTCTCGGTAAATAAATACAAGACTTCCTCCCGTTATAGTAGAAGGTAGTCAGGATCGATCCACGAGAAAGCGTGTCAGCGCCCGCCTTTTCAGTTCCAAAAGTGCACTGTCGTCGACCAGAAGAGCCCTCGACTTCGAGTACGGTACTCGACTTCGACCACCCTGTCGACTAAAAACAGAAACAGAAAGCAACAGAAACGAAAACCAAACAAGAGAACTCGACCTCGACAAACTCAACTCGACGTCGACCAACCTTCCTCGACGTCGACTAGACCTGGTCGAAATCGACTAATGCAGAAACGAAAACCGAAACTTAAAAATGCATAAAACCGAAAGAAAACACAAATTTTGGGAATAAAATCAATAAACTAAGATACTTCCAAGATCAGGGTATCAACACCACAACGATAACCATGTAAAATAACACATAAAGGCATAAAAGATCATGCTTTTCATCAAATAACTATCGTTATTAACAAGTAGGAATATAGAGGCTTTCGCATAAACCCTAATTGTTACTAACCCTTTTCACATAATTAACCCAAGTTGTATTAAGATCACTTTCGCTTCAATAACACAAACAAGTTGTATTAAGATCACATAATTAACCCAAGGTGTACGTCTCTAAATCAAAGAATCATTGGTTCTCTAACAAATTCAAGGAGAAAAAGATGGGACCATTCACGGTGAATAAGATCCATTCCGGATGACTACACCTGATAGACAAGAATGGAGTCTTATTCGAGGCCCAAGCCACATGGGCCCTGCAAATGCCACCTTGAGCGACAAAGAAGAACTCGGCCCAGCGACTATAAAGTCTAGAGCTTGTATCATTAGACATTTAGTTTTGGTTTTGAACTTTTTGGTTTTATTTTGTTTCAAAAAAAAAATTCGACCAGGATTTTTTTTGTAGGTGACTCGATATCGACCAGATAGGTCGATATCGACCAAAGATTTCTACTAGGAATTGCTGTGATCGACCAGAAATCACCCTGAAGCATGGAATCGATGGATTTCGAGATAACCTAGTCGATTTTGACCGGATCAACTCGATATCGACCTATCCAACATAAATCTTCATCACCTATTTCAACCATCTGCACGTCTGTCTAGTAAGTTTCTTTCTTTACCCTTGTTTTTATACAGTGAGGACACTGCAATGTTTAAGTATAGGGTGGGGGAAAGGCTTACTTTGTGCATATATATTCATATTTCTCGAATTGCTCATGCATGGTTACTTTGGATTTCATTATTCATGTATGTTCTTACATGTTGTTTTCCAAAGTTTATTTTTATCACCCCCATTGAAAATTTTTTAAGTACCATGGAAGCTTTAATAGAACTCGACGATGCAAAATTGGATTCATTAGAGATATAGCATGAAATTGCCTAGTAAAGAGAAGTCACAGTGAAGTGCATTATGTTCTTGAAAACCATGAAAGGAGGTAAATTTGAAGTTGCTTTTGACATGTTGCACGATAAGATGATGGAGGACTTTATATTTCCATACAATGCTCATATGTTTATATTCCTTAGCAACACCTATGCTTATGCATCAAAAAAGCCATATTAAGACTTATTTCAATTATTGCTCCACATTATCTAAATATTGCCCATTCTTTACCTTATTTCCTTATCCGGGGAGTATGTTGAGAAATTGATGTCATATTATGGAGATTATCATATGGTGTTTGTGTCGTTGTTATCATTATTGGAGTTTGGCAGGAGAATCATGTTATGGAAAATTTAATGAGAGAAAAAAAATTCGGTCACCTCAGGAGATAAAGGTAGATCGACCCTACCTGCGTCGAGATAATAGTTCTGCAGGATGGGACACACAGGTGAGGAGTCCGAAGCACTAAGTATCTGAGGCCTTTCATGATACTCATGTTTGCGACTCGCGAGAAGGCAGTGCTGAGGTCAGAGAGGTAAAAGCATAATATTGAAAAAAGCAATGAGCGATGACAGAAAGGTGAGAAATCAAAGGAAGAAGGAATGTGGTATGATAGTTTGGAAATTACTCCATTTCCCTGGATTATTAGCACCACATGGCCAAAAATATCACACCTTAAAGCCTTTTACCAATCTACTCCCTTTTGAGCTTAATTAAATTCCTCTTGATTATTGTTGCTTTGTCACTCATGAATTGTTTTTGCATAACCCTCCTTTTGTGTGTAGATGTTGCTTTTATTCACATGCATGGATTTGGGGACATTAGTACCTTTTCAAGGATGCCAATTGATTGCAGGGACATATAAAAATGAATCTATGATGTTGAGAGTTTGTTTTCTTCCCCTGTACACTACAAAAAAAAAATTAAATTCGCCACACTACCTAGCTTCGGCATGGGCTTCTCGTGGCAAATGATACCCTTTTGCCACGGCATTAGCCACGGGCCGCCTTCAATCCAAAAAAAAGACAAATTCGACATGGATAGTAGCTTCGGCAGAGTTGCCGTGGCAAAACACTACAAAAAATACAGAAATTTGCCACGCGATCTAGCATCGGCAGAGGCTTGCCGTGGCAATTGTACCCTTTTGCCACCGATGGTATATTCGGCGGGGACTTACCGTGGCAATTGATAACCTTTTGCCACCGATGGTAGCTTCGGCAAGATTTACCGTAGCTACAAAACAAAAAATGTTCAATTTGCCACGACATTTTGCAACGGGTCTTGCCGTCGCTATTGAAATGTCTTAAATAAAAATAAAATAAATTCAGCAGATGAATTAAACCCTAATTATCGAGCCTTTGCTTCCACTTCTTCACCTTCGATCTATACGCCGCTCCTCTCTCTCAGTTCTTCCTTGTTCTTCCTTGTTCTTCCGATCTTTGCGAATCTCCATCTCTAACACCTCAATCTCTAGTTCTTCGCTTCGTCCTGCATCTCTACTATAAATCTCTCAGATCTCGACCTTGTCTCTCTCAGATCTCGACCTTGTCTCTCTCTGTCTCTCATCTCTAACACCTAACCTTCACAAAGCCCTAAATTTTACGCTCTCTCTCTCTCTCTCGAATCTGTGCTTTGTCAACTAGAGGCAGTTGTAGACAACATCAACTCCTCGTCTCATGTCCGACATCGAATGCATTAAATAGATCTGATACGATTTATGTAGATCTACGATTTCGCAGGTTCGCTCCTCTCTTATACTCTCCTGTTCTTCTTTGGTTTGTTGTAATCTGTGGCCTTCTCTTCAGGTGATTTGTGTAGATCTACTATTTCGCAGGGCAGCTTGTAGATCTAGGGTTTCGCTGTGATTTTTGGGGTCGTGCTGCGATTTTCTGGAGTAGGAACAACAAGAAGAATATGGGGTTTTGGGTTTCTTAACACAGGAATTAAGCAAGGAACAGAGTTAAGTCTTTGAATTACATTTTGCATTTGGCTTGTGTGAATTTCATCAGTTTTGGTCGTTTTGGATATGTTTACTACATTTGGAGCCTTTTATCTTTAAAAGTGATATGATATCAAGTGGTATAGGGGACTACTAATCATTGAATCTGCTTGTTGCAGTGTTTTGGTTCTTGATGTCTGCTGAAGTTGATCCAAGCCCGTGGAGAGGTAATAATAAACGATCCATAGCATATATTTACAAGCCTTGTTTTGTGAAAACATGGAGCTAGGTAATGGGATCAGATATGGTGAAAAATTGCAATGGTGCTTATTTGTGTGTTCATGTTATATTTTGATTGATGAGTGCTTAGTGCAGGGCTCTAATATGTAGAATAATTCATATTATTTATAGCTGAAGTGAAATGGGCATGTGAACTGCTAGATATTAGCAATTGAATTTCCAAAAGAGGCTATAATGATTAAAAAGCTTTCCATAATCACCAACTTAGATAAACTACTTTGTTATATTTCATGATTGTCAAGAGTCACATTTCAAATTCTTCATTGGAAATCCATGAATTGAGATTATTTTTCTTTTCTATTTTGTTTTGAGTTGGTCCCAACTGTTACCGAGATGGGTGAATCAGTGAGTCTAATTTAGTGTTTTATATACCTCTGATCAGATTAATGAGCTTGAGGCAAAGTTAAAGCAGCAAGAACAGTTTGAAGAAGACTCTTCTAAGCTTTGTGAAAAGGTACTGGTATTTCTATAATGTTATTTTCATTTATTTTCTGTTTTGTTGGTTGTGAATTGTTGATTACAAAAATGTTCTCTTTTACCTCAATTTGCACATAGTGAGATATTTAGACCATCTATCTTGAAAAGCAAACCAATTCCATAATCACCAACTTAGATAAACTACTTTGTTATATTTCATGATTGTCAAGAGTCACATTTCAAATTCTTCATTGGAAATCCATGAATTGAGATTATTTTTCTTTTCTATTATGTTTTTAGTTGGTCCCAACTGTTACCGAGATGGGTGAATCAGTTAGTCTAATTTAGTGTTTGTTATACCTCTGATCAGATTAATGAGCTTGAGGCAAAGTTAAAGCAGCAAGAACAGTTTGAAGAAGACTCTTCTAAGCTTTGTGAAAAGGTACTGGTATTTCTATAATTTTATTTTCATTTATTTTCTCTGTTATTGGTTGTGAATTGTGGATTACAAAAATTTTGGTTAGTCAAGTGCCTATAGTCAATCCTTTTGACTGTCAAAGGTCCTCTTATATTTGTTTTTTTTTTTGAGGTTAAAGTCTGTGGTACATTGTAATTAATGGTTATGTGTTTAATGTAGTTGCTTATATTTTTGGATTTGTTGCCTTGTAATTGTTCAAGGCCTCCCGTTGATGTTTTGCCCTTGTGTTGTTGTTTTTCTGGTTGCTGTTGCATATTATTGTGAACATATTAGTTGGTTTTTTTGCATTTCGATTCTAATTAACATTAGTGCTCTGACATATATCATGTAATGCATCATCTAAAGAGTAACGAGCGCTCGAGTTTTCTAGCTCGTTATAATGCGCTGCTTTTGGGGGGCTACACCTGCACACACAGAACTTATCAAAACTTAGATAATATGAGAAGAGAGAAGAATAGAGAACTTTTCAGAACTTAGATAATAAAATCACAAAACTTAGATAATAAACACTTGTACAAAATAAAGGGAAGAAAACTTAGATAACAGCTTATCGAAACTTATCAGAACATAGAGAGAGGAGGGAAACTTATCAGAACTTAGATAATAAACACTTGTATGAATTTCTCAATGAAGATCACACATGAATACACACTTGCAAAAGCTACTGACATGAATTTCTTAAAATGCTACTGAGATGAAAGTCATATGATTTTGCCATATGATTTTGCCATATTAAAAGCTACTGACATGAACAATTTAGGCACAAAGTTTGTCCAACTAAACAAGTTTGTGTCAAAAAATTCTATTAAAATGCTACTGAGATCAATAAACAATAACGAAATAATAAGGAAATTAACACATCTTAGCTCAACCAATCAAGGAGATGTGAAATCAAGAAAACCGAGGATCTTACTTGAACAAATTTCAAGTACTAAGACTAAATCAACCTAAACTAAAAACGGCATAGGAAGCTTTGTAGATTTTAATCAATCAATATGGGTTTTTGAGATCATGTACATTCCACCAACTGTATTTACAATTTTGGGTTATCAAAACTTAGATAATATGAGAAGAGAGAAGAATAGAGAACTTTTCAGAACTTAGATAATAAAATCACAAAACTTAGATAATAAACACTTGTACAAAATAAAGGGAAGAAAACTTAGATAACAGCTTATCGAAACTTATCAGAACATAGAGAGAGGAGGGAAACTTATCAGAACTTAGATAATAAACACTTGTATGAATTTCTCAATGAAGATCACACATGAATACACACTTGCAAAAGCTACTGACATGAATTTCTTAAAATGCTACTGAGATGAAAGTCATATGATTTTGCCATATGATTTTGCCATATTAAAAGCTACTGACATGAACAATTTAGGCACAAAGTTTGTCCAACTAAACAAGTTTGTGTCAAAAAATTCTATTAAAATGCTACTGAGATCAATAAACAATAACGAAATAATAAGGAAATTAACACATCTTAGCTCAACCAATCAAGGAGATGTGAAATCAAGAAAACCGAGGATCTTACTTGAACAAATTTCAAGTACTAAGACTAAATCAACCTAAACTAAAAACGGCATAGGAAGCTTTGTAGATTTTAATCAATCAATATGGGTTTTTGAGATCATGTACATTCCACCAACTGTATTTACAATTTTGGGTTATCAAAACTTAGATAATATGAGAAGAGAGAAGAATAGAGAACTTTTCAGAACTTAGATAATAAAATCACAAAACTTAGATAATAAACACTTGTACAAAATAAAGGGAAGAAAACTTAGATAACAGCTTATCGAAACTTATCAGAACATAGAGAGAGGAGGGAAACTTATCAGAACTTAGATAATAAACACTTGCATGAATTTCTCAATGAAGATCACACATGAATACACACTTGCAAAAGCTACTGACATGAATTTCTTAAAATGCTACTGAGATGAAAGTCATATGATTTTGCCATATGATTTTGCCATATTAAAAGCTACTGACATGAACAATTTAGGCACAATGTTTGTCCAACTAAACAAGTTTGTGTCAAAAAATTCTATTAAAATGCTACTGAGATCAATAAACAATAACGAAATAATAAGGAAATTAACACATCTTAGCTCAACCAATCAAGGAGATGTGAAATCAAGAAAACCGAGGATCTTACTTGAACAAATTTCAAGTACTAAGACTAAATCAACCTAAACTAAAAACGACATAGGAAGCTTTGTAGATTTTAATCAATCAATATGGGTTTTTGAGATCATGTACATTCCACCAACTGTATTTACAATTTTGGGTTATCAAAACTTAGATAATATGAGAAGAGAGAAGAATAGAGAACTTTTCAGAACTTAGATAATAAAATCACAAAACTTAGATAATAAACACTTGTACAAAATAAAGGGAAGAAAACTTAGATAACAGCTTATCGAAACTTATCAGAACATAGAGAGAGGAGGGAAACTTATCAGAACTTAGATAATAAACACTTGCATGAATTTCTCAATGAAGATCACACATGAATACACACTTGCAAAAGCTACTGACATGAATTTCTTAAAATGCTACTGAGATGAAAGTCATATGATTTTGCCATATGATTTTGCCATATTAAAAGCTACTGACATGAACAATTTAGGCACAATGTTTGTCCAACTAAACAAGTTTGTGTCAAAAAATTCTATTAAAATGCTACTGAGATCAATAAACAATAACGAAATAATAAGGAAATTAACACATCTTAGCTCAACCAATCAAGGAGATGTGAAATCAAGAAAACCGAGGATCTTACTTGAACAAATTTCAAGTACTAAGACTAAATCAACCTAAACTAAAAACGACATAGGAAGCTTTGTAGATTTTAATCAATCAATATGGGTTTTTGAGATCATGTACATTCCACCAACTGTATTTACAATTTTGGGTTATCAAAACTTAGATAATATGAGAAGAGAGAAGAATAGAGAACTTTTCAGAACTTAGATAATAAAATCACAAAACTTAGATAATAAACACTTGTACAAAATAAAGGGAAGAAAACTTAGATAACAGCTTATCGAAACTTATCAGAACATAGAGAGAGGAGGGAAACTTATCAGAACTTAGATAATAAACACTTGCATGAATTTCTCAATGAAGATCACACATGAATACACACTTGCAAAAGCTACTGACATGAATTTCTTAAAATGCTACTGAGATGAAAGTCATATGATTTTGCCATATTAAAAGCTACTGACATGAACAATTTAGGCACAAAGTTTGTCCAACTAAACAAGTTTGTGTCAAAAAATTCTATTAAAATGCTACTGAGATCAATAAACAATAAGGAAATAATAAGGAAATTAACACATCTTAGCTCAACCAATCAAGGAGATGTGAAATCAAGAAAACCGAGGATCTTACTTGAACAAATTTCAAGTACTAAGACTAAATCAACCTAAACTAAAAACGACATAGGAAGCTTTGTAGATTTTAATCAATCAATATGGGTTTTTGAGATCATGTACATTCCACCAACTGTATTTACAATTTTGGGTTACATGCAGCATCATCCCTCTCTGCCTTTGAGTTTATGATTATTTGACGCTTTGTAGATTTTAATCAATCAATATGGCCTTTCTTCCTTCTGCCCATACGCGTTCACGTTTCTTGCTGCTGCAACAGCATCCCTCTCTGCCTGTGCCCAGCTGGCCAGCTGACTAGTTGAGTCCCTTTGTAGCAGTCAAGGTTGCAGCTTTGATCTTTTCAGTGGCAACCTGAGATTTCTCTTCCTTCTTACACGACATGATTAAATCACAAAGGGAAACTAACAACTCACAAACAGTAATTTATACCTCTTCTCAAAAACTTGACACCCAAAGCTTTATCCAATCGAAACACTTCAACAAACCTAGAAAAGTAGAGATATTTACTCCTTGCACAATAATAATGTGGGGAAATTGCATAAAATAACACCGACTTTAGGGTGTTAAGATAATGGCATGCATTATTAAAAATTATATAAAATATCAACTTTTAATAAAGTTTATGGGTCTGTATCTGCTGCCAGAGTACATATTACTATTTATACAAAATTTTTGTATAATGATAAAAATTATATAAAATATCAACTTTTAATAATCCAACATTAATAGCTCAACCTTAACCAAACAATGAATAGAAAAATACCATAGGATTACACAACAACGACACAAACATTTAAATCATCCAACAAACAAGGAAGCAAATACAGACCCATAACAATGAGTAGGAAAATACATAACAATCGGTAGCAACATCCGATAGGATTAAACAACAATGACAGAAATAGTTCAAACCCTTCAACAAACCACAATGTCCATAAAAACCAGTAGGATTAGACCAATAAAACACTTATCAGAACATAGAAATTCCTCGTAAGATGAAGCGAAAATGCGGCTGCGTGGTCCATTTGTATCCATCCCAGTCGAAGTGTGGGCGCAGTCTGTTGGGACGATAAAGCTGGATGTCCCCGGTCAGAGGGAATTCGACCCTGAAAGTTGGGTCATTCCCAAAATAACACACTTCAACCACCTTACCTGACCAGTACCCTTCTCTTGCGCGACAATCCACACGGTCATCGATCGTGTAGGCATCATATGAAACATGAGGTGGGAAGGGACGAATTCGGAGAACGGGAAGGATTTCCTTTAGGTTATCTGTTCTGTTTTCGTCTAGGAGGGTTACATATTCCACCTCCCAGTGGGTTGGATCCACTTTGCGTACAAGGGTCGCCTCGAAGAACGACCCTAGCATCCCACCCTCGCCCCCGACAACCTCCACTTTTTGATTTGGTCGGTATGGGTGCGGCGTTGGTGCTGCATAAAAAACACATAAACAAGCTATTATAATCATACACGTAGCAAAATTAAAATGTAAACCAACAAAATAAGTGACTAACCTGAACTCTCACTCCCATCGTCCGAGCTATCGGATGGTATATTGATGGGCACAGGGCGGGGAGGGAGGCCTGATGACGAGCCGTGGTGGTATGATGAGTATGCCATTTCCTTCAAGGGGAGATGGGTGTGGGAGAGAGGGTTAATTGTGAGGAAGATGGGAAAGTGATAAAACACACACACACATATATATATGGAAAGAGATAGTGTTTGGTGTGTTTGGCCGTGGTGGTTGTTTCCATCTGTTTGGATGCTTTTATTTGTTTTTGTTGGATATGGTGTTGTTTGTTTCAAAAAAAACAGTCCCCATGCTTGTCTATGTCCAAATTGATTGTTTCCAAGAAAAAGTAGGTTTTTTTTTTCTGGTTTTTTCCTTTTTTCCTGAGTTTTTCAGTTTTTTTTTGGTTTTTTCTGTTTTTGTCTTTTTTGGTGAGCATCTTTCTGTTTTTTTCCTATTTTATTTTTCTGTTTTTGTCTTTTTTGGTCAGCATCTTAGCTGTTTTCTTCTCTTTCTGTTTGGTTTGTTATGTCACTGTTTTCCTGGTTTCACTTTTTCTGATTTCACTGTTATTTCCCAGTTTTTTATGTCACTGTTTTTCTTAGCTGTTTCTTTTTTTCTGGTTTCACTGGTTTTATGATTACACTGTTTTTCCCATTTTTTCCCATTTTTTTATGTCACTGTTTTCTGATTTAACTGTTTTTTTCCCATTTTTACTGTAACTGTTTCACTGTTTTCTGTTTTTTTCCTTTTTTCCAGAATCTTTCCTGTTTCTGTTTTTTTTTTGCTGTTTTTTTAAGGGAGCAAAAGTTGCTGAATTTTGTACTTATCATACATCATAAAATGTAATGTCATAGGGTAGATGAAAGCACATATTCAAATTTGTCTATTTTTTTGGTTCCAAAAATTATTCAAACTTGATTATCATCAACTAATCCATCAGATTTCAGAATCATTATCATCAACTAATTGCTGCAGTTGAACCCTACTGAAGGAACGTCCATCCTTTCTGATACAGTAGTGTATTTCACGAACTCTTCCTCCGGGTTCCCACACGTATCTACCATAACTGAATCTGCTTTCTGATAGACTCCACAATCTCGCTCTTCACCGGGTTCCCACACGTATCTACCATAACTTAATCTTGTACTTATCATACATCAGAAAATGTAATGTCATAAGGTAAGATCAACAAGAATCTCTTCTATCAATCCACCAAAGATCACTGTGAACATCTCCTTTATGGCGACCCACAGCCACAGTCGTAGAGAGAAAGAGGGTATCTTGTGATATTCAGTAGTAATAGTAATTTGTTATTGAAATGACTCATTATGATGTTTTTTTGTAATTGGAATGTCATAAAAATGTTTTTCTATAATAACTTAAAATATAGTTATTATAGAAATGAATTATAGAAAACATTCCAATTTTCTATAATAACTTCAAATTGGAATTATAGAAAACATAAAAACTGTTTTTCTATAATAACTTCAAATTGGAATTATAGTTTCACCATATTGTCATGCATACTTATACCATTCCAATTTTCTGTCTAATAGGAAATGGCAATTCATGTAGACAAGTCATGGATCGATTGGGGTACTAGAGTATCTGATGCATATTTTGCAAAGCTAGATGAATTTCTAGACTTTGCATATGCCAACAAGGATGCTAGGACTCGCATATACTGTCCTTGTAGGAAATGTAAGAATAGGGGAATGTTTGATAGAGGAGTTGTGCAGAAGCATCTTAGGGAAAACGGTTTTTTGGTTAGTTACAAGTTATGGACTAAACATGGGGAGACGATCCGTGATCTGATCGAGGAGCCACAACTGAGGGGTGAAGTGCTAGCTGAGCCAGATGGTTTCATGGATGTGGATATGACGCGATTGGTGGAAGATGCACTTGGTAGGACCGACGTTCCTGAACCGGATATTCTGGAAGATGACGGCGTTCATGAGCAGGCTACTACTACGCAAACAGAGTGTACTCACGAGTTCCTGAAGCTAATGGAATCTGCTAACTTGCCTTTGTATCCGGGATCTAAGAAGCACACTGCCCTGTCGTTCGCTGTGCGTCTCTTACAAGCAAAGAGTTTACACGGTTGGACAGATCACTCATTCAAAGAGCTGCTAGAGATCTTTGCTGAGACTTTGCCTGAAGGGGTCAACCTCCCTACATCTTATTATCAAGCCCAGAAGTTAGTGGACGATTTAGGATTCACCTTCACCACTTTGGACGCATGTCCTAATAGTTGCGTGCTCTTCCGAAACGAAAATGCAAACCTAGATCAATGTCCAGTCTGCAATGAATCGCGATGGAGGCCAACCGTTGAGGGTTTTGAATCAGGCACGCGAAAAGCTGCAAAACAAGCTCGGTATTTTCCGTTGACGCCACGCCTCCAAAGGCTATTTGCGACAGCCGAGTCTGCCACCCTAATGAAATGGCATTGCTTGAAACGTGTTGATGACGGTGTGTACCGACATCCTGCAGACTCCCCTGCTTGGAAGCATCTAGATGTTAAACACCCGAGTTTTGGATCTGAGATGAGGAATGTACGCCTTGGTATTGCTTCTGATGGATTTAACCCTTTCGGGAATCAAAATGTGAATCACAGTACATGGCCTGTTGTCATTGTTCCTTACAACTTACCACCTATGTGTATCATGAAGCAACCGTATATATACCTTTCTGTGCTGATTGATGGACCAAAAGGACCCGGAGATAAGATAGATGTATATTTGGAGCCTTTGATAGAAGAGTTAAAGGAATTATGGGAAGTGGGCGTACAAACATTTGATGCTTCCATGAATGAAATGTTTCGAATGCGGGCTGCCATACTTTGGACCATCAACGACTTTCCAGCCTACGCGAATTTGTCTGGGTGGAGTACTAAAGGTGAGTATGCCTGTCCAAATTGCAACATCAAGCCAGGGGCAACGTACTTAAAAGCTAGCCACAAGTGGTCGTACGGGAGGAGTAGGCGTTTCTTGCCCTATACTCACAAGTATCGACGAGACTCAAAGTCATTTTATGATGGACGAGAATTTGATCTTGCACCTCCTCGACTGACTGCGGCTGATCACCTCTCTCAGCTTGAAGCTAACAAAGTGCTTACTTGTTATAAAAAAGAGGACATGATATTGCGAAAGGAGATGGGAAAAGATAGACCGGAAAGGGATCCAGCAAAAAAAAAAGCATAATTGGAAGAAGAAGACCATCTTCTTTGAGCTACCGTATTGGAAAGACAATTTGTTGCCATACAGCATAGATGCGATGCACTCCGAGAAGAACTTCGCCGAAAATGTTCTAAACACAATCATGGGAGTGAAAGGTAGAACAAAAGACAATGTCTCTGCCCGTCACGACCTTCAGAGTCTTGGGATTCGCAAGGAATACCATGTCAAGGTCACGGAATCAGGTCGTCAGGTGTACGAGAGAGCTGAATTTGAGATGGACAACGTCGGGAAGGATAAGTTCTTGTTAGCATTATCGAAGGCAAGAATGTCGGATGGTTCAGGTTCTAGTATTGCCCGGAGGGTTAACTTGAAGGATCGAACCATTGGGGGCCTGAAAAGCCATGATTACCGCATCCTTTTGCAGCAACTAATTCCGCTCTGTGTACGGAGTTCATTGCCTCCGAATGTGGTTTCTGTTTTGATTGAAGTAGGGAAGTTCTTCAAGGTATTGAGCTCGAAAGTTAATACAAGCGCTTCATTGGAAGAGGCACGTTCTCAGATCACCCTAACCCAATGTGAGATTGAGAAGATATTTCCGCCATCTTTCATGGATGTCATGGAGCATTTATCTGTGCATCTCGCGGAGGAAGCCTTAATCGGTGGACCTGTACAGTTTCGGTGGATGTACCCTATCGAGAGGTTCTTTCTAACTTTGAAGAATTATGTACGCCAACAAGCTTGGCCAGAAGCATCACTAGCGAAAGGTTACATTATGGAAGAGTGCATGAACTTT
Organism: Persicaria maculosa; assembly: GCA_963922045.1. Lineage (NCBI taxonomy): Eukaryota > Viridiplantae > Streptophyta > Magnoliopsida > Caryophyllales > Polygonaceae > Persicaria > Persicaria maculosa. The sequence continues at coordinate 10,596,885 of OY998265.1, forward strand.
TGCTCTCAATATTTAGAAGATGTGGAGAGCAAGGCGCAGAGACCACCAAGAAGAAAAGATGATGCCGATAAAAAGGGAAAGGGATTCATTCTACCAGAAGTGACACGTTCCCAAATTCACCGATGGGTGTTGTTCCATTCAACTGCAGTCACACCGTATCTAGAGTAAGTCATGTTTAACCTAGCTTCAATTTGGGTTGCCTGGTTATGTAAGCATAATTGTTCCTTCATAACAATTTCTGAATTCTAAACATTGAAGGGAACATTTGGCGTCCCTTAAACATCAACATCCCACGGCAAATGATGGATCATTGGCATTAACCCAGTTCAGCACCTTCCCGGAATGGTTCAAGTCACATGTGAGTCTATACTCCGACATTCCGAGTCAAAACCTTGTGCTTTATCTGCTTGACTAATATGTGAAGTACAATGTCTGTCCCACCTACATTCTTAGGTCGCAATGTTGCGCCGGGTAGGGGATGTGGCATTAAGCGATGAAGTCGTGGCTTTGTCGACCTTCCCTTCTCCGGTGGCTTCACGGCATGATTGATTTACCTATTCAAAGCAATTTGCGCTGACCTCATACACCTCCAATGGCTATTTCTTTCGTGTCAAAAGTGCTGACATGAAACGAACTAGACAGAATTATGGGGTGTATTTGCATGGAGATACTGTACCCTATTATGGGAGATTAATAGATATTATAAGGGTTACATATCCCTTAAATATCGAGTACGTATTATTTAGGTGTGAGTGGGCACATCCTTCGACAGGGGTTAAGCTAGACCCTTTTAAATTACCCTTAGTAAACTTTGGGAAGTTACTGTACCCCCATGATCGTCTGGAGGATGAGCCTTTTATCTTAGCATCACAAGCACGACAAGTTTGGTACAATGAAGATCCTTCTGGACATGGGTGGTTAAATGTTGAGGAAGTTGAATCTAAAGCGTATGACCATGTGGTCGATAACATTGTGGATGATGACAATGTCAACGATGAGTTGTGAATATATCTCATTACTAAAGTGTATACCCTTTTGTATAGAAATCATGTTGTTGTGATACCTTGATGCTATGTTTCCTGTAAATAACTAGATATTCATGACGAAACGAAAGGGTGTACCCACCAGACCGCGTACCGGGGCTGAATTCCTAGCGTCTACTGAGTCACATGCCTCTCAGACTAGCTCGTCATCATCCATAGCAGCAATTGGAACAATGCCGCTCACAGCTCCACAACCAGCTCCACCATCGACTCCGCTTCCGGATGCAAGTCCACAAGTAGGTCCGGTTGCGACTATAGCCGCGGTGAAGGTACGTTGGCGAGATCCAACCGTTGTTATAGAGTAAGCTGCGTGTTTTGTATTTGTTTTCGGTTGGCACTGAAGATGTCCGTATTCGTATAGGCACCCCTGAAGAAACGCAAGGTCGGAGTAGGCAGACCGCGAAAAATATCTGATTTTCTACAGCCTACAAGCTCGACATCCTCCCAACTGAGTGGGTTCTCCCCACCCACATCAGGAGCACTCCCTCTCACTGATCCAACAGCAACTGCAGCTGCTACTCCAGTCCCCCCACAGCCATAGCCTTCGCTTCCTACAACACAAGCTGCGTTACCCAGTACTCCGCATCCAGAGGTAGCATCCGCATCGGGATTGATGGCGACAGATGATATAGAGACGGACGACCATTCATCTGGTAAGGATATGAATTCATCCTTTTATATAGTAGTGTATTCTCCTGATTATGCACGTGTGTTCATTAATTATTAAATATTTGTTGTGTCAAGATGAAGAGGCACTTGTCGTTATTCGCAGAGGTCACAATCAGGGTGTGCCAGGGTGGAACACCGGAGCCAAGTATGAAGTCGAATTCAATGAAGTGTTCGTTCCAGTTGGGGTTAACGCCAAACGTCTCAGGTCGCAACTGGGGATATTAGTGCGTGACGGGCAACGACTTCCGCTGACTGTACTCGAGTGGACATCTTTTGGAGAAGATGTGATGGATGGTATATGGGAAGAAGTGAAGGTATTTAAGTTATCACATTCAATTGAAATTTTGAGGCAATTTATAGTAGAAGCATATATGTTAATTGATAAATACAAGGGCAAACCCCCAGCTTTGCATTTTAGGCAATTAGTCGGAAAATCTTTGCTGCTGGTCTTTGCTCATCCTCAGTTTCCGAATTCGAGCTATAATGTTGGTTGACATTGTCTTGGTCCTTAATTTCAGAATACATCTTCATAGAAGCTAAATCGAAACTAACATAAGCCAAAAAAAATCAATAAGTTATAACATGATATATAATCAAAGCACAATCTTCAAGTTAATCTAGATTGTAGATGAATATGTAAAGTTTTTTTCTCACCTGATGCCTTTCTTTCCATCTTAAAATATATAGGGTGCCTAGATCTTGACCCATGTAGTACTTCACAATTGCATATACTCATGATCGATTATCAAATTCGAAGAAAAATAAAGCCTCTAGGCAATTCTTGCATAAATATTCATCTTTGAAACTTGTAAGTTGTAATTAATCATCTAACCTGATTCAGTGACAACTACAGTGTGTGTTCCACAATAGCAATATGTGTTATCTTCTCATTCAAAGATCCTTCCACTAACAGAGAAATCAATTCTCTAGAAATCAGTGACAACTACAGTTGTAAATATAGGGGCAAATTGGTAACTCAGCTTTGTGGCAATGCTTCCCTTTTATATATATAGATGTGCAATTGAATGATGTTTTTATAGCTATATATGTAGCTCTTTATTGCCTTCATGTTGTGTTTTATTTTGGTGTAGAGAAATTTATTGAATCCTCCCGACGAGTTCAAAGAGGTTTGCTTGCACATGTGCAACCTCATGTGGAAAGACTATAAGTCAAAAACAAAGGCAAAATATTTTACTTCGGTCATGAATAAGCCTGATCTAGAGAAGTTCTGTCCTCCGAATGTCCTGCCGGCTGATTGGGTTCTGCTTCTTGCATATTGGAGAAGTGAATATGCTCAGGTATTCTTTATTTCCTTCTCATGTTCAATGGTCCATACGCAAAAAAATGTGTAGCCTCTTTGTAAAGTTTTGTTATGTACAGAAACAATCTCAGCAGAACTCAAAGAATCGAGATAAGCATGGACCGGCGCATGTCACTGGGCGAAAGTCATTCGCTGAAGTAAGACATGAGGTTCGTATGGTTTACGTTGCCAGATTGTATGCATTTCTTTTGTTTTTAATGACTGAATTTTTTAATGACATAGGTTCATATGTAATCTGACTTGGATTTGTTTCTTTTAAATAGAGGCGCAAATCCAACCAACCAACTGATAAGATGAGCATGTGGATTTCATCCCGAAATGCAGATGATCCTGACGTTATTGAGACCATTGTAAGGTTCTTCAATCTTTTCCTTTTCTCCATGAGATATGTACTGAATTTTAGCTTCATATGTTGAACTCCTTTGATAATGTAGAAAGACTACAACAGCCTCTTAGAACTAGAACCCGAGGATCAGCGAGGACTTGACTCCGTGAAAAATAGGATATTCCATGAGATCATTGGACCTGATGGTCATGGATATTGCCGCACATATGGTGCTAGTGCCCCTCCGCGTTTGGTCTATAACTCTTTATCAAACACGGGTCAAATCAGTGTTAGAGAGATGCGAGAGATTGCCCAACAGCTGGAAGTCAACATAAAAACCCACATAGAGAGTAGACTTCAAGACTTCAGAGCTGAATGGATGGCGAGTTGCCCATGCCATGACGGGAGTGGCTCACGTTCACACGGACAAGTAAGTAAGAACTTGTTTTAAATGAGTGCTAAGGAAAGTGGCTGCTGCATTACTGATTTTTTGTTCACTTCATTCCTTCTATTATCTAACTCGAAATTGCACTTTTCAAACTTAGCTCCTTTGTTTGGTTGTTGTTGCCATCTTTATAATGTTATTTTGCTTATTCCGATACCTAACTAGTTCTCATCTTCTTGTGGATTGTTGATATAGGATTATTTTAGTTAGTTGGTTTCATTTCAAATTGTTCTAGGTTAGGGACTTAGAGGAGAATTTGTGCATTTGATTAAATGTTCTTTCCAGTTTTCCAAACAGAACTCGCAAAGCTAGTTGGTTTGATTTCATATTGGTTGACTGATATTTAGGTCTGTCTCTTAAGTAATGCATTTAGGGGAATGACTTCCATTTTTCAGACCACTTCAAAAGTTTCTTGAGTTTTACAAGTCAATCGGTTAGGTGTTATTGTTTGTTACCTTTGATTTAAGTCAATTTTGTGCTTTTCAATTGTAGGCAAGTGTTCATCAGACAAATCGGAGGGAATCAATTGGAGATGGAACTGCTATCCTATCCAACAATGAGGAAGCTGCTGTCAACACCTCAACTGAACGAGAAGAAGACACCGAACAATCTGCCCACGGTGTGAATGACGGAGGTGTTGTCTGACATGGTGAATATGACACAATTTAGCATAAGGTTTTATGGACTTTTTGTTTGTTAGGCTATATGTATGGTAATTAGGTCGTTTGCATAAACAGCTTCAAGTAGATTTGGGACTTCGTAGTGTTTGTTATAGCTATATGCATGGATGTTTCCGTCTTCTATTGGCTGGAATTAGTTGTTGGACTTCAAACAAGGTGTTTGTAGGATGTATTGGAATGGACCTTTATATATGGTATTTAGGAGAATTTGTCTTGGTGTACATGCAGCTAGTAGATATATACAGGTCGACCTGGAGCAACGGCTTCTAGCCGTGGCAACCATATTACAAATATTGGCATTGTTACAAAAAAAAACTAGCCACGGGGTCTAACCGTCGCAATATTGTCTTATTGATTGCTTTAGTAGCTTCGGCTACGAGCCGTGGCAAACTCGTAGCAACGCCGATTTTGGTGCGAAAACTCTCCCTCCAAATTTTGGGCGCCAAAAGTTTTGCCACGCCAACTCCCGTGGCAAGTGAAGGAACATGGCGCCAAATTTTTCCCGCCTTCAATTTCACTAGCGACGGCACCCAACCGTCACCTACTGGTCGTCGTTTCCAACAGGGGTCGCTTGCGTCGCTTTTGCCGTGGCTAATAACCTTGCCACGGCACGTACCCGAAGCTAGTAGATTTTGCCACCGCCCGGTTAGCCACCCCCCCATTTGCCGTCGCAGTGCCGAAGCTAGAAGCCTTTTGCCACCACACAAATGCCTTTTGCCACGGCATTTTTCCGAAGCAAATTTAATTTTTTTTTGCAGTGGTATGACCAATACAACTATTGCTTGAGGACTAGCAAGCTTAAGTATGGGGTATTGATGTGCACTCAATTTGCCATGTTTTACATCTACTTTTATGTCGATTCCTGTCTATATTTTATGCTTTTATATTGGGAAAGCATGAGATTTGTGTAGCTTATGTTTATTTACAATATATGGAGGTCTACACAAGTTTCTGTTCAAGACGGATGCAGAATGCTGAGAACTGTCAAGGAGGTCGATATCGACCTAACCTGGTCGATATCGAGTGGAGCATGTCGAGCAGAAAAACCAAAAATTGACCAGAACATTGAGAGCAACACTGCATAGGTCGATATCAACCACCTTTGGTCGATATCGAGTCGAGCACAGGTCGAAATCCACTCCGGAGGCCGAGATCGAGTGAAGATGAGAAGACAAGTCGATATCGACCTATCATGGTCGATATCGAGTGAACCCCAGAACCCGATTTCGATCCAGTCTGAGTCCGAATTCCGAGCTGGATTACTTGCATTGGAAGGAAAGATCTTTTATCCAACTTAGAAGATATTTATCAACTTTAGCAATTCCCTAATTTACCTAGGGGGGATTTTAATTGTTTTATTTTGTTTATTTATCAAACATTTATCTTTAGAAATAGATAGATAGAAGTTAGATATCGATAGAGATGTTCCTCTCTAGAATAACTAGGATTGGAGCCTATAAATAAAGCCCTAAGGGGCTGATTTTCATTGAATTAAAGTCAAGTCGTCTTTGGACGCAAGTAGTTAGGAGAAGAGTGAAGATTGAAGGTTTTGTAATTTTTAGTTTTAATTTAAAGTTAGTTTCTTTTATTATGTGTTGTTTTTAATTTCCCACTTCTAGGATTTGGGTGATCCCAACATAGATATATGTGTTTGATTTATGAATTTATGAATTTGTATGTTTTTATCATCATCTACATATGATCTTAATCCTTTGCGAGAGTTGAGAAAATTCCTTATTTGCAATTATGAAGCGAAAGTGAATTAATTATGAATTTGGATAGTAGTTAGGGTTTATTTGCGAAAGCCGACTAATCGTAATTAAGAAAAGGTAGAAACAATTAGGTTTTTATGCGAGAGCCTCTATCACCTAAATTGTTGGAATTTGCGAAAGTCGATTCTTTGATATAAAGCATGCATCTTTATGTGATTTATAATCCACACATATGTTTATTGTTGCAGTGATCCCTAACCTTGGAAGTTTGTTCTTTTATTATTCTATTTTCGTTATTTTAAGGTTTTTGCAGCCACTCGACATCAAACCACTATTCCCTCTCCATCCCTCGACATCGACCGACTCCTAGCCGACGTCGACAGCAACCCTCATACCCTTTTCCCGCTATTCCCAAACCCCGAAACAACTAAACCTAGAACCGCTGACTTCTCTCCTGATGACGAACCTGACTCCCCTATACTATAGCGGGGGTCTTGACTATAAATTTATTTGGTCGAGAAACTCTCTCGTCAGTGGCTACACATCATATCCATGTAGAGATTCTCAGCCAAACCAACTCCATCAATCAAGAAAACTCAACTCAATAGCAAGTATTTTCTAGCCCTATAAGCACAAGGTAAACCAATTATACCTCTTGCAATCATGCTCAGTCATATACGTCGCTAAAAATCAACGAATACAGGTGACTTCAGGGAGCATGAAACACACAAGAATTAAAAGCGATAAACATACTAAGTCGGCCATACAATATCAGATTATCAACAATCCCTTAACCCATATCAAAGAACACTTGAGCAGTAACAATTCCGCAGCACAAATAGACTCTGCCACTAATTCAGAATCAAATTCACGAAATTCATATTAGAATCTGATCACAGGTGACAAGGGAAATCGATTTCGAACCTGCACAGACCGGGCGGAGATAGAAGTCAAGGGCAAAGATTCAAGGATTGAAATCGAGACTCGAAGCAGCAATGACTGAGGCGGCGTCGGGAGGCGATGGTTGAGTGCTGGAGCTTCGGGTGGAGGTGCAGTGGCTGCTGCTGGGTTGTTGGCGAACGCGAAGAGATATGTTTCGGGTGAGGGAATTCCAGCGGTTCTGGGAAGTCGCCCGTAGTGAGGTGGAAGACGGATCGGGCGAGGAAGAAGGTCGGAGAGAGAGAGAAAGCGAACGGAGGGGGAAATCCGGCGATCCGGAGAGGGGTGCTCTGCCATTGGTGGCGGGCGCCCGGCGGTCAGAGGAGGAGCCAGCGGTGAAGAGGGGCGGCGCTGAAGCGAGTTTGAGATGGGTATGGTGAACAGAAAAAAGAGAGGAGGGATTGTCTGGTGGAGGGTGTGTGGTGGTGCGCATCGGCGGCGAGAGGGCATAAAAGAAGGCGACGATGGAAGGAAAGAAGGGAGCAGAGCAAAGGCTCGATTTTTTTCTTTTTTTTTTTCTTTTTTTTTTCCTTCTGAAACTTGCAGCTTATTATTTTCTAATGACAAAAAGAACTAAAACGCTTAAAAAAATCTAAAAATACTAACCTTAGGTGGCCTCCTAAAAAGCGCTTTGTTTAATGTCGTTAGTTTGACATTCTGGTCCACCCCTCTAAGATTTACACATACATTATTACTGCTCTCAACAACTTGTCAAATTCCTGAGCACACATTCCACAAAAGTATGTATAATATATTGATAAATTGAAACTAAATAATATTGCAGACAAGAATCGTTTCAACTTATCAAACAAGCGAGCATGACTCTCTGCAGATCGAGGACAGGTAATACCACCAATTCAGTTCCATTGGTGGTTTCTCAAAATTTGCACTCCTCTTTTGCCTTCTCTTAGCGCTTTGTCCACTCTTACCCTCCTCAAATTCAAAAAATAGAATCCCCTTTGTGAAATTTTCCTCATCTTGCTCATCTATCCAATCTTCTAAGATCCCCTCGTCAAAAGAGATGATAGCGCAGTCGTCACTGACAACCACCTTAGTCTGCCTAGGAAAAATCTCTGAAATAATTGGAATTGTAACTTGTTGAGCCACTTGGATCCGCCTCATCTCGTTATTGAAATCAATTTGGATCTTTATAAGTCGGGACTCCATTGCAGCAAAGTGTTCTTTCATAAGAGGCAACATGGACAATTCTTGTGGTGTTTGCGGAGCCAAACATGGAGGCTCTAGTTGTCCGATTTGGAGCTCTAATTATGCAATCTCATTAGAGCTGGCAAAACCCGACCCAGACCCGAAAACCCGACCCGGTCGACTCGAAACCGATTATTCTGAAAACCGACACAACCCGTCTATTTTGGACCCGAAATCCGAATGAACCGAACCCGATTAACCCGATACCCATTAAGAACCGAACCCGTTATAACCGAAACCCGAAATAACCCAAACTTTAAGCTACAATCTAGTAAATTTTTTAAAATGAATATTGAAATAATGAAAACCCGAGACAACCGAAACCCGAATAACCGAAACCCGATACAACCGAAACCCGAACCCGACCCAACCGATTGACCAAATTATTAGACATTACCCGAAATCCGAATGACCCGAAACCCGACTAACCGAACCCAAACACAACCCGACCCGCCCGATTGCCACCTCTAAATCTCATGTATGATATCCATCTCACGAGAAAGTTGAGTTTTGCACAAATGATGTACTTCCTTAACCTTTCCGATCGGAACCCTAAACACCGGACAATCTTTAAATATATGATTAGAAACTCCGCAAAAATCACAATATAAACCATGAGTCATCTTTAAAGGCACACACCTAGACACACGAACACAAACAGTTAGTAGCACGGGTGTTATAAACCGTAAGATAGGCTCACAACAAAATTAGTTATATACAATAATCGGCAAACACACAGAACAAATAAATAAACTTTGATTCTCCGGCAACGGCGCCAATTTAATAAACGATTTTTAGCGGTGTAAACCGTATCAAAATAAATTCAAACCTACCTAACTAATGTAGTGTGGTAAGCACGAGTCGATCCCACGGAGAATCAAGTTATTCCTAAGTTAAGTTTATTTACCAATTAGTATGAAACGGGGGGTTTTAAGTGGTGAAAATAAGAAAGAACATAAAATAAACTATAAACAAATTGATGGAGATAACGATTAATAAAATAGTTTCACCTACAATTTTCCACTTTATTTGGTTGAAACGATCCTTGTAACTTCATTTCGTCCTTTTAGGTTTCCTATGAATGCCCTTGTCCCAACCTAATATAGTTACTAGTCCAACCAGTCCTAGAAACCCTTATCAATTGAATAGTCCCCAAAAAAGGATTTAATCCAATCGATAGTTTTAAGTTCAGAGATTAACCAAGGTATTTGCAGACCCTAAGGAAGGATGTAACAACTCATCCAACTTCCTACTCATTCAATTAGTTCAACCAGCCCTAAAGGAACAAGTTTGCTACTCAGGTTGATGTTTACAACCAGAAATCTACAAAACTCTTGCAATTGAATTGATTCTAACTAGTTGCGCTGGCTAAATAGAATAAAACAATCAAAGATTCAAGCACAAAAAAGTTGAAACATTCAATATAGAAAATAAGGAACAAGATTTAGAAACTCACAATCAATCCAAATAAAGCTTTCAATCGTAGATTGAAAATCAGAGAGTTTAGTCTCCATACAAATAAAACAAAAGACAATTAGAGTTTAAGTTCCAAAGTCAGTCGACCGTAAACCTATCCTAATCTATCTACCCTAGTAAAGGTATATAATATTAATATTTAACTAATTCTACCGATCTAACTACTCTATCTAAAGATTTTTTTTTTTAGTTTGATTTCATCTCAATATATTAAATCATATCATGATAATTTATTGATATACGGATTCAAATCAATAATGATTCATGAAGTTGGACTTTTTATTTGTTACCCTAATTTTACAAATTTTTTAAAAATTAAAATAAATATTTTTGTATTTTAAAGGGCTATATTACTTGAAGCAAATTCCTTTATTTAGCCATTTTTTAGCCACCGAATATACAAATGCTTATACAATACTATTACCTATGTATAAAATAGGTACTCCGTATTATAAAATCAATTATGTTTTAATTTTTTAATATAATTTAATAATCTATATAAATAATATTATATACACTAAAAAGAGGCTTTGGACTGGAGTCCATGTGTTTATCTCGGGTCAAATTATCTTTTAACCACATCAATTAAATATTTTATATATTTTTATCCACATTAATTAACAAAAAAATATAATTGAATCAAATAATATCTTTTCTATTATATATATAATTATTTTTTATATAATATACTAAAAAGTAAGTATTTATTTAATATAAATGATATTTTTAATCTATTTATATTGATTTACACTAATCTATTAAAATAAATGGAACTTCCTAGCAACTGGGTATTTATTCAATATATGAAAGATTTATCATATATCTATATTTATTATTGGTAAAAGATATTTCTTAATTAATACTATACAAAAGACATAAATTTAAATAGTTATCCATATCTTTATGAAAATATTTATTCTAATGTACATTTATTAGTGGAGTCATAGACAAAACTTGAATTATTAATAATAATATATTTGGATAGATTATTTTATTTTATTAAGTTTTATATATTTTTATTAGTTGCAACACAATTTTGTTTAATTTTAGCTTTAAATTTGTTAATGATGTTATTTATTTAATTAATATATTTTAATGGATTGTATATTAATTTTCTAGAAAGTTTTCAATCAAATTATTTTTATTTTCATAATTTAATTATAAAAAAACTCATGGATAATATATATAATAATAATATTTATTAAAATGCCGCGTAACACGCGGGTCAATAAGACTAGTTTATTATAATAAAACAAAGGCAATGCAGCACTTGCAAATCACGCGTAAGTCGTATCTCTCCTCGACTCCTCCTCCACATACGGTAGGTATTACATAGACAGCCCATCTTTTCTTCCAAATTGCATAATAATCCCATAAGCTATGATGAACTTCCAAATTCATACGATATAGTTTCAAAATACTTGAAATATATAAAAACACTAGTGTAGACTCCGAAAATCAAATAATACAAATTAAGCTATAAAATATGTAAAAAATGCTCTAAATTAGTATGCAAATCTATACCTAAAACATGACTAAAATAGACCTTATCCGTAGGTGATTGCTCAATACTGGGCAGCTCCTTCTTAAGTTTGTTGAGGCGAGTCGCAGGAAAGTACTTTTGCAGGAAAGCTTTCTTCAATTGCACCCAAGTAGTAATGGTTTCTGGGGGTAGGTAGTAAAGCAAATCGCTTGCAAAATCTTGCAAGGTAAAAAGGAACACTCTCAACATCAATTGGTCATCATTCAGGCAACACGTTCACAAAGGTAGCATGGTGCTTGTTCGGTTCCTCCCAGGCAATCCATGAAAGTAGAGCAAAATAGAAGACCAATTCGACTTATACTCAAATCTTGAACCCTTAGGGAGATCAGGAAGACTAATTGCAAGTGGTTGAGCACTCAAATTAATTAGGTTCCTTTAGGTTTCTCAGGGTCCTTCTTGGCTGACCAACAACACCGTTTTCTGCCATCTCCTCGTATGTCTCAAACACAAGCTTCCTCTTCAACCTAAGAGATCTTTCAACCTCAGGATCAAAAGACAAAGGCAATGAATTAGAAGATCTATTTTGAACCATACAAGGACACAAAAGACTCAAAGTAAAGAGTGATTGAAAGAGATAAAGAAAAGCAAACTCCTTTCTTCTCCCTGGCAACGGCGCCAAGAATTTGGTGCGGGACGAACGTTGTTGGCACTTTCGCCCATTTGCCAAATAGTAATAATATCCAAACTTAAACACACAACCAATAGATTAGGCAATTCTCGACATCATCAATTGGATCGAAGAACCGATTGCCCTTGAGCCATCAATGCCATACGACATAAACGGTTGTTGTTCAGGATCCGCAACCATACTTGAAGATGGTAAGCCAGTGATTCTGTATACATGAATCAACCACCAAAACCATCTAGTCCAAAACCTTGCCATACCCAAGAACTCATCTGATCCTTATCTAAGGGAATGGTTGAAGGTGCCTCAAAATCCTCTAATGACCCCAAATGTGGCCAAGAACATTGATGTTGAGTCGTTTAGAGACCCGAGCACAGCATGGCTGTTGCCTGATCGGACTTGGAGAGTGATCGTAGGAAGCAAGATAGGGACTCGGGGATTGGCGATTTTGTACAAAAGCAAGGATTTCACTCATTGGACTGAAGCCGAGCTCCCACTTCATTATGCAAATGGTAACGGAATTTGGGAATGCCCGGATTTCTATCCTGTTTATAGGAAGGGACCTTTCGCTGCAGACACCTCTGTGATTGGATCCAAAGTTAAACATGTCCTGAAGTTGAGCTTATTCGATACACAATATGAATATTACACGATTGGAACATATGACACTCAAGAGGACATTTATGTACCGGATGAAGGTTCAGTAGATAGTAATGCAGGACTGCGTTACGACTATGGAAAATTCTATGCTTCTAAGTCATTTTTCGACAGTGTTCTGAAGAGAAGGATTCTGTGGGGATGGGTAAATGATGTTAGCATATATTATTTATACTTGTCCATATCGTGTACAGTTACCATTGTACCCTCAAGGTTTTCACCCATTGATATATATACAGGAGTAGGCCTCTGAGATCCGTTGAGGACTCAGTTATCCAAACGCTTACATGGTATCAGAGCTACGACTGAGGGAGGATGTTAGCATATATTATTTATACTTGTCCATATCGTGTACATTTACCATTGTACCCTCAGGGTTTTCACCCATCGATATATTATATACAAGAGTAGGCCTCTGAGATCCGTTGAGGACTCAGTTATCCAAACGCTTACAAATGAATCTTCTAGCTCGACGGATGATGTTAAAAAGGGATGGTCTGGACTTCAGGTAAGCTTAATATATAATAAGTCCTTTTTTTACCTCCTTTATGAAAATGTTACCTTACCTGTCTAGATTGATGCATTCAGGGTATTCCAAGGAGTGCTTTGTTGGACCAATCCGGCAAGCAGTTGGTGCAATGGCCTATCACCGAAGTTGAAAAGCTTCGTGTGAATCAAGTCTACTTACCTTGAAGCGTGATTGACAAAGGATCGCTTGTTGAAGTTGTAGGCATTACCCCCTCACAGGTAAACCTACACATTATATGTTCTTTTCATATCGTCGTTAGTAAACATAAGGTAACCGAATGTTAGTACTGACAGGCGGATATAGAGATCTCATTCAAGTTGGGCTCATACGTACACAAGAACGTAGATCAATTGGATCAGTCTTCAACTGATCCACATTTGCTATTGATAGCGTCTATTTAGTCATGATTCTAGGGCATTCTAGCATCGATTTTAGGGCATTTGAGCTGAGTATTTTATACATTCTTAGCCCTTTTTGTTTAGTTTTGTGGAATCGGTGTCTACCGCTTGTCTATTGTGATTTCAGGTGTTTCGGAGCGGTTTTGATGTCAATGAGAGAGCTAAAGGAGAATGACAAGCTTCGAGGTTTTTCGGTGCGCTCTGAAGGCGTCAAAGACGAACTAGGAGGCACGAGGATCGAGGAAACATGCCAAAAGAAGCGAAGCAAGCTCGGCAAAGTTAATCTCCAGAAACCACTCGACCGAGTGGTGCAAGAGTGAAGTTATGTGAACAAGCCAGAAGCCACTCGACCGAGTGCAGAAACCACTCGAGTCTCACTCTGGTTGAGTGCTTTACAGAACATGCTTCCCAGAAACCACTCGACCGAGTGCAGAAACCACTCGAGTCTCACTCTGGTCGAGTGCTTTACAGAAATTTGTTGCCCAGAGTCCACTCGACCGAGTGCAAAAACCACTCGACCGAGAGTTTCCTGTGTTCAGCATTTAATTCGTTTTTCTTTCTAAAAACCGGGGGGATTGGAAGGGTTGGATAGTTCAGTTTTGGGGGAGGCCGAAATTCTGACATTGGGGCAGAGCTTTTGGGACCTTGGGGAGACTAAGATTTTGTGGAAGGAACTTGTTCGATTTATCAAATTCCGGTAAATTCCGTTTCTATCTCTATTGTTCTATGTTTGTCTTGCCAAATTTGATTGAATCAAGCATGAACTTCTCCATGAGTTGCTAGATTTCTTGTTCTAGGGTTGGGATTGTCTCGACAATGCAGAAATAGGCTTGTTCTTAGTATCTCTCGAATGATTTCTGAATTAGATTGTGGTTTAATCATGTTGTGCTTATTTTGATTGATGCGAATCGACTAGATCCGATTTAGGGTTCGAAATCGAAAGACGAAAAGCCTAAATTGGAATTTAGATGGTGAATTGAGACCGAAAGGCGATTAGGATCCATCGGAACTGCGTGATTAAACCTGAAGTTTATTGATCGAAAGTGAAACTAAACTTCTTGAGGATTCCTAGGTTATCATAGATGTTCTGGGAAATTTTGATATTATTCGGAGCCGAAAGGCGAAGTTAGTATGATTATTGCCTGAACCTCTACGAACTTAAATGGCCTAAATCGGTTGCTTGAGCCCGAAAGGGGAATTGCTAACCGATTTAGGCACATTCGCGATAAACCCGAAAGGGGACGCGCGATTACCTTAGATAACCTACCTTCACAATTTGATTTCGGAATCACTCGAGCAAGAAAATATTCTATGCCTATTGATGATGCATTGTTGGTAAATCCTTGACCCTAGAACGCCTTCCCTATATATATTTCTCAACATTAAATCGGTTTTCTTGGTTACTTTATACACATACTCTAGAACCTGTTTGTTTATTCTGAACTTAGTTGAACTAGCTTGAAATTACAATCGATACTCCTCCGGTCCTTGTGAATACGACACTTAGTCTTGCAGCGGAAAAGGGGTATCGAAAGAAGGTGGAATTGGACCATTCGGATTGTTAGTTTTATCTTCAAAGAGCTTAGAAGAATACACAACAGTGTTCTTCAGAGTTTTCCGAGACCACAACGATAAGCTTGTGGTTTTGATGTGTAGTGATCAAAGCAGGTACATTTACATACATATTTTTTCCCTGAAAATCTGAAAATTGTGCAACTTCAGCTTATGTATTAATGTATGTCATCTCTGGTTGTAGATCTTCTCTGAATCCAACCAATGACAAGATGACATATGGGAGCTTTCTCCATGTTGATCCTGTACACGACGAGATACATTTATGAACATTGGTAAGCTTAAGAAATCTATGATGATGAAGACAGTGATCGAAAAAGAAGAGATATGGGTATAGAATCGTAACTGATTTATGTTTGTTGCAGATTGATCACTCCATAATCGAGAGCTTCAATGCACGAGGAAAGAGCTGTATTACAGCAAGGGTGTATCCGGTTTTGGCTGTTGGAAATAAGGCTCACTTATTCGTCTTCAACAATGGCACAACAGCTGTGAAGATTGCAAGCTTGAGTGCTTGAAGCATGAAGAAAGCAAGAATCAATTCAGTTGTGGATGAAAAGATTGTAGCAGCTGATTCGTAAAAGATCACATTCATTTGATACAATTTCAACTGGGAGCTATGAATGCTCGACGAAATTAGTGTCAATTCAAGACTACTGAAATCTGGCTTACCAATGTTAAAATTGCACCAAATTTACCTTGATGGTGTTCATTTTGAAATCTGTGATGCAATGTAGGATGTTCCTTGATGGATCCTCAGTTTACCTTTTCTAATTGTTAAAACTGCTCCAAATTTGTTAACTTACATTTACAATGTCATGGGGACAGTAAGTTATGATGATTCTGTAGAGTGATTTTTGTGACTAAAGGGCATTTAGGCTTATTTGAGCACTGAGCTTGGGGCTCATTTGGCGCGAGCGGGTTATACATTATGAGCTCATCTTCTACTCTTTATCAAGATATCTAAACTCCTTATCAACATATAAAGCTCCTTACAAGCAATCGTTACATCCACATGCTGATCCAGGAGTGGGCTAATATATAGGTATGTTTGAAGTAAGAACACATTTTATAAGTTGGTTTGTTAGTTTATTGCACATCAGACTTTTTTGAGTGTTTTAGCTGTGCTGGGTTCGGATCCCATGAACAACCATCCTCTGTTTTTTTTTTTTCATTCATTCATTATTTTGATTTCCTTAGAAAATTTTAGGTAAAGTAGTGTAATGATTAAAGTAAACCATGATAATTTTTATATTATTGTAATTTTACTATTAAAAATTTACTAGTTTGCTAGTTAGTTTGGGTTATTATTACTTTTGGCGTGGTGGAAACATAACGACATTCCTCCCACCAAATTTTGGCGTTGTTGCCGGAGAAGCAAGTTTATTTCTTTGTTTTGTGTGTTTATTGGTTTTTATTTATATTTCCATTGTTTTGTGTGTTTATATTTCTTTATTTTGTTTAGTACTTTCTTTCGAAAATTAAAAAAAATATGTTGAGGTTATATCAAAACCAGGGAGAATATTTTCACCATTACCTAGTAATAGTGCAAAATCTAGTGAACGAGCGTAAATCACAGGGTATCCATGATAGTGAGCGAGATAAGGTAGTTTGCATTTATGAGGGTGCACAGCCTGAAATAAGAGAACTTATTGACGATGGAGAGTGTACCCCAGGACTATTAAGAATATGGGATCTTATCCAAAACATAGCCCTCGATTGTGCATTAATACAAACATTGAAAGGAGGATGCAAGCCAATGGCCAAACAAAACAAGGAGGAGGACGCTTTTAAAGAACCGGCGCCCGCCGCTCCCCCCAGAACCGCCACCATATGAAAGGCTAACTAAGCAAACTAAGCAAGAATGGGAGGAAAATGCAAAAAAAAAATTAAGGAATTGTGGGAGACGCATCTATTTGCTGACGTTGATTGCAATGAAGAATAGGATTTAGCGCTTCCTGAAATGGAGTCTCATGAGTCGACACATCAAATTTCAACTATTTTGCCCTCTCCTTCATCATCCATTGTGCCATCTTCTCCATCATCTTTTATGCCCTCTCCTTCATCATCCATTATGTCTTCCTCCCCATCACTCATTGTGCTTTCGATCTTCTCCATCATCTATCATACCTTCTGTTTCATCATCCACTATGTCTTCTTATCCATCATCCGGTGAAGGGGAAAGCCCAATACCTATTGAAATGGAATCTCATGAGTGCACGCATGAGGATCTATATGTTTTGGCTCCTGATTCGTCTGAAGAACCCATCTCAATCGCGCCAATCAAAGAACCAAATCCAGAGCCGATTTCTGTGGCTCTTGAGCAAGGTAATGAAATTTCTAATAGTTTTGTGGATTATGGTGAATATTTAGATCCCTGGGAGCATTACTTCTATAAGACACCAGCAGAACTGTGTTGGTGGTCTTACATTCCCCATAGTGATGATCGAACTAAGGTAAATAGGGAAGTGTCAAAGCTTTTCTACAAGGTATCCTTAATTGCCAATTTCTTCATTTTTAGTGTTCATTCAAATTATGGTTGGGCACAAGAAGTTTTAAGGGCATTAACAATGTCTGAATGAGTCTTGAAGGAATGGCATAATAAACCGTCGAGTCTATGACATTAACCAATGATGCTTCTTGAGAGGCAACCCAAGGTAAGTTCTTTAGTTTTCAAGTTTTTAAAATTCTAGTTAGGTATTTAGTTTTTCAAATTCAATAAAATAATAGAGTTCCATATAGATATGTGTTTTTGGAGGAGTCTTGAGTCAACCATGCAAGGTAGGTAAGAAATCACGGATTTGGAAGTTCTGGTCAACCGACGCCCGCCGCCCCAATACCGACGTCTGCCGTTGTTGCCCAGTGATGCGTTTTTTATGTTTGGTAACTTGGAACGAGAGGTTACATCTATCCTTATATTTATATTTATATCTATCTATATTTTAGGTCATTTATATTTCTATCTATCTATATTTATATATATCATATATATCTATCTATAACTTGGATTTTTTTTATTTTTTTTAATACAAGGAAAGAAATTAAGATGGAGCAATCCTAGCGAAGAAAGCGCCATCTTAGAACGTCCTTCCAAATGAGATCCTCCAAAACCGGATCAGCCAGTAGATCATCGTCGGCAGGGATGTTGTAAGCTAGGTGCGACCCTATCGACAACAACATTGGATTCCCTGAAAATATGACGAATAGAAAACGAATCAAAAGCAGAAACAATGGAATGAATATCTGATAAAACCAGTTCAATGCACCAAGGGCACTCCCAAATATCCAGTAAAAAATTGACAATCTGCAGATTATCCCTTTCAACAAGGAGATGTCGAATCCCCAACTCTTGGGCACGTAAAACCCCGTTCCGAAGAGCCAAAGCTTCAGCAAACACAATCGAAGTATTATTAGTATTACATCGTCCCAAACCAGCAAAAACCACAAGGGCCTCTGAGTCCCTAATTATGAAACCATACGATGCCTCACCAGACTGCCTACAGGAGCCATCAAAATTGAGTTTGAAAAATGGTGCTGAAGGGGCCACCTAGTGAGCATTCAGCCTTTTGCCCGATCCTGCTGTAGCAGCTGTCCGCTTGTTCCCGGGCATACTAGTATGTTTTGTCTTAAAGGATTGAGTTTCTAAGTCGTACCGTGAGGCTTCAAACTAGCTATGTTTAGTAGTGTTGATATGGATTCGTACTTGATTTATAGTGACATTTTGCAGATGTCCAAAAGCCACCTGATTCCTAAAGAACCAAATAGCCCACCAGGAGTAAAAAAGATCATATAAAACTAGCTTAGAGTAATTTAAGCGGATGTTATTAAGCACCACATTTGGTTTTTGAACATCAAAATTATATGTATGCGCCTTGTGGTTGTATTGGGGAATAAAGGAAAGGACCTGTTTTGGGAACGGACAGTCCATCAGAAGGTGGTGTAGCGATTCACAAAAGGATTCACAAAAGACACAACTCATAGGCACTCCAATCTAGGAAATCTATAGCCGTTGTTTGGTCGGTAAACTATTCGTGGCAATTTTCCACAAGAAGTGTTTAAGTTTAGGGGGAATTTTTAAATCCCAAATCCACTCGCAATTGAATTCGTTATCTTTTGTGTAGTTGTTAACAATTTTGGTAGCCGATTTTGTTGAAAACCAACCCGTAGAGTTAGGTCCCCAGTATAGACGGTCTGTTAGAGGAGAAATTGGTATAGGAATATCTCCAATCTGAGAAATAATAGTTGGGTTTAGAATCCCGTTAAGATATGTAGCAAGTTTGTGTACATTCCAAGAGTTGTTATAAATGAAACGACCAACCTTCCAGCTCAGATGCTCATCCAGAAGAGGACGATCCACACAAGCCACGAGGGGAGTTTCCAAGACCCAGTTATCATGCCAGAAATCAACATCCGAACCATTGCCAATAGACCAACGATGTCCTTTTTCAAAAGTAGGGCGTAGAAGACAAAGCTTACCCCATTGCCAGGATGTGCTACATTTTTTGTTATATTTTCTTATAGAAACTCCTTTCAGATACTTTGCTGACACCACCTTAACCCAGATATTGTTGGGTTCAGCCAGAATTTTCCATAGGAGCTTTAGCTGCAATGCAATGTTCATTGTTTCTGCTTTGTACAAGCCCAAACCGCCTATAGGTTGGATTTATTTATCTTAGACATAATTATATCTATCTATATATTATTTATCTATATTTATATCCATATAATATATCTATATATTTATATATCTATTTATCTATTGAAGAATATCTATATATCTTAATATATTATATCTTTTTATCTAATTTTCTTATTTTTATCTTATAGATGATCTCCTTTCCTATTCAAATATCATATACTTGTCCATTCCCTACTTTGTGACCATTCAAGCCTTTGTCTCCAAGTAAACGCAAGAACCCTAACTTTCCCACTTGAATCTAAATTACAAAATCTAATCCTTGTGTTTCAATCAAAAGTCTTTCTTTCAATCACCCATGAAACACATTCATCACTACCCTTCATCCACCAAAGATCAAAAGAAGGCTTTAAAACCAAGTTCTGATATTCAAAGATCGAGTAATTTGGAAGGAGTTTGGACGTTGGAACATCGACGTTGCAACTCGGATTCACGGCTCTGAAACACTGGCGCTCGCCACCCTATCACCGGCGCCCGCCGCCACCCTCAGTGCTCCAAAGCTTGTTTGTCCGATGATTGTTGCCACCACCGCCATGATCAAGTAGGTTCCCTTTTCCCTCACTTGTGATTTTATTTTAAATTTAATTGTCTTTATTTGATTTTTATTTAAGGATGATGAAAAGTTTAAGTGTGGGGGAAAGTTGCATCCATTTGTTCTTTCATTCATGTTTATGTTTTGTTATTGCATTGCCATGCATTCATATTTATGATTACTTTGCCGTTATCTTATTGCATTAGGAAAAAAAATTGAAAAAGTGTCAAAAATCCAAAAATATCATGCAGTGCATATATGTGTTATTCAAACACCCATCTTGCTTTGTTTGTTCTCTAAAGTATTTTTATGATCTTAATTGCATAAGTCCCATGATTTGATTTGATTGCTTGAAATGAATTTTGATTGGAGCATGATTAGAGAATATAACCGAGCATGTATGATCCTAAGGTTAATAAAAATCCTATAAAATATTCCTATGTTTTTCTTGTGTAGTTACTCTCCATATGTTCTACCTCTTGAGATTGACTGATCTATCTATTTTCAAGACCATTTTACACATGTTTGTTATTTGTGAGTTATATATGATTGAGGCATGTTTTTGCCTGACCTTATGGTGGGATGAAATGTCGTGTGTCTCACCTCGCCAAAGAAATAACCCAAACAAATAAACTAAACTAGCAACTTAGTATAGCAGATAAGTAAGGGGTCGAACCCACAAAGAAACAAGTACTTCAATACAATATGTGTTTATCAATTATGACACTATCAAAGGACTAGGAACAGGAATGAAGGTAAACAAGGGAAATAAACTAAGATAAAAATGTTAGCAAGAGCGAATCAAAGATAGAAGAATAGAGCATATGGTTTCGCATACAATTCGCAACATTGGTTGATTTACTTGATCCTTGAGTTGATATCAATATTATTCCTAAGCCTATGTCGACTTGACTAAAGTTGAAGGATCCGCAGAGATACAATCACCTTATTCAATATCACTAAAGAATAGCATTAAGAACTCAAGTACTTAGACCAATTGGCACATTGATTCAATGCAATTAAGACAGATAGGCGCAAACCGAACTCAGCCCTAATCGAATCTAGCAACATAGATCAATTGTTATCATCCACTACAAAGGCATAGAAATATCACTAAATCAATGAATTCGTTTGCTATCAAGAAACCAACAACAGATTCATAGCATAGATGTGAACTCTAACTAGATGCGCGGTCATAGAAAGAATCACAGATATAAACAATGAAGAACAAGATGATAAATAAACTCACGAATAATATAGAAATCAAGTCTCACAATCAATCAACCAAGTCTTGAATCATAGCAAAACCACATGAATTCTAGGCAAGCATAACGAACCTTGAATCCCTAAACTTAAATCCTCTCATCTCTTTTAGAGTTAATAAATTATTGGAGTGTTAGTTGATTGAATGAATGATGGAAATATGACTAATATAGGGCTCAAGGGCGTCGGCCAAAACCCTAGGAAAGATAGATAAAAGTTCCCACAAAGATAGATTGGGCCACGTATCGCAAATCCGAATCTGACGAGGCGGCGGGCGCCGTGGAAAGGGTGGCGGGCGCCGTCCCTACATTGCTGACAGCTTCGGCAAAATGAACTTGTAATGCACTTTCTGGAGTCATTCTTTGTCTGATTGACGCATATGAATATGCATTGGAAAGCTCTTTCCAAGCACTACGATTCTCATGAAGACCTCAGAAGCTAATTCCAACTTCTCAGCTCTTCTCCATGTTCTCCATTTCCGCTCTTTCCAAGCACTACTTTGGAAAGCTCTTTCCAACCTTAAAGATGAGATTTCTCCATGTTCTCCATTTCCGCTCTTATTCCTTACCTCTTATTTGTCCATTTGCTCCATTATTTCTCCACCTTTCGAGGCCGGATCTTATAACCTACAAATAGACACTAGAAACCGTAGATTCCGCACTTCGAATACCAAATGACCAAGAATATGAATACGCTTATTAAACACGCAATATGACTACTTAATACACCTAAGACCACCTATAAATGACCATATAAAATATGCATTATCACCCTATCCGGGAATTAGGAGGAGAATTTGATACGTTTGGGATACCCGATCCTTCGCCTGTGGGCTCAAGATCAAGAACCACGCCGTATATTTGCCCGATCTTGCAATGCTCTTCGAATATCTCCTGATGGAACAATTAATTAAATTAATTATGAAACTAATTAAAGCGATAAAAATAAATTAGACAATTTTAAACTAAAACAAATAGCGACGAAAGAGAAACGAGAGGGATCCGGGTGCGTGCTGCTTGTTCACGCGGGAAGGGGGCACGCTCGCTGGAGGTGGAGCCGAGCACACATGAGCGTGTCTCCTCAGGGTGTGCGGAAGCGAAGCCTCAGGCAACAATCGCTGGTAGCGAGAGTGGACGTGAGCGAGAGTGAGAGAGCGAAGCCGCGGACGCGAAGCGCTGGAAGCGAGAGCGAGGGTGCACGCGAGCACCGGGGTGCCCGAGCGCCTGGCGCAGAGGCCTGCAGAGCCTGGTGCCGAGGCCAAGCGCCGTGGGATGCGTCTCCTTCCTTGCGACGAAATTGAGTTAGGGTTGTGTTGGTTTTGGTCCGGTGATGATGAACAAAGGTGACGGTGATGGTTGTGAAGGTGCCGACATAACAAGAACTTAAGAACAATGGTAGCTTTGGGATTGAAATCGAAGAACCCTTTAATCCATAAAGGGGTTCCTCAATTCTATTCAATCTGAGTAATTCAATGGAAAATACAATTTTTAAATAGAAAAGCTAACAACCAATTCTAACATGCAAGATAGAATTTAGTTTGATAAAAGATATAATAAAACCCTAAAGATAAAGTAAACCTAAATAAGATAAAAGTTGCATAACTTAGTGGACAAGAATTAATCTAGAGGAGATATAATTCTTTCACTTTATTAATTCTAGAATGCATGAAATAATAACTAATTAATTAAATTAAAAACCGGCCCAAGCATAAGGGGAACTCGACATGGGCCTCCATCCACTCGACATCTTCCTTGGCCCACTCAACATGAGGTGGTCTCGAGTGGCCCATGTTGGTGCCGAGTATGGTCCTGTCATGGAGGGTGCTGACGAGTCTTCATGAGCTCCGTTTGGGGACGCAAGCTCACTTCCTGTGCCGGTGGTGTAGTCCTGAGCAAAGTGATCCAGGGTGGCCTGAACCCTTGCTCCATTGTTCCTTGGTAACGGACAAGAATGGTGTTGGTTGCATCTTAAATTCTCTTGGCCCTTGCATGAGTGATAGGACCATCGAATGGAACCTTCATGTTGTCCTCAATGTGTTGTTGCAAAAGGCTTGATATGTCAAGTAATTACAAATAATAAAGATGTAATAAATGTAAACCAACTCCTGGCCTAAGCAAATAATTACAAGACTTCCTCCCGTTGTAGTGGAAGGGTAGTCAGGATCGATCCACGAGGAGGCGTGTCAGCGGGATCCTAGTAGCGTTGGAAATCTCACGTCTGCGTCGACCAGAAGCCTCGATTTTGACCTTAGGCCTCGACGTCGACCTCGGCTGTCGATGTTCTCTGCAACAGAAGACCTGCAGAGACAAAAACAAGTGGTCGATATCGACTGGAAGGGGTCGATATCGATGTCAGTCCACAAAATCGACTGACTACCAGTCGACACAGAAGGGTCGATATCGATGCTAGGGGTCGATATTTACACGAGAGGTCGATATCTATGTCAGGGGTCGATATCTACCTCTGCTTAGCTTCACTTGGCTTCTTCGTTTCGACTCCGATTTCGCTCGAATTCCTGCATGGTTAGCTTCAAAACTTGTGCATACCCTATTTCTTGCATTTTAGCCCATTCTTACACAAGTTTATATACTTTTGAAACTTTTCTTTGGAAATCGAATGAAATATGAGGTCAAAAGATGCAATAAACAAAGGTACAAATATGTACATCACAATGTCACCAGGAGTCATCGACAATTGCACTGCATCATTCTCCTTATCGTAGGTAGAATAGTTGAGCTCTATGGGGCCCCAACTTCTCGCTGAAATAGGCAATGAGGCACGTATTTTGAAGCAGAACTCCACCAATGCCATTGCCAGAAGCATCACACTCAAGCTCGAATGGTTGTGCGAAGTCAGGGAGTTGCAACACAGGGGCATGAGTGAGGCGATCCTTGAGAGCATCAAACACCCTCTGATGTGAATCTGTCCAGCGAAACGTCATATCCTTCTTTGTCAGCTCATGTAGGGGGGCGTCAATGGTGCTGAAGTCCTTTACGAAGCGTTGATAGAAACCAGCAAGGCCCAGAAATGAGCGGACGTGAGTGGGGGTATGCGGCTGAGCCCACTTCTGTATAGCATGAACCTTCTCCTCATCTGCCTTCAGTCCCGATGCAGACACTACAAAACCAAGAAAAATAGTAGACTCGGATGCAAAAGAACACTTCTTTAAATTGGCATACAATTTCTCTTTTCTAAGACAATCAAATACCATATGTAAGTGACTAAGGTGATCATGCATATTCTTTCTATAAATTAAGATATCGTCAAAATATACAACGGCAAATTTTCCTAAGTAACGTCGAAGCACATGGGTCATAAGCCTCATAAAAGTAGAAGGAGCATTTGTTAAACCAAAAGGCATTACTAAACATTCATATAAACCATACTTAGTTTTAAAAGCTGTTTTCCATTCATCTCCCTGTTTCATCCTAATTTGATGATAGCCACTTCTAAGATCAATTTTAGAAAAAATTCATGCACCATATAATTCATCAAGCATATCATCTAAACGAGGAATAGGGTGACGATACTTAACCGTTATTTGGTTGATTGCTCGGCAATCAACACACATGCGCTAGGAGCCATCCTTCTTTGGAACCAATATGACAACCACGGCACAAGGGGAAAGACTCTCTCTGACGAAGCCTTTGTCCATCAACTCCGTGACTTGGCGTTGCAGCTCCTTTGTTTCCTCAGGGCTAGCTCTATAGGCAGCGTGATTAGTCAAGGCTGCACCAGGGACGAAGTCAATATGATGCTCAATCCCTCGAATAGGCGGTAATCCTTGTGGTAGATCAGCTAGAAACACATCAAGATAATCCTACAAAAGAGCAGCAATAGGTGCAGGAATATGACTCAAATCCACTACATTAAGCAATACCTCTTTCATTACCAGTAGGATGTGAGGTCGATGAGCATTCCAGGTGACGGTCTCCTTCTGAGGTTGAGAGACCAAGGAACGTCGTTCAACAGAGCCCTTCAGCGAAGTAGGAAAGGGCTGTGTTGATGCAAAAAGGGAGGGGTGTGGTGCCGAGGTGGCCGCAGGTGCGGGTGTAGAGGTCGCGGGCGCGGAGGTGTTGGCCGCGGGGGCGGTTTGCCTTGTCGAGCCCTCATGTAGCTTCCCCTTTCGTTGGGCCTCCTTTTGAGCGTCCTGTTGTTGTTTCTTGTGAACCTGTTCCTTCAAAACAGCTTGAGGCGAAAGGGGTAGGAGAGTAACTCTCCTCCCATCAAAGGTGAAGGAATATGTATTCGCACGACCATCATGTATAACAGAACAATCATATAACCAAGGATGACTAAGCAAAATATGACTACAGTCCATTCTAGCAACATCACATAAAACCTTATCATGATATGATCCAATAGAAAAAGAAACTAAGCATTGTTTAGTAACCATAATATCAGATCCATCATCAGTAATGCCATTTAACCCATAGTGAGTAGCTCTAGGAGTAGTAGTCAGGTGTAAGAAATCCACTACCTTTTCATTGATGAAATTGCAGCAACTCCCACCGTCGATGATGACGCTCAACGTAGTCTCGCGAACCACACACTTGGTGTGGAAGATGTTCTCCCTTTGATCAGCCATGGGAGCTTCCTGAATGTGTAGGACTCGACGATTGACAAGGCAGAGAATGTCCTGAAAGTTGCTGGTGTCGATCTCGTCGTTAGGTTCAATCGGCTGGTCCTCCTCCACTTCACTCGAAATTACATGGTCCTCGACAGTCTCCTCCTCATAGTAATGGTCACCCAAATCATTGAGAAGGACCTTCCTTTTCTGAGGGCATTTGCGAGAGACATGCCCAGAACCACCACAAGTGAAGCAACAGATGTCTTTAGTGCGTTCCTTAGATGGTGCAACAACTCTTCTAGTTTTAACCTGATAACCCTGTTGAGGTGAGTTGGAAACTCCTTTTTGCTGCATAGAAGGGTTAGTAGTAGATCTAGATTGACCAGAAGAATTAAAGGGAACAACCTGCGACCTTGGGAGGCTTGATCGAATCTGGTCCTCTGCTGTTGCTGCTCATACAAAAGCTATGCCTTATGAGATAAAGTGTTAATATCCCTAATAGAATGAATAGCCAATGGATTTTTAATAGAGATATTAAGACCAGCAAGAAATTGAGTACATAAAGCACGTTCAGTAAGATAAACATTAGCCTAATGAACGAGTCGTTCAAGCTCGTCTCTGTATGCCATGGGTGAGCGAGCTCCTTGGCGACAAGAAGCCAACCACATCCGTATGGTCTCGTGTATTCCTCAGGCACATGGCGTTTCTTCAGAAGATAGCGGAGTTGGGGCCAAGTTTCAACATGCTGCTTACCTTGACGACGTCGGATCTCACGAGTGCGAAACCACCAAGTGCGAGCCATACCTGTTAAATGCAGTATAATAACCTCCAACTTCTCTGTTTCCTAATAGCGCAGATGCTCCAAAACATAATTAGTATAATCTTCCCAAACAAGGTAAGATTCAGGATTATTAGTACCATCAAAAGTTTCCAATTTAATTTTAACATCGCGCCTTTGGATAGCTTGTGCATTATCAAATCTAGGACGATCAAAATTAGGATTAGGTAAATCATCAAAGTTAGGATCTACCTCTTGGTATGCGTCCTCCAAGTGGGGCATGTAGTTCAGATCAGCATTGCTACGACTGTCGTCCCAGTTGGATCTGCTGAACAGAGGATTGGCGTGAGTCTGGTGAGGTGGTTGGTGCTGCTGCTGCCGTCCATGTAGCTGATGCCGAGGGGGGGGGTATGGTCTCGGCGTACATCATTACCATTAAAGCCAGATAACGGATCATTGTCATTCTCTCCTGCAAAAGGGTTAGGCGTAGCAGATCGCAGTTTAAAGTGTAACTGACCAGACGGGGGTGGATTACCTGAAGAGGGGGTATTGCCTGAAGGAGGGGTATTACCTGTAGGGGGGTATTACCTGAAGGGGGGGTATTACCTGAAGGAGGCGGCTTACCACCTGGCGGTGTAGATCCAGAAGCCTCATTCTGTTTCAACTCCTCGAGCTGCCGAGCAATGGCTTGGTTGATCTTGGCCGAAAAATCAGCACGGTCATGAGCCCTTTCGATGGCCAAACGATTGGTCAATTGGGTTATTTCAGTCGCAATGATGGACTGTACTTCGGCTGTAGTAAGTGGTGTAGGAGGGGTAGGGGAAGAGTTGGGGTCATTCCCGTTAGTCATGTTCCTACAATATCAGAAGAGAAACAAGTAAACGGAGCAAAGACCAGAAACCAAGTAATGCAAGCCCTTTTGATCAAAGAGTGATTCAGTTTTAGAAATCAAAGAGGCGAGAAAACAAGGCACAATATTCAAGCAATCTTCCCTGGACACAGAATTTTGCAATATCGAAGATAGCAAGTAAAGATTAAATTGCAAAAGAAATCAGCCACAAGTCATATAGCAAGGACAACAAGTATAAACAAGCGGCTAATGTGGGAAAATAAAAAATTACAATGTGATGCTCGAAAATATAGGAATATGTAGTAATAGACACGATGCAATCACAAGGGTAATCAAGTGCACACACTTCGTCAACTATTATCTGACGGTTGCAACACGGTTCAGAAAAAGAGGGGTGTGACCAAGGCTCCTGTGTCGGCATAACACAAAATCACACAAAGGGAGTTCTTTTGTAATGCTTAAAACCAATCAGATCATCTAACAAGTAGCTAATAAAAAGAAAGAACAAGATGCAATGAGTTACTAACTCAACAAAAGGTAAGATGAATGCTCTTTTTTTTTTGAAGCTCTAGGCTTTTTTTTGTGACTTAAAGCGCTGTTATAAGTCTACTCGAATGGCGACAGAACAGCAAGAATAAAAATAAAAATAAAAATAAACTAAGCTACGATGATCTAAAAGTAAGCGAAAATAAGAAAATAAGGGAAATAGGCTAGAAATCTGGAAAATTAGGGTTCATTAGTGGTGCAAGTTCATATAATACTTTAATCCAAGAATCACATTCATAGGCATGATATGTAGCAAAAAGGAATAAAAAGAAAAATCAAAACTTGCAATCAAGAACTCAATATCTTCCAAATTAAAGATCCAAACAAGAAAATAATTAAAATAAAGTGCCAAACTTGAAGGGTGGAAAATAAAAATATAAAATTTATACAACGGGAATGGTGAAAAACATGGCACAAAATAAATCACTCAAATAAGAATCAAGAGAGTAAAGAAGTTGCATAAACCTGAGAATCCGATACCACTTGATATGTTTGGGATACCCGATCCTTCGCCTGTGGGCTCAAGATCAAGAACCACGCCGTATATTTGCCCGATCTTGCAATGTTCTTCCAATATCTCCTGATGGAATAATTAATTAAACTAATTGAGAAACTAATTAAAGCGACGAAAATAACTTAGACAATTTTAAACTAAAACAATAGCGACGAAAGAGAAACGAGAGGGATCCGGGTGCGCGCTGCTTGTTCGCGCGGGAACGGGGCACGCTCATTGGAGGCGGAGCCGAGCACACAGGAGCTCGTCTCCTCAGGGTGTGTGGAAGCGAAGCCTCGGACAACGATCCCTAAACTTAAATCCTCTCATATCTCTTAGAGTTGATAAATTATTGGAGTGTTAGTTGATTGAATGAATGCTGAAAATATGACTAATATAGGGCTCAAGGGCGTCGACCAAAACCTAAAAATGCTGAATCCAAGTAAGAAAAATGGAGAACTTGGTTACTTTTTTCATCATTAATAGCATGTCAGCAACTAAACTTTGAACAACCAACAAGCTTAAACAATCACCAAATTCAAATATATGCTTCCCTGTCAGCGATCTTACTATACCTATTTAAACAGATCAACACACGAAAATTCATATGAACAAAAGGTATATTTTCTATATATTCAAAAGCAAGAGAATGGAAGCATAGCAGCTATACAAATTATTAGATGTCAGCATAGCAGCCAAGACAGTTCAACACACGAAGATGTCAGCATCAAATATTCTAATTATTAGATGTCAGCATCAAATAAGGAGACTCAGCAGACTCATCGGCGTCAGCAGCCTCTTCTTTGCTCTGGTTGTACCTTAAGTTTTAGTGAGCTCTCTAAATTCAGCATCTTTTAACCCACCCCTAATCCCGACAACAACACAAAAATCCCTCCCGAGTCCCAATAAAAATGCAGTGTCAGCAGTTTTTCATAGTCAAAATTCTCCCAAGTCTCAAACAAATGCACAATAGCTGGGAACAGATGCAATCATTCCAAAAATCAACAAAATTAAAGAAAGCTAAAATTAAAAAAAGTTCAACTGCACAGCAGCATGTAAAAAATAAAAGAATAGGATCAAAAGAGGGCTAGAGGTACTTGTTCTTCCACTACAGGATGCACAGCAGCATTAGTAACAACAACAGGCTTACCAATGTAGGTGATGGTTTTTGTACCCACCAGCAAAACCTTGCTCAGAATGTTCTGCAAATAAATGAATAAATAAACAACTGCAAGAGATAGAAATAAATTCAAGGAAAACAAACTAGTGTGTGGTGATTTCCAACTAAGCTAAGACTAAACTTTGCTGAAATAAGCATAAAAGAGGACAGATGTTCAATTCAAGAGCTGGTTTGATATATGGTGGTGACCAACAGAGTTTACCTACTAGCCTCAAAATTTATCATCAAATGTCAATATATCCATTCAATATCTAACTCAAGGTGGAACTATAAGCCTGTCTTGAAGCATAAACATCCTTAATATAAAATAATCCTAATAGGCCATCAACGAAAGTTTAAACTAACATGTACTGAACACAATAAAAAAAAAGGAGAAAAAAGGAGCAAGATCCACATAAACACCCATAAGTGTGATCCTCCATCGCCTGATTCAGGTCGGATGTGATATGAACTTGGTAACAGACTCAAGTGAAACAGCTCTGATGATCTGCTCGAAGTACAAACGAGAAGATTGCCTTGTACTATTCGCAAGTTCGGGAGTTGATTTTCGCATGGTGAGCTATGATCCATTCCTTGAAACTAATTTTGTCAAGTTTTTGCCTTCATTTGATAGTTGTTTGACCTCAATTTTGTTTTTGGGCAGTAAATTTAAGGTTCTCAAACCTTCTGGATTGCTGTGTGTTGCTTGTTTAGTCATAAATTGTCTCTTAATTATTATTATTTCTAAACATTTTTACACTCATGATTTATATGTTGAATCTACACCTGTGCTTCCTTTATATATGTCGCACACATCTTTCAATCTCAATTGGATTTGTCAGTGCCCATGTTGTCTTCTCTGTGCTTCCTTTGACAGTGTACCTGTACAGAGCTATTTCTCCCTTTCTCTTCTTTTCATTGATCTCTGCACAACTCCTGGTTTCTTACTGGCTTTGTCCTACTCTTTGAGTGCTTCTGAAGAACGGCTTTCATCTTTCATGTTCCCAATTATATTCTTATTTAAAAGGCCAAATGGCATAAAACCACCCTTTATTCACTCTTATTCTCAACTAACCACCCCTTATTCAAAAATTTTCAATTAACCACCCTTTATAGTATATCTATTGCAACTAACCACCCATTTTCTTATTTCTCTATTTAGAAGACAAAAATGGCCCCAATATTAATTACTACTCCCTCCGATCCAAAATATATGATATTTTACTTTTCAACGCGTATTTTAGGAGCTAAAAACTATATAATATACTAACTTTTGTTTTTTTAATAATTTAATACTTATTACTAACAAATATTAAGTTATTAAAAAATTAATAAAAAAGTTGATATTTTATATAGTTTTTACCTTCTTAAACTACGTGTTGAAAAGTCAAAAGACATATATATATATATATATATATATATATATATATATATATATATATATATATTTTGGATCGGAGGAAGTAATGTTTATTTATTTATTATTATTATTTTGGTAGAGTTATTTTTTCTTATTAAATATCAAGTACATGTTTTAGAATGGACCTAATTGCCAAGTCCTCACCCACCTCCTTCTACTACCGTAAATTTATCAACTATCAAACATTTTTCACAGTTCCACCAAATGTAGTTAAAATCCGAATCCGGTTCAACAATTCTAACGATCCAAAATTGGCAGAACAAAATCTTTTTTTTTGCGATACTAACAATTCTACAAAATGTCTATTATACGAAATTTCTAACATTCACAGTTTAAACATAAGAAAATTTTAATATAATTGCTTAGTCTATATTGTATTTAGATTACTTTAAAAAATTTAAAACCTATATGAATATTTTTTTATGATTTAACATAATACTTAACTAATATAAAACATATTAACTTCATTTTTAAAAAATTCATCTATGCGGTGGGATCTTACGTTCAAAACCCATGGCCATGAATTTTAAAACCGAATATATTTTAGTATAGACATAAAAAAAGTTTTTGGCCCATCCATATCCTTTTTTGTTTTGTAGATGCTCTGTATTCCTGCTGCAGATATATTGATAGTTTCTCTTGGCATTACTTCATGCTCTCTAACTATCTCCCCTCCTTTGCATGCCAAAAGGTAAATGAATTCAACTTCTGCCGATATATTGTGTTTGTGTCAAATACATGCTTAATGCGAGGGATGCACATGAATACCATCCAGGTTAGGAACACTGGCTGCTTTTCCCAAGTGCATTAGGGATCACCATTTAAATAGTCCATTTTGAGGTAGTTGCTCCATCTTCCGTGAATCTTGTGTTAGCATCCTCAATATTTTAGAATATCTCTGTAGTGTGATGCATTTATAACATGTGATCCTTTCCACTGTAGAGTCTTGCAATATATGGTTCTTCCATTCTTCTTTATATGAGTCATCATATGGGATGCACTCTTCTTCCAATTCTGGAAGCATAGGAACTTTGCCTTGGTAAGCTGAAACCTCTCTTTCTGGCAATATACTTTAGTTATCACTCTCTTTCTTTGCGTGAACAACTTCAGTGATTCGAGTTTCATTTTGATTATGATAGAAAATGAATTATCTATATGATTTTTACAAATAAGCTAAACATAGTAGGCGATCGGGACCCCCCTCCATAATGTTGGGACCCCCTATAATGTCTCAAGAAACTTGCAAAGAGGATACACACTAATAGCAGAAGAAGAAGAAGTGTTTCAGAAGTTTTAATGGCTTGGCAATCTCATTTTTCTTCTCACACCTGGCAAGATGAATTCACCCGCCCCTGTTTATGCGGAAGTCAGTTTCTTTCTCTATTACAATCAATCCATGTTTATGCATTTTCGAAGCTTTGAAAGATTAGTGCTTTTTCTTGATTTCTAATTTGCAGGTTACTCTCAGTAGAAGCTTGGATTTTCCCAACAAGGTTGGTGTCAAATGATGTGCTTGTTTTTTTTTGTGGGGTGATTTCTTGATGATTTCAGGCTTATGGACATCTTTTGATTTGTTGGTTACTAAAACAGGATTTACGGATTGTCTAGGTTAAAGGATCTCTAACTGATTGTGTTATCACTTCAGACGAACCTTGAGCATCGACTTTAGAGAAGGCGGAGCAGTTTGTCTTGGAGCTCGAATCTGATTGCCCTCCTCTTGTAAGGGGCATGCTTCCGTCTCATGTCAATGGTGGCTTCTGCCTAGTAAGCTTTTCAAATCAATTATATTTCTTCAATACATATGGAAAAAATAAATAAATTCCACGTAAAAAGAAAATGTTGACCATCAAAAAGAAATATAGTGGATGAAGAGTGCAATGAGTCTCCAGCTGTGTATTTGGCAAGAAAATGGAGGCTTAGTGGAGGTTGGAAAGGTTTTGCTGTGGAACATGGGATACTTGATGCTGATGTTGTAGTTTTCCAGCTGATTAGCCACTCTGTAATGAAGTGATTGATTCACATTGCTGAAATTACACAACAAACAAACCTACCCATTTCTTAAATCAAATTAATTAGCCAAATGTGCTTGCAAATTACACAAACCAGCTTGAGTTTGCTTTTATGTTAATGAAGGCATTGACTCAAATAGCTAAAATTGATCTCTATTGAACATCTTCCATCTCTGTTGACATATTCGACAGCCATATCAGCCCTGACGCTACTAGGTTTATCAACTCCAATCTCCTACTCTCCTAAAAGTGAGTTCCCATCCTTTTTCCCCTATTTTCCAGTTTTTTTTTCCAATTTCAAATTTCTTATCTCCTAAAACTACTGTCTCATACTCCTCCACAAGAGTGGATATTAAAGGAACTCTAAGATATTAGCAATATCTCACAATGTAATTCAGGCTGTCTCTTACGAGCAGTGGGGTGGGTTGGCTTTCTTGGTTAACACATTTTTCCCTTTCTCCATTAATTTTGACCCTTAATGTGCCTTTTCATGGTGAAGAATGTAAAACTTTCTATTTATTAGATACAAAATTCTAGAAGTGTTGTAGTTTGGTAGGCATTGCGAGGTTGCACTGTATGAATTGATATACTTGATTGTAAAGGACTGACATTACTGTCTTCATCCCTTTCATACACCAACATCTTCAGCAATCACAATTTCTGTCATAATTTCAATAGCTATAGCCTAATCAAAAGAGTAAAGGAATACATACACACAACAAGCACACCCATTACCGAACACATATTTTTCTGACTGTTTTTCAGCAGCACAAATACCACCTTCTTTCTGTATTTCAGCAGCCCCAACTTGTTATCTTGCAATAACACAAGATTTATTTTTGTTGTCTTGCTGTTCAGTATGTCAATGAATCGAACTTTAAATCCTTTCCTCTCTCACTATTATTTCTAACCCTCGATGAATTAGGAACTTAATTAGATTCATTCAGATATTTACTTTTAGATGTTAGTGTTGTTTTTAGTTTCGAATTTTGCCTCTTTATTGGTTGTATTGTAGGTTCATTCCGATCCTATTTTGGTTCCGGGTTCCCTATATACACCACAAATACTTCGTCGGATTGGACGTTGTAGCAACGTTGGATTAGACGTTGTAGCAACGTTCAATCCGACGTTGTATTTGGTGGTGAATTTTGCAAAGGGGACGGGATCCGACGTTGTAACAATGTTAGATCCGACGTTGTAGCAACGTCGGTTTGAACGTTGCACCTTGGAATCCAAGCGGGCTCCGTCGGGCTTAGCAACGTCCATTGGAACGTTGTTACAACGTCCATTGGAACGTTGTTACAACGTCCAAGTTTCTCCAAGTATTTTCTTAGCAACGTCTATTTGAACGTTGTAACAACGTCAGATTTGACGTTGTTACTTCATCCAAATTTCCCACATTCACCCACCCCTATAAAAGGGGATGAGGACCGCATTTGAAAATGCAACACAACAATTCCACACTTTCATTCATGTCATGGCGCCGATTACATCTGGAATAGAAGGCTCAACCTCCCGCATTGATTTTGTAATCACAAGGGTTCGGTACTCAAAGCCCCCGGAGGAGTCCAACTGTGCTTGCCGTAGTCCAGAATACAGTGGCATGCATCCATGCGCGCTCTTTCAGGTCGTGTGTGAAAATGAGAATCACATTTCCGCAGCCTTGCAGTTCGGGTGTATGTACTGCAATGATTTTCATCCGGGCATTCGTGGAGCGTATGAGTGGAGGGTTGGAGACCTTCTTCTTCAACATATTCGATCATTCTTCCCCGATATAAACAGAGAGGACCACACTGATGTAGCTCAAACAGCAGGGATACTTGTGAGGGCCGCAAATAAGGAGGTTGGAACCTTTGCATTCAACGAGTTAAAGATTAAACTCATTCCGAAGACGAATCATGTATAGGCTGGTCGATTGCTAAAAAAAAATTATGTTGTTATCCAGTGTATTTGTTAGTTTTAGTAATGTCTCGATGTGTAATCTAATCGTTACCTAATCGTTATCTATGAAGTGAAGCGTTTGCATGTGATTGTATGTTGTTGTGAACGGGTAGAAACCATCAAAAATAATAACACAAGGAACATGAAATACACAAATATAGTATACCCATAAAAGACGAAATGTATGTCATAAACAAACAGAATATAATGTCTCTACTGCAGAGATGGAATGTAGCCCATGAAATGCTCATACATCTGCTCTAGCTGGGGATGGTCAACCAATGCCTGAATAGACTGGGTCATCTCGTCGACCCGGGCCTGTCGCGCAGCAGCCTCATCCTCAGTGATGACGTCGTCTGGGTGGGTAGGCGCAGCCGGAGGAGCATCAGGTAGTACCACTGTCGTGGGCAACACATGACCTCGATTCTGGGACTCGAACCAAGCGAGGTAGTCAGCTGAGACGGCATACCATCACCCGAGCGTCAACAGATGGGATACTTGCTTCCAAGACCAATTTGATAGATTTAGAGAATTGCGAGTTCAAGAAGGTCGTCCCCTATACCATGTTTAGGAGTCATGACACGATTTTCAGTTATCGTTGCCCTATTACATTGCCAGTCATCCTTGTACGTTTGTTGTTATCAAGATGTAGAAACCATAAAAAAACAATCATTCAAGCAAAACGAACATCAGTTGGCGCCAAATCGAAAATTACAAACATTTTTTAACTTAAAATTTCAGCAAGGATTACAAACATTTAACTTAAAATTTCAGCAAGGGTTCTTATATTAAACGGAACAGCTACCGACGGACTTCTCAGGGCTGTTTGGGTATATCCGAATCTGCACCTGCTGGAACGTATATGTCGTCATCTCATCTTGGGCAGGGCGCGCTGCCATATCAACTGCATACTGGGCAAGGTTGCGACAACGCGTGAGAGACACGTCGCCGTAAAAAACGGTCAGCATATCCGTTATCTGCTCGGTGAGCCGCATATAGTACGACGCAGGGTCGTCGTCACACTCTTTACACCCGAATTGCAACTTTGGTGACCTCTCGAGGATGCGGCAACCCTGCACAGAAAATAGATTGCATCGAAAATAATGCTTATAGTTCTTATGCTTGCAGTTGCAAGCATCATATTCAGGTGGACGACGGTGTCTCTCCACTTCAACAATGAAACGGGTCCCATCACGAAACATGCCATGTTTAACAAAGCTATTTGGGTTTGATGCCATGATGTGTGTTTAGTGTTTGGTAGGGGATGTGCCTCGGGGAACAAGTGTTGCGGTATTTATGATGGCCTAACTAACAACGTCCGATTGGACGTTGTTATGGGATATCACAACGTCGAATATGACGTTATTACAACGTCAAATATGACGTTGTTATGTGGCCCGCCCAGGCCCACTTTAGAACGTCTAATTTGACATTGTAAAGTGCCCGACCCGCCCCGTCGTCCTCCAATTCACAACGTCGTGCATGGCATATGACAACGTCGGATTAGACGTTGTAACAACGTGACATTCAACGTTGCTGCAACGTTATATCTGACGTTGTATTAGCAGCGCTAACCGCGGATTTGCAGTGTATATAGGGAGACCCTTTGGTTCTTAATTTATATGTTAGTTTTGAAAATATTCCCTTTTCTTTTGGTGATTTTACTTGGATTTGTTTGATTTCACTATTATCTTACTGCCCAAATTTGGTTTCCGGTTCCCAGGACATTGATTTTGAGAATGTTTATTGATTTGATTTTGTTAGTGTTTTAATTGAATTGAATGTTTGGTGATTAGTTGAATTGATTTGACATTGTTATCACCTTATTGGAGGATTGGTGTCATTGTTCATTATTTATCATCTTGCTTTAGATGTGGAGCGAGGTCGGTTTGATATTGAAGGATTACTGGATCTCAATCTTAATCTCAGTTGAACTTTAGATCAATCGAACTCAATCGAAATTGTGTGCTATTTAGTTCTAAGGCCTGAAAATTCTGACAATATTTCTGTAGTTTAGCTATGATCTCATTCATTTAGTCATGTGGATACTAACTCCTAAACTATGAAAATTCTATCTTGTAACTCCTAAAATTGTTTTGCATAATGCATATTTTTCCTTTTTTTTTGGTTTCTACTTCGTCTCATTTCAGATTGTTAATAGGTTCTGGTTAAAACTGAATTTTCCACTTTACCAATTTTACTGGAAATTGAAAAAAGAAGATATGCAAATGTCAATAATAGAGGCTTATATGAAGAGGTCAAGCAAGCTCATTGCAAAGAGTAAGCACTTGTTAGCTTTTCTCCCCAATCCTTGTTCTTTTAAGTACTTCTCTTTGCAAAGAGTACTTCACTTTGTCGTTAAGTATGACAATTGAGAATATCTCATATATGCTTCATAATCGTATTGTCATGTCTCATATATGCTCGAAAGTCAAAAATGATATTGCCACGTGGCCCATGTCTCATATATATTCCCCAAAATCATATTACGAAAGATGAGTTTGAGATTAGATGTGATGTAGTTGTTATAAGTGGGTCTACACTTACACTTTAACTGGAAATTAATCATGAGTTATTTCAACAAGGATGATGTTGACTATCACTTACGAATTATGAATCTAATCCTACCAGACTGGACAAAGGGTGAAAGGGCACCTGAAGTCTGAAAGATTGAGGCAATATATATATAAAATTAGTTCTTACTCTCATAAAGTATGTTGAATACTGTGATAGACAAAAGATAACCGGTCTTTCTGCTCCTTTTTGTACCATGCTTAATGGTTGTTTTACCGAATCCCATTGTCAAGAAATCAACCTATCACATAATAATATCTCATATGTGGGTATGACAACAATTAGTAAGTTCAGCGAAGCTGGTTCTTTGGATGAAGTCCCTCCTGAACTGCTTTTAGAAATTCTAATGTTTGCAAACAAATTCTGCTGTGAAAAATTGAAGGATGCTTGTGATAAAAAACTTGCAGCTTTAGTTTTCTCTAGACAAGATGATTTGGAGCTGTTGGAACTTGTGCTTGAAGAGAACTTGCCAATTCTCGCAGCCTCGTGTTTGCAGGTCTTCCTGTATGATCATCCCCACAGTTGAGATGATGAGAGAGTGGTGAAGATTTTGGGAAATGTGGACAAACAACGAATTTCTGTGTTGGTTGGGGCAGCCTCATTCCCTTTGTTCTGCTTGCTGAGTGAGGTTGCTATGAGCCTTGATCCTTGCTCCGATAGAACTTTATGTTTCTTGGAGCGACTGTTAGAATTTGCCAGAGACAACCGACTGTTAGAACTTTATGTTTCTGAGGAAAGAATATGATGAGGTTGTGCATCTCTTTGAGGAGGCTCTAAAGGTTGGGCATGTGTATTCAGTTGCAGGTTTGGCTAGGATAAGGCACAGCGGAGGTCATAGAAGCTGGTCTTATGATAAACTATGTTCCATAATTTCGTCTTCCATCACTCCTCTCGGTTGGATGTACCAAGAAAGGTCTCTCTGCTGTGATAGTGGTAAGAGGTGGGAGGACCTTCAGAAAGCAACAGAGCTCGAACCAACACTCACTTACCCGTTTATGTATTAGTCATTTAGTAGTTCCTTGAAAACTATGGCGTATGTGAGCCTGTGATCTTCATCTTTATGGAGCTATGGAGCGTGATGGCATTCTTTGATGTTATTCAGGGAATCTGGATACAACCAGAAGTTGATATTGGTTTCAAAGTTGAGAGAACTGAAATAAGCACCATTATTCAGGTTCACTCACCTTCTTTCCTATTATCTCTTTTCTTTTTTTTTTTTTAAAGATTGACTCATCTCTTTTGGTTTATATGATCGAATCGGGATTGTGATGCATAAAATCTGCATCATAGTCGATCGATCTTGATCATGCTCTCAACCCGAACCCTAGCCTGCAAACAAGAACGAACTAGGTCAGGGCGGGGCTTGTCTCCCCCGTAGGACCCTCCGACGCTCAAGTCAGTCCTCTCGTATTTATAGTCGTCGAGCATAAATGAAACGGTCAATGCATTTAATTTAAGGAATTTGAATAGTTTTGATATTTAATAAAAGAAACTGTTACCGTATTGATGTCGGTCGAGGCATTAAATATAGGAAACGGTCGAGGCATTTATGTGGGTCATCACAACAGAATAAGTGGTAATTGATAAAAGACGGAACCGCCCCTGCATCGTGATTTTGGGATTTTCCCTCTTACAATTGCCCCTCGGGTTTCCTCATCATGTCTCAATGATGAAGGAAGCCCGAAAAATCGGTGATTCATTGGCCATAAGTGGCGATTTTCCGGTGGCCGTAAGTGGCGATTTCCAGTGGCCTTAAGTGGCGATTTTCCGGTGGCCGTAAGTGGCGATTTCCGGTGGCCTTAAGTGGCGATTTTCCGGTGGCCGTAAGTGGCGATTTCCGGTGGCCGTAAGTGGCGATTTCCGGTGGCCGTAAGTGGCGATTTTCTCGTGGTCATAAGTGGCGATTTCCGGTTGCCGTAAGTGGCGATTTTCCGGTGGCCGTAAGTGGCGATTTTCGGTGGCCGTAAGTGGCGATTTTCTGGTGGCCGTAAGTGGCGATTTTCCGGTGGCCGTAAGTGACGATTTCCGGTGGCCGTAAGTGGCGATTTTCTCATTGCTTTTGTAGCTCCGATATGATGTCGTTCGTGAACACAATTGCATTTGCACTCCTAAACCTGAAAACAATGCATTTTAACATAATTCATGGTCAACCAATTAGTAGGTTTCTCAAATTTCTTGCCCCTTACACAATTAGCTTGCCCCTAGTATCGCTTTGTATCTTCGATTTATCCTTAAAGATTGAACATTGTTCCAGTGCATGTTGTTCGTACACTAGGTCTCGTGGGCATACTGTTTGTAATGCCCGAATTAATTCTTTTCTCGGTAGTGCTCATGCCCCTATCTTCTTTCACCTATGAAGAAACACACACAGAGCAACAAACTGCAACAACAAAGGAGGGGACATGCATATCCCACTATCCATACAATGAGAACCAAAGTAGCTACGATCTCTCAAGTATGCCAAAATTAATGAAACAAGTGCACAAATAAGTGCGATCAAAGTTCACCGATGCAATATATAATTATCTAGGACCAATATTTAAATAAAGAACGAGGGTTACCAAGGCATGTCCTAATTATGAGCATTACTTCTATTGGTATAAATAGGCAAAATATAAAGCAAGTAATCAAATCATGTAAGGTCAAAGACACTACAAAGAACTAGGAAGTCGCCGCACAACTCGTTCATTTTAACCCACTTGGTACTCTAACTATGTATTTACTTGAATTGACCATGTAGTGAAACACATTCATGCTTATATACTAGGAAGTGAAAGTATGAAATCAATATCGAAGAATAAGTCACAAATATGCACGCTTATGCTTGAGAAGCTTAGGCAATTAAGGGTGGTGCAATGAAAATGGGTTACCTAGGACCACCGGAAACGGCATGTTGAATATCCAAGTAGTATCTTGCCATCCGATCAAAAGTTGGGCCTCTTTTGTAATGATCTTAAATGTGCAAACCAAGCTGCAATATTTTAGAATTCTGGGTCGCTTTTGCAATTACTATGAATCTTGAAACGGTCGCCATCTTAATTCGTCATTGATTATTGCAGATCGGGAGCGACCGCACACGACTCCGGTTGGAAGCTTCGTTGGAGGTTTCCACCTCCGACTGCGAATCCGACGACGGCAGCCGTAGAAGACTTTCGATTTGCCCCAGGGCTGCCGACGACAGAGCGGGGGCTATGGCCGGGTGGATTGTGGTGCCGGAGAGAAGGCTTGACGAAGGCCCATAATCGATGGCGATGCCGTCGCCATCCATGGAAGGGGGCTGCACCGCAGGGTGGCACAGTATGCGGGGAGTGGCTGTAGCGACGCTCGTGGAGTCCTCAAGTCGTGACGGCGGGTCGGTAGCCCGTCGAAGCCCTTGCGAGTGTTGTGGTCCTATGGATGGTGGCCTTGATCAGTGATGAGGGAATTTCGACGATGGTGCTTCTGATCACGAACTCGATTGGAGGCTAAGATCAAGCCTCATCTTCCTCACCTCTGCCTCGATCAATTCCCTGTCCTTTCGCTCTTGCTCGAGCTTATTGCGCACCGATGCCTCCCATTCGTCGAGTTTGGAGGCGCGACCAGAGTTACCCGAAACTTGATGCCGAGAGGAGGAGACGGTGGCGAAGGAGGACGAGGAGGGGTTTAACGAGAGGGAATCGGTGAGTGCTTCCTCTATCTGCGAGCGGAATGCCAAATCGAAGTCGGACTCCATGGCCCTGGCCTTGGAATCATTCTCTTCAGCTTACATGGCCGCCATCGCCAGTCCAATTTTTTTTCTCTTCTTCTTCTTTTCTTAGATTGGGAAATCCGATCCGATGACTCTTTGATCGAATTCCCACAGACGGCGCCAATTGTGATGCATAAAATCTGCATCATAGTCGATCGATCTTGATCATGCTCTCAACCCGAACCCTAGCCTGCAAACAAGAACGAACTAGGTCGGGGCGGGGCTTGTCTCCCCCGTAGGACCCCCCCTCCCCCGACGCTCAAGTCAGTCCTCTCGTATTTATAGTCGTCGAGCATAAATGAAACGGTCAATGCATTTAATTTAAGGAATTTGAATAGTTTTGATATTTAATAAAAGAAACCGTTACCGTATTGATGTCGGTCGAGCCATTAAATATAGGAAACGGTCGAGGCATTTATGCGGGTCATCACAATAGAATAAGCGGTAATTGATAAAAGACGGAACCGCCCCTGCATCGTGATTTCGGGATTTTCCCTCTTACAGGGATTTATCTGGCATCAGTGTGTAATTGTTTTCTTTTTGCAGGGTGTGCTGCTTGGCCTTCTTGTCTTTCCATTATTTTATAAATTTATGTTAAAATTCACGGATTCCTTCTGGAGTTTGAGCTTTTATGATACTGGAGAATACAGTGATACTGGGAGATCTATCATTTTCTTTGCGTCATGACCATTTAACTTCACCATGATCATCCCATTATGGGTGCAGTTTGTGCATGATTTTCAAGTGCATCCTCTACTATGGTAATCTTCTTATTCTTCCTACATAAATTTTTATTTGTACTTTTTTTTTTGTTATTTTTGCAAGGAGTTACCATTCTTTGTAAAGAAACGAGTGAAAGTGACACACTCTCAGCTTGTGATCGTGAACTTACTGCCAAAACTGTTTTGATAATTCAGATGATTACCTTGTCTTGTTTCTGATCTTTTCATTTGCTTTGTTTTATTATTCATGCAAGATAACGCACATTAGCAAGTAGCAGCTCAAGTATACATATAAATATCCTTGGGCATTTTCAGGCCTTGAATTGATTTAATTGTGTCTGATTTGCATGGTTCTAAATTTTCTTGTCTTGAAGTTTTTTTGGGGACACTTGATCCGTCCTTTCTGCAGACTCTATTTCAATTTAATTTCTTCTTGCAGTCTTGTGCTACCATTTCTTCTTGATAGAAAGTCTTGCTCTTCTAGATTTCTGCGCGTGAAGACTGGTGGATTATCTTTTTCCTGTGTTCCATAATGATGATTTCATTTCATTTTCACAGGGTGTTCACGTTTGTTTTCTCTGAACCACTGAAGAGATTTTCACTGTGCGGCTATTGGATGACTGTTATTTATGTGTCCGTCCGAAGGTTCTAACCACATCTCTAAGAATAGTAACATAGAGAGGATTCTGCTTCGTAAGTACTATCATCTTATGGCTGTGCTGATGTTTGTGC
This sequence comes from Persicaria maculosa, assembly GCA_963922045.1. Taxonomy (NCBI): domain Eukaryota; kingdom Viridiplantae; phylum Streptophyta; class Magnoliopsida; order Caryophyllales; family Polygonaceae; genus Persicaria; species Persicaria maculosa. Next base: position 10,640,037 of record OY998265.1, read on the forward strand.
CTGCTCTTATCTTCCAGTTAGTTCCATATTTTTGTATATTCTGCGTCTTTTCTCTTCTCTTGCATTTATTAACCTTCTAATGCTTCTTTTTCATAAAATTCCAGCCAAAGTTTCTGCAGCTTGCATTTGGTGCTGCTTTGGCTGTCTTTTTAGTTGTGGAAGTTATTCGTGTAAGTCCATAAAATCTTAGTCCTTTCTGTTCTGTTCTTGAAAAAGCCTTGTCTATGAAATCAAGATTCCAAAAGATATCAGAACAGAGAAGGAAAATATACCTTCCTAGCCCTTAGGAACATTACCTTCGCTTCAACATGAGACTGACAGTAAATCTTTTGATTTTGATCTATTGGGATTTTTTTCTCATAAAGTTGTGAGTTTGTGTGCAGATATGGAGAATATGGCCACTAGGAGATTTCATTAATCAATTTATGAATGCGTTCACTGATCATCGTGATTCTGATCTTCTGGTTGTCAGGTATGCCTTCATGTTTCTTGTTATGAATGTAGACCCCCTTGTCTAGACGATATAGCCACTACTGTTGTGTCATCACAAGCCTTGACCTCCCTTTTTCTCTAACCAAAGACTGTAGTGGTAGAGGCCCTTTCTAAAGAATTGGGGCTTCATAAATCATAATCACTAGTCAGTTTTTTTTCGTGTTTTTCTTAGTTCTTGGGTTTGATATTCGGTTTTTCTAGGTATAGATCCTCAACTTCGTGGCTAAGTGAAGAAACAAATGAAATGGAAGATAAAAACCACTTCATACCCACGAAATCGGGATTTTTGCCACCTATAATTCTACCAATTTAATATCTTCTTTCACCATATGCAGCATATCATTTTTCTCTGATCCTTGCTTGAGTGTCCGACCACTATCATCCCTATAACACTCCATCTGCCTTCTACATTACGCCATCTTGCCTTGCCTTTTTTTTAATTTTTTAATTTTTGGGATGTGGTGTTTTCCTATTCCCGAAAAGAAAAAAAATACATACTATTTGGATTGCCCTGCTTTTTCTGATGATTTTTATCATTGGAATGTCAAGTAACCATTCATGAGAAGGAAACAATTATGCCCCTTCAAAAGAATCCCCCTTCCCTGCCAGAGGCAGCAGCTGTTTATTGTTCAAATTATGAGATCCATTAACCCATTAAAGTTCTTTATGGAATACGGACGTGCATTGTGATATGAAAGTGAAAGTAAAAAGGAAATTCCGTTCACCTGACTTTTAATGTATATATTTCTTGCAAGTAGTAATGTAAGATGGTGAATGGTGATCAGATCCCAAATCTTGAGGCATACTGTATGTAGGGCATGTGCACTCATTACTGTCATTTTTGCCAACGACTTCTACAATGAAATGCAAGGGTTAACAGCTTTGACTATTTTTTCTTAAGAATGTTCAACCTATGTATTTTTAAGACAATAACATGGAAATGGTAACACTTGTAATCTTCTCTTGTTTCACTCTGAAGGACGAGGTTGTTGCTAGAATTGAGCAAAGAATTGCTGATTCGACATTTATTATGTGTATCTGATGTGAAAAGAATCAAGCAGGATGTTCATAGATCAGTCCCACAAAAGGTTCCACAAAACGTTGGAGATTATGTGTTGTATGCTTCCACTTCTGCCTTTAAAAATTAGTCTTTCTTATAGGTTCGAGTAGAAGAAGTTTCTAAATTGAGGAGCTTTAGGACAAATCACCACCATTATTTCGAGTGCATAAAAGGTGCTTATGCTTTTGCCACTGGTGAGCTTATGAATCTAATTAAAGAAAATGTGATGTTTGACATCAATCCTATTTTCTAAAGAACTTTGTTTACTTTTCTTACTTTTGTAATTGTGTTTTGTTCATTTCCTATTACTATGTTCATTTTTCACTTATCTCCGTTTATGCTTTTCATGTAGTATGATTTAATGGGGAACCTGAGATCCGTAAAGCACTATCTTCTACTTGGTCAGGTAAATCATGAATTTTGCCACAAGTTTGTTCCACCTTTTCATAATGCATATAGGTTTGCTCGTCTCCTTCTTTGTTACATGCCCGTCTATGGATCTCAAAAACATCATGCCTTGCATCTGTTTTAAATACTCCTGTGAGATCAGTTCTTATATCAAGAGGGATGGAAACCATATTTTCATTTATACATAAAAATTTTAGGTTGGGAGAACAACTATAAGGACTGGGAAAGAAGAGTGCAAGAGAGCGTGCTGGACCAGCGTGTCCGCCTGTGTTCCCACGACGGCTCTCAAAAATTCACATTCAGCGACACTGCTAGCCTGCTCGACTCACAATATGCCCAAGACATTTTCTCCAAAAGAAAATCAGTGGTAAGTTTCTGGTGGATGCCCGCTGCAAATTGGTCAGATTCAATTCAATCAATATTAACATTTACCATGGATTCGGCAGTCGCATTCGAGAGAGACAAGTAGCATAGCAACTTGTGGGATGAGAGGCCACACACGGCCAAGGAAGTGAAAGCCATGTTGCAGAGCAGGAGAGGGGCTGTTGCTGCTGCTTATGAGCGTGATAGGAGCTCGTTTCGAGGGGATGGTGAGCTCGATCAAGATAAGCCGAGATGGCTAGACAGTTGGATGGCAACAAGGCACTGGGAGGGTAGGGCTTCCGTTGACCACTGCAGATCAGAACCCAACTTCAAGACTGTCGAAATGCATCCCTCCTCCCACTAGCAGCTGCCTTACACTTACTTGCAGCGTTCTCCGAGAAGAGCACACTCTCTGATCCAACAGCAGCACTACCAGCAGTGCCCTGCCTCTCCTATTCACCACATGGCTCACAGCCACAGCTCACACCTTCACCAGCAGTCGCCGGCCACACCTTCTCCCTCCATAACGAGGCCGATCCAGGTGCGCTCATCCACCCCTCGCTGCCTAAGGGAAGACGTACGCTACCATGGTTTATCCCAAACCCCGAGTTTGCAATCAAACTACCACTACAACGGTTTCCTCAATCGACATAACAGGGGTAGACTGGAGGTGGCATTGCATGTCTTCAGTTGCTGCAAGCTATGCAGGGATGGGAGGAGCATCAATACCCAAAATTGCAGGGCAGCCTCAGAGTCAGCCAAGGCCCGGATTCGGTACCAGAGCGCACCAATTCAAGGAAGAGGTCTTCGATGCCGGAGAGGGATAGAGGAGTTGGGTATGTGAAGAAGAGGTTGTCGTTTCCGGTACCTCCTGCTCCGGAGGAATACGCTGGCGGGGTGTTCGGAGGAGGATACATCCTGAGAAGTGCGAGTTTCAAGAGTATGAGTAGAGTACCGTCAGGGTATACTGAACAACAATCCATCTATACTTCTTGTTATACAGATAGCCTCACCTTCTTCAGCGAGATGAGAAGGTGGTTGACATAATTGCATATTTGACATGCTTCACCACTGCCGTTGGCTAGATTGTGAGTTTTGTTGTGTTTGGGGGTCGAACTTCACCACACATGACACACATTTTTTTTTAAACAAAAACCCACTGTGCGCAACACGGTTCACTACTAGTAAAGATAAATTTAACTGTTTTTTCCCAAAATTTTTCATAGCAAAAACAAGTGATAAGTGAAATGGTAGGTCGATGGGGGATGGATTAGGTGATTTTTTTTTTGCATTGGCCATTGTGTGAAAAAATGACTTTACCCATTCAACCCACAACTCATTTCCACCCTTAAAAACCAGCAAGGGTAAAAATAATTCTCCTCATGGAAGGGGGTGGCAGTCATCCCCCAAAATCAAAAATGAAATTTAATATATATATTTTTCTCGTCGATAGCTTCGATTTGATATATTATAAGCTTAAATTCGACGCCTGAGTAAAAAGTTATAAACGTTTAAAGATTGAACATGTATATCATTTACCTAACTGATATATTTCTATCGTAATTATCGTTTTTTAAACATCGTAACTTAATAGTTAATACTATAATTAAACCCGAAACCATCAAATTAGTATGCTATATTAAAATATTTGAAAATCGTGAAATAAAGTATATACGATTTATGTTTTTATTCTAACTACACATTCATAATATTGATGATTTTTTGGGAAAAAAATTTAGGGTTTATTTTTCCGCCCCCTCAACTAATTGTATCAGGATCCGCCCCTGCTTGTCCTACACAATTCCTATAGATTTAGGATGAGTTTAGTAATATAGACTTTTGGCATATATGAAGGTAATGGGGGTGATTAAAACTGATAAATTTTGTTTGGAAACCAACACCTCTGGCACTAAGTCCGGGTGAAGGGAGGAGTATGTAAATATTAATGAAAAAATTGGGGGATCCAAAAAGGATCATACATCAAGAGTTTGAGCCAAAAATGAGAAAGGGCGCAGCCTATCTCATCAAAGGAACAAAGCTAAAATAAACAGGTGTATGTCCCATACAAGGCACAGCTTGGATGAGCACATACAAAATGCCAAGAAAACAGGCAATGGGAGCGGTTAGGATATGCAAACCCAACACACCTCCAAAATACACCAAAAAGACCTTGCACCCGGGCCACGCAGGTACCCAAAGGGACACAAGCCAAAGACACACTAAGCAGAGATGGTTCCCAAGTGCACGCAGGCCCTAGAGGCACGCAGGCCCTAGGACACCATCCAAAGATCTCAACTATCCAACCAACCATAGACAAAGTGGCCATAAAAGAGAACCGAAGCTTAGATCTTCTCAACGTCATCAAGAGTGAAAGAAGCATGAAGAAGTTCTATGGAATAGAGGTTGAATTGAACAATTCAAATTTTCTTATATTCCAATAGAATGCTTGGTAACTCTAGCTTATAAGAATAGCTAATACAAATTTTGACAAGAAATGAAAGGAAAACTAGAGTTGCGAATATAAAATAAAAGGTATGAAAAGTTTAAATGAGTAATATAAAATAAAAGGTATGAAAAGTTTAAATGAGTAGATTTTTAAAATAAACACTCATAAGCTCCTTAAAGCTCAATATTATTAGATTCAGCTCTTACATAATCTTCCTAAACTCCAAAAAACTAATAGGTATGTGTTTAAAATTTACCCAATAGTGGGTATTTGGTTGAGACATTTGCAAAGTGTTTTATTTTAAATTCTAATTATTTTAGGCTTTGTTTGGTAATACAGAATTGATAGGGTAGCTTATTTCAATGAGACAGTTGAAGTTGATAGGTTAGATAGGTGAAATATATGTTAAATAAAAATGTTAAATTATTTTTTATAAGTGAGTAAGATATTAGGTAACCTCAATTAATAGAGTAGCTGATACAAATTAGATTATGAGAGAGAGTGAATGATAGATTTGTGAATATAAAAGAAAAACTCTGAAAAGTTTGAGATGAGTTGTTGAAAATACAATTATAAAGGCTAATTTTAATAATAACTTTATCTAATTTAAAATTATATAATAGTAAAAAAAAAGTTTTAAAAAGCTATTAACCTTACAAAACAAAACCTAAACACATTCTAAATTGTGTTAACAGTATAAACTTAAACATAGAGAATCCAAACACACTATATCTTACCAAACCCACTCTTAAATGAGGAGGGGAATGGTTTCTAAATCGTCAACCGAGAGTCAATATCGCAGCATGTCCAAAACAGGAAGTGAGATCGTTTGGATTGCTGGTGCGTTGAAGGATTTATGAGTGCCATCCTCTCTTCCTATTCCATTGTGTTGTGACAACAAATCAGCTCATCAATTGGCTGTCAATCCAGTGTATCATGAGCACACAAAGCATCTTCGAATTGATTGTCATTACATTCGGGACTTAGTTGATGAAGGTCTTATCTCCACTGTTTTCGCCCCTACTCACCTTCAGATTGCGGATATTTTCACCAAACCGCTTGGTGCACAGCAGCATCTGGTGTTGTCTCGCAAGCTGGGGTCTTGTATTCCACCATACGCGCCCATCTTGAGGGGGGGGGGGATATGGAGAGTGTTAGGCTATATAGTTTGTATCAGTTGGTTTCATGAGGTTGTTAGAACCCTGGTTAGAGGGTGGTTAGCTTTAGTTAGCTTGTAGGTGAGTTAGCATTGTTGTATATATATATATATGTTCTGTAGTTTGTAACTTGGTTGGTTGGTTGATCAATATAACAGAAATTCCCAAATTCCTCCGAGTGATCTAGAATAAGAGTTCAAGCTTGATCTCCTAGATCTGAGCTTGTTCTTCGTGGACTGCAAATCTCAGCTTGGATTGCTGAGATTTGGTACTTTGTCATTCAAATTTATTGATGAATTTTGGGAAATCTAAACCATAAAAAAAATACAGATTTGTTCTTCTTGCTATGTTTGGAATCTTTGGATAACCATCATTTATGAATGATATGTATAAGATTGCATTACAAATCATATATCATAGCTATTCAAACATAGCCGGTTCAAATCTCAAACCCACTCATTTTCATTTTCTTTTTGTATTAATTTTCTATTAGACATAACAACCAACTTCACTAGTAAATTTGCCTCTCAAATTCATTCATGAGATCCAAACCGTTGAGTAGGTTAAGTAATTTGGAATTTATATAATGAACTGCATCAAAATCCAGTTAACTTGATACAAATTTCACAAAAATGTGTGTCATTTTTCATGTGCAGTGTCACCCACCAAGATCCAGCAAGTTGCACTAACACTTGTCCGAGAACACAAAGGGCAGTACAACTTGCTCATCACCAGCGACCAGAAACAAGAGATGGATTGCCATTCATTCATCCAAAGGATCAGACTCATCGACGACGAAATCCCCATCATTGGCACGTTTCCTTTCCACACGAAAAGCATCGGTTTTTTCTCGTGTTTTTTAATCCAACATTTCCATTCTTGAATGCAGTTGTTTCATCCTTGTAGAGCAATGCTGATCAGGGGCTGAGGACTTTGTTCGACACCGCCTGCTATCTGGTTAACAAGCCGGTAACTGAGAATGCCTTGTGGTATGTGCTACAACGACATCTACTGAGACGAACAAGTGGCAATGGAAGTTCACTTGTAGTAGGCAATCAAACGACAACGAAGGGAGATCATAGAGAAGAAGAGCATGGATTGCAAGTAGAAAAGAATCGAAACCTAAAGAGAAGCAAACCATGTGAAAACGAAGATGAAGAAGCTGCAAAGGAAAACAGTAATGGAAGCAAAACTATGAAGGTAAGTGCAAGTGCGCGCCCAACATTTGATCCCGAGCAGCACAAGAAGCTCATGGTGGTAAGACCAAACAACATCTTGTCACAGAACTTCAAATTAGCTTGCCATTTTTTATATAGCTAACGTTTACAACTTGTTTTCCTTCAAGGCCCTACAAAACCTATCGGCATGACTGACTATCTTTCTAGCACGAGGCAAGATAGGGAAAAGAAGATCAAAGGAGCTTTCAGCACCACGCCGCGTGCACCTTGGACCCAGCATCTGTATCAGAGGTTTGTGCAAGCGATGTCTTACAGTAACCTACCAGGTAATGATCTTACAGTAACCCATCATATAGTTTGCAGTCTTTTATTCCTTGCAACAGAGTAAGTTTATTTATGATTGCTGTTATTCTTCTAGGCATCGGAGGCTATGGCTATGGAGTTCAACAGCCTCATCATCCCTTTCAGATGAGTGGTCTAAGGCCATGGCCAAGCTGGGTGTCTCCACAGAACTGGAGAACCCAGCTGCAGTCGGAATTTCTGAACAGCACATCAGATGTGGCATGGGGTGTAGGTGGTTACCCGCCGTTTGGATTGAGTAGCCATTGTAAAGCTCCCACAACCATCAATGGAGGATTGAATATTGCTGAAGGCTGTATGCCCATCAATGGAATGGGTCAGAACTTGAACCTTGGGACACAAGTCAACCCCATACTTGTAGATGAAGGCAACACAAGCAATGCACTGACTTTGAATCAGGGTAACGGTTCTCTCAATGGTTTCAATGGAAGCAGCTATAGGCTTCAAACTGAGCTGGGGCATACGAACTACTGTGATCTTTTAGAGGCTGAAAAAGGAAATACTATGACGTGTGCACCGATCAATGGTTTTAATGAGAGTTTTGGTTATGGACAGAACATGCCTGGCAACGAGTTGGTACATACCGAGATTGCTTCTCCATACGGTCCAGTGAGCATTAATGAGCCTGGTTTACATGCTACCAACCCACCAGATTTTACTCCTATAGTGACAGGTACTTTCTGCGTGCTGCAAAATGCATATGATCTTTCAACAAGCAACGCTGCTTTACAGATGAATGAGCTGAAAAGTAGCATTGGTGAATCAGATGGGCAAGAAGTACCTGGTACCGGGTTGGTGAGCTCTTGTTATGCTCCTCCGTATAGCTCAGTGAATGAAGATGGGCTAGATGTACATGTCCTTAATCAACAGCTCAGTGCTAGTGGGGCTAATACACCCTTTGGATTGCAAAATGCAAGCAACTTCCCAATCACAACTTCTGGTTTTCTTGCTGCTGTGGATGATTCTTCGTTGCAGTCTGTAGTAAGAACCTGCTTTCAGAATTCAGATGGTGCAATGCCAACAGGTTCACAGGTTAACCTCCGGCCAAATCTTATGCCTGGCTGGAGCGATACGTTTCCTCAGACAAATCAGATGAGAGAATACAATGCAACGGAAAGAGAGGTGGAAGAATATGTGAATCATGAACCTGACAAAGAGCAAAATGACATTCCTGTCAAAGAGAATACAATGCAACAGGTGGAAGAATATGGGTCAAGCAAGCAGGCTTAGGAAGAAAAGGAGAAAACCAAAAATCTAAACTCCCAGGGGCATGTTGATGAGTTTGCTGAACTTTTTACTTTCCTAGATGCATATCAAGGTGGAACAAATCCAGTATCAGATGAAGAAGAGGAGGATAACTCAGATAAAGGCACTGAAGAGGTTAGCTTTTTAAGATAATTAGTTGTATACTTCAATATTTCTAAAGCATAGCCAACTGCATCTTTCTGTTTAACAAGAAATTCAAGCATGTTTTAATATCAAATTGCATTCGGATTTTTCTATCGTCGCAGGTGAAGGACCATAGTTACTTTGACATTGGCAGCTTTGATTTCAGCTAGAGATCTCAACATGTAAGAAAAGCCAGACTTCAGTAGCGGTTTTCTGGGCAGAAAAGTAAGAACAACATCGAAAAACTTAAAAGATTTGCTTTTAGTGTTCTAGCTATGTTTCTATTGCCTGTTTGAATGAAAGATGCCTCACTTGAAGGTTAACCCTAATTGCCTGTTTGAAAATGAGAAAGACACCTCAAGGCAAATGATTGCCTATGCACCATGATTGCCTATGCACCATCTTTGAAAATGAGAAAGACACCTCAAGGCAAAGGACAGCCTCTGGATCAGATGGGTGCACCATCAGTATCTACAGCAAGGAGACACTTAGAGTTGGCAAGTCCATGATAAAAATGACTCTCCTCTAATCAACAAGATTTTATCTATTAGAAATGCTTTGCTAACATCCACAGGAAGTGCACAAGAAGCCTCTGCAAAGCTCAACAGTTGGTGCCTAGGAGGGAAGTTCAGCATTGAAGCAGCCTACAACCACTTTAGAAGAAGGGCACCTAAACCTCCTTGGACGACAGTGGTATGGGGCAATGCAATTGCTCCTAAACATGCTTTCATCCTATGGCTGGTAGCAAAAGGAAGGCTGGCTACAAATGACCTGATCAAGTATAGGGAAGTAAACCTAAACTGTCATCTATGCAATCAAGCCTTAGAATCCCATGAACACATATTTTTTTCATGTAATTTCTCTTTGAATGTCTGGTCTCAGGTGAAGGCTTGGTTAGGATTATGGAGAGGAATGAACACCATCAGCAGTGGATTAAAGTGGCTCAAAAAGGAGGCCAAAGGAAAAGGATGGATATCAAAAGCAAAACGAGCAGCAATGGCAGCCAAGGAATGAAAAAGGAATGAAAAAGCCTTTGAGGAATCAAGCAAAAGTGCCGAGGAGATTGTCCATCTTGTCAATTGCATGTGTACAAGATGCTTAACCATGATTTTGCTCTCCAATTCTCACCTTCCATAGGCTTGCAAGGAGGTTTAATCCACACAAATGAAGCTGCAAGGCACGACTGAATCTTTTGATGGGGTAATGACTTATAGGAAGGAGGGGGCTCTACCATGTAATTTTTGTCTTGCTAATGTAACCCTCCATAGCCCTGACATCACCAAAGGCTTACATGCCTGGATGTATGCCTAGATATGCAACATACCCCCTATTTGGGTATAGTTTATGGTTTTGGTGTGCTAAGTTTGTGGTTGTATAAATCCCTTGATGGCCGAGCCGAAGGGGGACTTATGCACTCACAAACTTAGGGGGTAGGCCCGACTTCTGATAGCTCTGGCTTGAGGAGACATGGGGTTACCCCGAGACTAGCTCTCAACACACCCATCGATTGGAACATCCTAAATGTTCCATGAGTTTGGTAGATTTGGACTAGTGTTTCACACCACTTAGTCCCACTTTTGCACCATGTAAATACTTCTATTTTCATGCAATATATTAACCTTTAAAATCACATAATATTCACCTTCCTTGAGGGAAAGTTGAACTCAAGGTCCAGTTCAGCTCAATAGTCAAAAACAACCAAAATATGAAATACATTTTTAACAAGGATCACAACTTTGGTATGATCCTATGGTCCTACCTCCGGAATTGATTCAACACACTGGAATTCCTTTATCTTCAAAGGACTTTTATTAGTCTTTCGATGACGTCAAACTCGTACAAAGGAAGAAAGGTATTTGAAAATGAGGACTTGTACCTTTCTACTTCCCGTCGGTAATCACTCACACCATCTTGACTCCATGCACCACTGCTATCATCACTCCAGGAAAGAAGAAGATCAAACAACCGTTTCGTAGTTCTCAGATCAAACTTTTCAGATTTGGATTCAACAAACTCTGGGCAAGATATCTCAAGACAGGCCAGAGCAAAGCGAAGAGGTTGCATCTCTTGAAAACTTTCAAGAGGGGCAGTCAAGATCTGTCTAGTTGTATCCTCGATGAATTTCAAGAAATGAAGACGAAAAACTGGTTTCCTGCTGATGTTGCCAGGCCAAATTTTCTATGCCACCATCCAATATATATTTGCAACATGACTCCGGAGTTCTTCACAGTGAGATTTTTGAGACTGCAAATAAAAGTCCATAGAATCAGACCATTTACATCAAACTTGCTATAATTATGAAGCTACAGTGTAAGGCAGAGGGCTGAACCCCATGAAGAATCAATGATGAACTAAGACCATCCACAATGGTTGTGTGCAAATGTATAAATGTGTTTTTTTTAGACATTTATACATTTGCACACTGGAATTCCTTTATCTTCAAAGGACTTTTATTTCTTCACTGTTTCTATTTTAAAATAAGCTAAGCAAAATAATTCATCAAAATAAAAACAATAAGATGCATACTTTGCTTCTTGAACGGTGTTTGGGCAAAGCTCAGCAGCATATTTGACAAGCTCACTTAGAGAGCGAGCCCATCTGTTTTTATCTGGACTTTCAAAAAGAATGGTCTGAATTGTAACATCTGGAGGAATGTCAAATTCCCTTCTCAGGTCGAAAGGCAGTCCAGAATCTCAATAGCAGCTATGAACAATGTCATCCTATAAAGCATAAAAGTTCCACAAGGGCATTAAAAAAATGGATAAATGATAGCTAAGTTTGGAACCAAAGGATTGACAACAAAATACAACTCCCCCCCGTGCTCTTCTAAAGCATCGATTATGAAGATGGGTTCTGCTTCATTTTTCAAAGCATAGTCTTCTCTCTTAAGCCAAATGATTGCCTATGCACCATCTTTGGGTCTATACATGTAATGTTCACGTTCTATTATGATTGTCTATTCACCATCTTTGGGTCTATACATGAAATGTTCACCTTCTATTCTCCAACAAAAAAGCATGCAATGAGTTCCATACGGTATACCGTCACATAATATATACACATAGACCGGCGAATTACAACTAATGACTTCACAAAATATATGGGTGGAACTTCTCATAATTCCCAAGGAGCATGCGAAGTTTTAGGTCTCCATAACATACATATACACATGAAATAAGTTAAAACAACAAAAACATATATGCATTACAACAGCACTACAAAAATTAAACTTTAAACTTCATGGGTTACCTATATTCGACATGAAGGGCATGATCCAGTTGTAAGCTATACAACTTCCCCTGGACAAGTGCGCAACTACGCAACACCTGCCAAGGGATAAACTTTGCAGTCTGGAGGGTCACTTCTCTCAAGGAGCTGAAGAAAAGATGGCTGGACACTCTCACAATGGAGAGAGGAGTTGAAGATAGTATGTGAAGGATATGGCAACACTAGAAGCCATTTCCCTCTCTTCCTTGAGGGAAAGTTGAACTCAAGGTCCAGTTCAGCTCAATAGTCAAAACAACCAAAATATGAAATACATTTTTAACAAGGATCACAACTTTGGTATGATCCTACGGTCCTACCTCCGAAATTCATTCATCACACCGGAATTCCTTTATCTTCAAAGGACTTTTATTAGTCTTTCGATGACGTCAAACTCGTACAAAGGAAGAAAGGTATTTGGGTGAATGATGCATGATCTCATATAAAGTTACCATTTAATAGAATTGGTGAAGCAGATCTTGGCAGCAAACAACTTGTAAGTAAAAGACAAATTTTTAATTGCTCAGTAGTCTTTAAAGAAGTATTTAAATACTTTTAAAAAAAGTGTATATGAATAGACTGATACAACAATCATCTAGTTACCATCAAGTGTGCTGCCCCAGCTCTATAGGATCAAACTCTTGGAATGATCTTAAGATATTAGTCAAGCTCATCAAACATCTATAAATCTCTTCTTTCTCGGTATGTCTTTCATCAAGTGAATAAAACTCTACTACTCTATCATCAAACAAAACCGAGCTCCATCCTGGTACTTTACGGGACCTAGTGTCCCTCATTGCAACTTTTAATTCTGACACCTTTTCCCACTTCCCAGCTTCTCCACATATATTTGACAGCATAAGGTAGTTAGAGGGATTCTCTGGCTCAAGCTTAATGAGATGCTTCAAAGCAATCTCAGCCAACTGGACATTTTTGTGTATCCTGCATGCCCCAAGCAAAGATGCCCAGATTACTCCATCTGGGTGCATTGGCATAGTCTTCAAGAAACTCATAGCACGATCTAAAAGACCAGCACGTGCACACAAATCAACTATACAGCCATAGTGTTCAATTCCAGGGCTGATTGAGAAGTCTGTCATCGAGTAGAAATGAGCAAGTCCAATATCAACCAAACCCAAATGTGTACAAGCACAAAGGACACTGATAAAGGTGATTCCATCTGGTTTCATTCCAGAAGACTTCATCTGAGCAAAGAGGTCTAATGCATCAACGCCGCGCCCATTCATTGCCAAACCACCAATCATGGTATTCCAAGATATCAAGTCCTTTTTCATCAAGCCCTTGAAAACATCGACTGTGTTTTCTATTACCCCACATTTCGCATACATGTCCATTAATGCGTTTGCAACATAAACATTTCCTTTGTATCCGATGCTTTCAGAATACTCATGTACCCACTTGCCCAAATTAAGTGCTCCTAATCTAGCACAAGCTGACAATACTGTGACCAGTGTAGCATCATTAGCTTGCACCTTAGAATCAGCTAACATCCTCTTAAATGTACTTAAAACTTCAGATAAAAATCCATATCGAAAGAGACCACTGATCAATGCATTCCAACTGAAAACATTTCTTGTGGTCATTTCTTCAAACAAATTCTTACAACTTTCCAAATCCCCAATGTTCATGTATCCACTCAACATAGTATTCCACGTCATCACATCCTTGTTAGGCATCTTGGAAAATAGCTCTCGTGCTATGAACATATCTCCAGCTTCAATGTATCCCGAAATCATAGTATTCCACAAGATCACATCTCTCTCAGGTGCCAGCTCAAAGAGTCTTCTTGCTGATTTAACATCACCGGACAGCAGAAGCCCATTAATCATAGCAGTCCAAGCAACCACATTTCTCACATGCATCTCCCCAAAAACCTTGTGAGCCTCTCCACCCTTGCCACAATTTGAATACATATCAATTAACGTGGTCCCAACAAATGGGTTCGATTTCAACCCGTACTTAATGACACCACAATGCACCTCCTGTCCCAAATCCAATGCCAAGACCTTGGAACAAGACTTCAACACCATAGGGAAGGTATAACAACTGGGCTTAACACTGAGCTTCACCATCTGACAAAACAATGAAACAACTTCATCATATTGTTCGTTTTGAGTGTACCCCTTAAACATTGTGTTATAGACGACATCATTCGGTTCACGCATTACGTCGAACACACGTCTTCCATACCCCATGCTCTTCAACTCCGCACATTGGGCTATGAATTTAGGTACCACAAAGCGGCTGTCTTGAATCCCATTAATGATGAGTTGGGTTTGGATTTGGCAAATAAACTTGAGTTTCTTACATGACTGCAAGAGGGTGATGAATTTCTCCTCTAGTAGAATGCGCAGTGGCAAGGCTTGCGGCGGAATTTTTTCTATTTTTGAAGACCAAGTGTATCACTTGCGGCAATAAATATGAGCACGCCAAAGTGTATCACCTACAGCAGCAAAGCAGAACCGAAGGTTCATATTTCATAAAGCAGCAGTCCTAACGGAGAATAATTCAAAATATGAACACCCGAAACAGTTTGATAATTCAACACTGAGAAAAAAAAAACTTACAATATTACATGTTAGGAAACCAGCTACCAAAGCGAGTTAGTAGGTAGTAGAAATGACGAAATCCCTGACTAGGAAAAGTAAACAAAGAGAGGAATTCCATTTCCTTTCTCGTGTTTAAGATATCCTAAAGTAATGATGTTAATTGTTGGTGCATCAACTCATTGCCAATTGTTGGAAATATGGGTATCCCGAATCGAGGTCAACACTGTGTTAGAAGGTTGATCTTGAACTTACATTCTCATTGGGAAAAGCTTTCAACCCTGCATAGCTAAGATTCTCATTTTCAAATTGGAACAAACAGGAAATTGTGCTGTTCAAGCTATATCCTTGCTTATAGGGAAGGGTGTGCCGGAGCCTAACATCATATTCCTCTCTCTAATTTTTGTAAGTGGTTCCAAGAATTGGATCCAGAAGAAGCACATGCCTATCTGTTATGTCTTGTGGTAGTTTTTCATAGATTAGCTGACAAAAATATCAAAAGGAAAGAAAATTGATCTGATGCAATCAATGTCAATAAACTGACTCGCAAAATATGCTGGGCTAAAATGAGGGTGGACTCATAAATGGTTATTAAGAATGGTATCAAAGTAAAGCTACAGAGAACTAACCTAGCCTCGGACTCAACTATCCAATGCAAATAAAGAACATTACTCTCTCGAATAGGAGAACAATCCCAAATCTGAACTAACCTAATAGCCTTTATCCAATCCCAAATCTGAACTGACCTAATACTCTCTTAAATAGGAGAACAATCTAGCATCTATCCAATGCAAGTAAAGCTAAAGAGAACTAACCTAGCCTCGACTCAACTCAGGGCAGCCGACGGCGGCGCTTCAACGAACAGCAGCAGCAGGAGCAAAGGGTCGATTAGGGTCCGAATTGGCGCTTCAACGAAGAGAAACAAGGGTCGATTAGGGTCGCCGGCACTTCAATGAGGATGAGGGCCTGGGATTAGTGGATGAGGGCCTAGTTCGCCGGTGCTTTAACGAAGAGCAGCAGGAGCAAATTTCTCGATTAGGGTTGCAGAAGAGCAGCGGCCAACAAGAGCCCCGACGAGGAGCCGTCCAGAAGAGCGCCGCCGCAGAGGATCCTCGCCGACGAGGAATGGAGGGCCGCCGACTGGTTTGTTCGTCCGAGGGTTTGATGCCGACGGGGAGTGGAGGGTTTGAGGTTCATTTCACATATCGAATGGGGAGAGAAAGATGTACAGTACAACACGCTCAGTTTTTTTTACCCAAAAGATATTAATTTTTTTATGCCAGATGTAAAACACTTATTTATACCGGATATTTATATTTGGTATAAAAAATGTATGGGTAATTGTATTCGTTTTTTTATACCGGATTCTCATAATATATATGCCGGATACAAAATTTAAACACGCCCGGCATAAATAAGTAGGGTCTCTTAATATTTCGTTTTCATTTATGCCGGACATAAATTGTAATATCCGGTATATATTTATTTTTCAGTTTTTAGGAAAATAAAATAAAACCCTTTAAAGATTTTTATTGCGCAAATTGAACATCCGGCATAAATAATTATGGAATAAAATCTCAGTTTTGTACTAGTGAAATCAAAAGCAGCTGGAACCAAGCAAGCTCCAAGTTACCATAAGCATTTACCAAAAGCAAATGAGAAAGAAACAAAGATAAATACAACCACAGAACAGAAGAAATACATACACACAAAAGAAGAAGATAAGAGAAGAGAAACGGTGACTGACCGAGAGGGAGGACGAAAGCGGCAGGTGGCGACGAGGAAGATCACTGAAATCACAACTTCAAACAGACAAAGACATAAAACTCTAATTGAAACTTCAAACCCAAACTCACAAATCACTGAAATCAAAGACATAAAAATCTAATTGAATACCAAACTAAAATAAAAAAACTGACAAAGCAAAAGAAGGAAATCGAATCTCTAAACAATAGCAGTTCTATCGAAATTAGATTGTGGCCAATTATCATCAGAGCTAAAGTATAAAGCTAGAAATCATCAACGCATACCTCAGCCACAAATTGAAGTCGAAACAGCAGGGAAGCGGCCGGTGGTGTGTGGCCTAGACGAAGGCAGCAAAAAGTAATTAAATCAAACCCAACTGAAAAAGTACTCATATTGAAGAAAGGAATTGAAATTGGGAATCTTAGTTAGAAGAGAGAAGAACATACCTGTGTTATGCAACCGAATCCGGAGCCTTGGTAGAAGGACGACCACAAATGAAGAAGAAGAAAGAGATGGAGATAGACAGAAGGAGACGACCAGGAGAACGCACAAGGTAGGAAGAAAGCAAGGCGGTGGAAGGCGGCGACGAAACAAGACAAAACTCAAAGCTCTGTAGGGAGGATACTTGCTGATACAAATACAGATGCAGAAGGAAGAACTGTGAGTGAACAGCCACAGATTAGATTAACTTGCTCCTTGACAGAGTGAATGACTTCTCCCTGTGATCCAGAATTGCAACCACCAGAAGTGGGACATATACTGCCGAAATAAGAACCATGATATTAGGCTCCTTGCTTGTTGCCAATTCAAGTGAGATGCAATTTGAATGAAACTGAATTTTTTTACATTTAACAATTTTGTTGATTGGTTCTTAAAAATGAATGTGTTTTCTTCCTAGTTACCATTTCACCTCCACCTTCCATAGACAATTTAGAAAACCCAGATTTTAGGGATTAGATCTTAAAGCTCAGGTTTTTCAACATAAATAAATTACCTGTATTTGTCATATAGTATCCCAAAAGCGGTAAGGCCATTTCTAATTAAGATAGCTCCCTAATGACAAAGAATTCGCCCAAGTCCTTCATAGGCCACCAACTAAAACCAGTTAAGAGTATAATGCAAAAAGAATCAATCCATTCTCATCATTTATTTGCACATGGTGATCGAAACAGTAATGTGACATATGCAGTTTTTCAGATTTGTTGTTGCAATCTTAAATCATCATATCTCCTTCAATACTTGGCCAAATGCAACCATTCAAGGCTCAAAATGCTCTAAATTGAAGCTAGTTTTTAGAAATTTAAGCTATCAGCAATAATACAGCTCAAAAATTTCCCAGAAATTGCAGCAAGTAATCTACTACATAAAAGATCCTAGGAATACCTTAAATTTTAAGAGTTTTGACTCCACTATTTCTTGAAAAATTACATGGCTATTTTTTTGGACATTTCATCGAACACGTAGAGTGCATGACTAAATTTCATGTGTACCTTAAGTTTTAAGAGTTTTAAATCCACTATTTCATCAAAGTTTGCAGAGAAACGAAATTGATATGCATTCTTTGAATTGGAAATTAATAATAAGATTAAAATAAATCATCTCTACACACATCCAAAAAAGCGATTAAACCAACTAATCTTGTTTGGGTTTCCCCCATTTTGAAACATGCTTTTGATTCCCACATTCAGAGAGACAAGAGAAAGGATAGTGGTGGATAATTCCCTCTTACACTTGCAAACTAACATTTGAAGAACTAACATAATTCATACCACAAAATCATAAGCCAACAACAAGAACCTTCAGCTCCTTGAATGTGAAAGCTGGGAACACAGAAACAATATTTTTGGGGAAAACGTTCCTAAATCATCCAGCAAATCCTTCGCATAAGTCATATTAAACCACAAACCCCCTAATTCTGACTAAATTGAGTCGAATTAAGCATCCAAGAGGAATTGACTTCTCCTTAATCGAAAAAGAAGAACCTCAAATCCCCTAAATCGAAATCAAAACAACAATAGCAAACAAGAAGAGGAAAGGAACCCTAAAGAGATTAGAGAGGTCGATGTCAGTGGCGATCCAGTAAAAAATCTCTTCGAGAACTAATCGGCAGTAGAAAAGACGAGTAAAATTAGGGTTTAAGAAAATTAACCTGTGAAAAGCTCTTCGAAGATAGATGATGAGCACCGATGGAGAAGGAGATGGAGGCCAGGAGGAGATCCGAAGGACTCACCGGCAGCATCGGAAGAAGGGGAAGACGACCTGCCGGGAAGTGGTGGCGCAATCAAGATAAGGAATTGAAAAGAAAGGCGGATAAAAGAAGAAGAAGAAGAAAGCGGTAAGTGGTGGCGAAGGAGCTCGAAGCAAAACAAATGAGAAGAGAGAGCCCTGACCTTGATTTCTTCGATTTTGAATAACCAAATCGTCTGTTGAAGTATGCTCAACGAGAAAGGAGCGAGATTGTGAACGGCTGGAGAAGGAGCGCGATGGAGAACGGCTGGAGACAGAAGCGAGATGGAGAACGGACGGAGATGGCGCAGACGAAGAAGAGAGAGCATAGGCGGTCGGAGAAGGAGACCAGAGGCGGTAGGGAGAGTCGAGAGAAGGGGACGGTATAGGAATTAATTGAAATTACTGAAACGTCCCCCTAAACAAAAAAATCAATATTTTTAAATGCAAACTCTGAGGGGTAAGGTGGTAAATTAGATAAAAAGTGATCCGGGCCTTCCATAATTTTTTAAAATTGCAATCGGACGGGCCAGATCTGACCTGGAGTTGTAGTAAAAGCTGGAGCATTTGTTGGGCCTCAGATTGATTTTGGGCCATAGATAACTCACACAATCAACGGTGGATATAACATCTGCCTCATTCCTACCCTCACTTTTATAGGAGTAGAGATATTATAAATAAAAGCTCTCTATTACCAAAAAATTTAAATTTAATTTTAGTTTTACAAATGTAGAGTAGCAAACAACAAGTGAATATCAAATCATATTCTCCAGCATAAATCCAGCCAATTCATTCAATCTTACATAGCTCATGGATTCAGTGGCGGATCCATAAATTTTTGAAAGGGGGGCTGAAATTTTTTTTCGAGAAGTGACTATTTGAATTGAAGCCTGAAAACTATGTCTTTAAAATCACAAGGGCTGCCAATTCAAACCTCTCAAGCAGCCCCTATCTATGAGTCTATTTGTCATCAAAACCTCAAAGCTACCTATTGAAAAATTATCTATATAAATCTGACCAACAACTCTCAAACCCTTCAAGGCTTCAACTGCATCCTTTAAAAAGAAAAAAGAAAACCAAAAAAGAGAAAGCACATACCTTGTTAAAAGCAACAAAGTGACAATGGCTTTATGTTGGATATTCAACAACAAAGCCTTGCTTTGCTTCATTACGCTAGCATTTCTAGCAACCGAAAACGCAATGCCTCAAGTAATCGACTTGTCCATATTATATATTCCTACAAAAGCCCATGAATATATTGATGCTAATATATTATCAAGCACAACCACAAATAATTACTGTATTGAACAAATAAGAAAAAATTATCGAACAAATAAGGTTTTATTTCCCTGCCATCTTTACTCATGGCAAGTTTAGGTCCTTTGAATTGAACAAATGTCATAGGTCTTGAAGCTCTCAACCAAAACCATATATATTTACAAAGGCTAATCGAAATTTCACAAAATTGATTCTTAAAATCAAACCCTAATTTCACAAAATTCATTTCTCACAAATCACAAACCCTAATCGAAATTTCCCCCAAATTGATTCTCAAATCCACAAATGCTAACCCTGAATTGATCCTAATCTCAATCCATTGAACTTAAAAACAATCAAATTAAAGGGAAGAGGAAGAAAACTAACCGATCTAGATCGAAGGGGTGAAGAAGAAGAACCATGAAGACTGTCGAGGGGCTGTACGGGAGACACTTTGCGGGACTGCAGACTGTTGAGGGACTGGGGGCGGTGGTACGCCGGTGCCAGGGTCGGCCGGAGATGGAGCTGGCGGCGGCGGATGGCTCGGGGACTCCGAATTCGGGCTCCTAGGGAGGTGCTTTCGCTCGAGGGGTTCTACACTTCTACGCCTCTCTGTCTGACTGTCCGTGTACTGTGTAACGAAAAAACAAAAAGTGGAGTGGGTGTAAAAAATGGGAATCGAACCTAGGTTCAACTACACGGTATTAAATTCTACGCGAAAATGCATACAACCACCCATTATTCATTGTTGTTTGCAAATAAACACCCCTTATTAAAAAATTATCAAATAACCACCCATTAAATATAGGTTGTTTGCAACTAACCACCCATTCACCTTTTCTTGTTAAACCTCACTTAATTTAATATGAAAAGATAATTATACCCGAAAATCCGAAAAATTTCCGGATAATCTGGGTCTCGTCTCGGTGACCGGATAATTTTGACGGTTTGATTCGATTTACCCGATTGACCCGGTTGATTTATAATTATATATGATTAAATTTTTTTTATGGAGATTCCAATTTATTACATTTTGTAATTACAATAACTTGATCTTTCAT
This sequence comes from Persicaria maculosa, assembly GCA_963922045.1. NCBI lineage: Eukaryota > Viridiplantae > Streptophyta > Magnoliopsida > Caryophyllales > Polygonaceae > Persicaria > Persicaria maculosa. The sequence continues at coordinate 10,661,011 of OY998265.1, forward strand.
TTTCAAATCAACTTTTATATTTATTTTTATTGTGTAATACTCCGTCCGATCAATAGTATTTGATTTTCTATTTTTCAACACATTTTTTTAAGAAGATAAAAATTCTAAAAAATATTAAAATATTAAAAAAATTATATGCTTATTACTAATTACATGAAATTATTTTTAAAAAATTATTTAAAAATTTGATATTTTATATATTATTACATTTGATTAAAAATTACGTGAAATAGTAAAAATAAAATGTTTTAAATAAGATGTAATAATATATAAAATATCAAATTTTTAATAAAATTATTTGTAAAAAATTATTTAAAATTTTGATATTTATATATTATTATATTTTATTAAAAATTATGAGAAATAATAAAAATGAAATATTTTAGATCAGATATAGTATATAATTACAAGCACTAGAATTTATGAACAACGTCTTTAATTTTAGAATTTTAAAATTATCTCAAAATTATCAAATCATGATTTTTTTAATTTAAAAAAGAAAAAATTTTCAAACTCGAAATCGACCCGAAATGACCCGAAACCCGGTCAAACCCGGGTTCGAGTCAACCTTGATATACCCGGAACCCGTTTTACCCGAGACCCGAAGTGACTCGACCCGAATGACCCATTTGACGGTCTAATTGTAATACCTGAAAAATCAAGCAATAAAGAGAAGTATAACTGTCTTTTTACTTAAAAATGAAACATTAAAGAATAGGGGTATAAATATCTTTTCATATTAAATGAAGTGAGTTTTAATAAGAAAAGGAGCATGGGTGGTTAGTTGCAAACAACCTATATTTAATGGGTGGTTATTTGACAATTTTTTAATAAGGGGTGGTTATTTGCAAACAACAATGAATAAAGGGTGGTTTTATGCATTTTTGCCTAAATTCTACAAGTTCACCCAATTGTCGTTACCGCTGAGCTAAGTTGAACTTCGTAATCACAGTTTACTTCACTTAAGGGCTCGTTTGGTTGGCTAAAAAATAGCCAATCAAACACAATGATAGTGCTCAACTCACAAAATAATGTTTGGTCTGACTTATCAAAGAAATGAAAGTGTTTGAGAACTCAAACAGATCGAGTCATTTATTACCCCTCATTTTTTCAATGTTTTATAGGTAAACACATCTTTCTCCCTATCTTCTACCAATCTCACTGTCCTCCCTCCATTTCTCCCCCGCCCGTGATTCTTCATTGAAAGTTCTGCCCGTCGATCATCGGACGTTCTTCCCGACAACAATAACTACACTTACTGCTCCTCCATCTTCAATTTCCAACCTCAACCTCCATTGATATGTCACCTTCCCTCCGCCACCACACGTTCTTCGTTCTTCTCTGTCGCCAAATCCACAACATCTCCTCCCTCGTCACCACCACCATCACAACGCCACCGCCTGCCATAACCAGGTCGACAGCTCCACTCTCCAGATCCACCGCTACAACAATTGGCCGAATGAAGTTGGGTTGCAATTGGCCGGAAATGGCTACAACTGACCTCTCATACAATAATCTGACGGTTCCGATCCCGAATTTGAAGTCGTTGGTGAGTCTGAAATCGGATGCATTTTTCGAGAATCCAGATTTGTGTGGGAAGCCATTAAAGGAGACCTCTTCATTTCTTCAACTCTCTCGAATCCGCCAAACGGGATAAATTCGATCACACTGGCTGGCGAATTTGGTCGGAATCGGACTTCTAGATCTGGTATTGCTTTACCTGTACCAATGAAGGAAGAGGAGAGCTGAAAATTGGACAGTGGCGAAGGGCAATGGAAAATTGGATGTAGAATCAATGAAATCCATCTTCTTCTTCCTACTCTCTACTTCCTCCTTCCCCAATTCAAAAAAATTTCTGGTCCTTCTGTTGCTAATTTTTTGGTGATGTCGATGAGTACCGAGTTGAATTTACAACCAACACAATCATTTGATTCATTTCCTTAGTAAAATTAACCAAACAAAACTAGGTCTAAACACTTTCCCTTTCCTTTCCTTGCAATTAAACACAATCAATCTCTTTACCTTTTTCAAACATTTATTGTTTTCCCATTACCAACTAACCAGAGCAATCCTTTAGAGAAAAGATCCCTAATATTAAGAAGCCTGCCAAATTGCCAAGAAGTTTTGAATCTACCTCTTTCCATTAGAGATTCGGTCGAGAGATATTTATTCGTAATTACTAATATCTTCATAGGTTTCGGAATGATCGTGATCCTAATTTAAAAGTATGCGATTTATTTACAAATACCAACTCTTGGGATACTAATAAGTTAAATTCTATCTTTCCTTCTCATATTGTTCAAGCAATTACTAATATCCATATTCCTGTAACTGATATTCCAGACAAGCTAATTTGGATTTACAATAATAATGGAAAATTTGCTGTTAAATCCACTTCCTCGCTTTATAAAACTAGGAATATGACGAAAATTCCAGCAGATTGGATTTGGAAACTTAATATCCCTCCGAATATTAAAAATTTTATTTGGAAAATTTTTTTGGATATCTTGCCCACGACTGTCCGGTTAAATAGATATATAAATAGAGTTCCTAGTACTTGTTCTCTTTGTAATTCTGATATTGAAGATACAAATCATTTATTGTTTAATTGTCAAATTACAAAATCCCTTATTCAAAATCTGGGTGTTAAGTTGAAAAAATGTTTCATTATGCCAAACTTAACAGGTGATGTTCAAGAGAATATTCTAAATACTAGGGCTCTTAATCTAGATTTTACAGATTTATGTCATTTATGATATTCAATTTGGGAGCTCAGAAATAGAATTATTTTTTGCAATACTTCTGATACAGGTATGATCTATGCGTTAACTCGAGCTATTGATAATATCTCTTGTTGGAATAAATTAAGGTCAGATTAAAACGAAATTACCTAAATGTGTTAGGCCTCCTGATAAAATGATGTGGAAATGTCCTCCAATAGATGTAGTTAAGATCAATGTTGATGCTTCGGTAAAAAGTAATATTCAACCATAGGTTAGTTGTGTTGTGAGGAATAATGATGGTCAGGTTATTCGGATACATAAATGTAATGTTACGACGGGTTCTGTCATTTTGGCAGAAGCTTTTGTTGTATATACAGGTATAAGATTGGCAACGGAGATGGGGATCCGAAGATTGATAGTTGAGAGTGATTGTGCGATCATCATCGACGCCATCAATCATGCGAACAATAGTCCATGGGAGGTCACTCAAATTGTCCAAGAGATCCTTTCTTTTAGAAGAGATTTTGAGAGCATTAATTTTCAGCATTGCTATAGAGAGGCCAATGGTGCAGCTGATTTTATTGCTAAATCTCAGTTCAATTATAATTTTATTTTGAGTGCTTGTTGTTGTGAGTTCCAGAACATCATCTTGCGAGATGATTATGGATCTCGTTAGTACATCCAACATTTTGCCTACTTTAAAAAAAAATCTCTTTACCTTTTCCACTTTGAACCAAACGCCACCAAATTATATATTAAGAAATAACAGATACTCCCTCATGTGATATTTTAGGAGATGAAATTTGTTCAACAGTATTTGATGTTTTAGAAGTAATCATTACACTTTCTTTTATTTTTCCACTAGTATCAATATAATTTGTACTTTTTTTTAAGTTTAACCAATTATTGTGCATAATAAATGTGATGAGGGAGTAAAAATTATTTTATGGGATATTTAAATGTGAAAGGAGCATCTCTTAATCTTTGTGCATTCATAACATCAAATAAATCCGATCGGAGGGAGTATATAAAAATACATATATACCTTTTTTTAGGATGGGTGGGGGGGCTTCAGCCACCCCGAACCCCCCGTAGATCTGCCACTGCATGAATTCCCGTCTTGAGATTTTTCATCCAGTCACCCTTCATTGCGTAGTAGACTGTTGAGTTGCAAGACACAACTCAATGTTTTCGAATCCTAGGGTTTCACAACAAAAAGTCTACATTTTCAAAGGCAATCAAGATGTTGTGTGAAAAGCATCGTCTTTGCAACAGGAACCAAGGGTTTAGTGAGTAAATTTGCTAACTATGCACCACTTCTGATGTGTTTGGAATGAACAAATCTTGCTTGCAATCTTTCTCTAACAAAATGACAATCAATCTTTAGGTGTTTTGTCTTCTCATGAAACATTGGATTCTCAGCTATGTGCAAAGCAGATTGGTTATCACAATAAAGAGGAATAGATAAAGGAACCTGTATTCCCAAAATGCACAACACACCTTCCACCCATACTAACTCACTTGAGGTCATAGACATACTTCTATACTCTACAGCTTCAGCTGAGGATTTAGAAACTGTCATTTGCTTCTTTGTTTTCCAAGATACCAAGAACTCTATAAGGAAAACACAATATCATGTTAGTGATTTGGCACTGAATCTACAAGCTCCCCAATCTATATCACAGAAGGCTACCACTGCTGTATTTGAATTGGAAGGATAGTGCAAGCTAACTCTAATAGTTCCTTTCAAATATCTGATAACATGTATAGCTGCATCAAAGTGTGGTTGCCTCGGCTCACACATAAACTGACTTAAATGTTGCACAACATAAGAGATATCAGATCTTGTGAGGTTGAGGAATAACAATCTCCCAATCAACCTTCTATATGACTCCGGATCAGCAAGCAATTGTCCTTCATCAGTGGACAATTTGAGACCTCTTGGAAGAGGAAAAATAGCAGGTTTACAATCAAGCATATTGCAGTCCTATAAGATATCAGCAATGTATTTTCTTTGATACAATAATGTACCTGAGGCATCTCTCAAGATCTCAAGGTGATAGATTATATAGGTCTCATATTGTATAGTGGGCCTAAAGGCCCAATACCTTGTAACCTATATATATATCTTTGTCTAATGAATGAAACTCTCAAGGAGAACTTTACATCAATCTCGTGATTTTACATGGTATCACAGCCTTTTCTTCCACACGGAACCCTAATTTGATCCTCCCGCCCCACCCCTCATCTTCCGCCGCCGGCGTCGTCCCCTCGCCGCCGATCTCTCTCTCTCCTCGTCTCCTAATTCAACCCACATCCACCGCCGAGAATCACTGCATTGCAGCCTTGCCGGAGACGCGCCACAAACCAAGTCGTAGCCTCCGCCCTGTTCGACGCCGCCTCTGATTATCGCCGCTGCACATCGCTGGCTTCGTCTTCAATTGCTTTATCACCGCCTTCGATTGCCGTCGCCAATCACCGCCCGAGCCACCGCCTCGGATCGTCGCCTGAACTGCTAGCTATCAACGCTAGAGGAGAGTCGCGCCGAGCCTCGTCGCTTCACTCTGCGCCTTCGTCTTCTTCCCTGTACGTGAAAAGTCCGATTGAAACAAATCGGAAGTTTCAATCCCTTTTGGTAAAAATAGCAGAAACTTCCCTTATTTTATACTATTCTCCCTTTTGGCCCTAAGTTAATCATTTATTAATTCAGGCGGCCAATATTCCCCCAAAAAAAAGAGAAAAAAAAAACAAAAAACAAATGTTCTCCTCCGACATTAGCTGCGGCCGCGGCATAGGCAGCAGCTTCGCCAGCAGCAGCGGCCGCCGCTCTATGTAGCGGCCGCGGCATACGTGGACTGGTGGCCCTCGTCCTTGGAACGCCGCCCCTCGATGGTCCCCGGTGCCTGGCTTCGACCCTCATTGGATGCAATTCGGCTCTCCTGCCCCTCGACATGCCGTTCTCATGCCTATCTGACATCGTCTGATCAAGGCTATGTTTCGGCTGATGGGCATCACGCCTTCTCCTCTATGCAGCCGACATCTCCCGACTCTTCTTGGTACATGGACATTGGTGCCACCTCCCACATGATGAACTCCTCAAGTAACCTCTCATCTATTACCTTTAAAGGACCTGCACACTCTATTATCGTCGGCAATAGTGGTCGTCTTGCTACTTCGGGGATTGGCCACGCTAAATTACAGACCCCAACCCACCCACTACACCTTAACAATGTCCTCATTGCCCCAAAGATTATCAAAAACCTTGTCTCTGTCCGTCGGTTCACTACTGATAATAACGTTTCTCTTGCGTTTGATCCCTTTGGTTTCTCTGTGAACGATCTTACTACGGGGGTTACTCGGATGAGATGTAACAGCACCGGGGAGCTCTACCCTGTCACACCACCTCTTGCGTCCAGTCAGTCGTGCCCGGTCGCCCTCTCTGCATCATCGTCCAGCCTGTGGCATGCACGCCTGGGCCATCCCAGTGATGCCGTTCTAGATGTCCTCCGTTCTCAGAGTCTTGTCACCTGTCCTAAAGACCTACGCTCTAGTTTATGCTCTTCTTTCCAGCTAGGCAAACATGGCCGACTGCCGTTCCAACGGTCTTTGAACTCCACCCTTGCTCCTTTTGATATCATTCATAGTGACATTTGGACCTCTCCTGTGCCTAGCAAGGAGGGTCACAAATACTACCTCTTGTTTCTTGATAATTACACTCATTTCTTATGGGTCTTCCCGTTGCATTTCAAGTCCCAAGTGTTTCCTGTCTTTGCCAAATTCCATGCCTACATCAAAACACAGTTTCACACATCCATTAAATATTTCCAATGTGACAATGGTCGTGAATTTGACAACAAAGACTTTCACTCTTTCTTCGCCACAAACGGGATCTCCTATCGCTTGTCTTGCCCCTATACTTCCCAGTAGAATGGCAAGGCCGAACGAATCATCAGAACCATAACCAACATGATGCGCTCTCTCCTCTTCCGCGCATCCATTCCCCTTTCCTATTGGCCTCACGCCTTATCAACCACATGCTATCTCCTCAACATTCTACCATCTACTACCCTACACCATCGCTCGCCAACTCAGGCACTCTATTGCACCTTGCCTAGGTATGATCACCTTCGTACCTTTGGGTGCTTGTGCTTCCCAAACCAGTCCTCCACCGCCCCACACAAGCTTCACCCGCACTCTAATCCATGTGTCTTCCTAGGCTATCCGTCTGATCATCGCGGTTACCTTTGCCTCGATGTCAAGACCCATAATCTTATTGTTTCACGTCATGTCACTTTTGATGAGTCTCGCTTTCCCTTTTCTTCTCCTCCTCTCCCCTCTTCCACACCTTCTGTGTCTCGGTCTGAGTCAGAGTCTTCCTTCCCTCACTTTCTCCTTCCCCAGAGCTCTCCCGGTGCTCCTACCTCTCCCCCTACACCACCCCCACCGCCACCCCCTCCTACTACCTCTAGACCGCACACCTGCAGCATCTCCGGTGTTTTCAGACCTCGTCAGATCGTCTCCATGAACGCCACACATAACCCCACCAACCAATTCCCTGCGTCCTCCCAGCTGCCCCCCCCCCCCCCGTCACACCCGATGCCACGGCCGCAGCTTTTTATTGCGCCTGCCGCACCCTCTACTGCCGTCCCCACCGAATCTCACCCACCTCCTGCCTCACCCCCGACCTCCCTTTCCGCCATCCCCACCTCCAACAAAACAGCCCTCCTCGACCCGAATTGGTAGACTACTATGCTCGACGAATACAGGGCCTTTACAAGGAATGGTACTTGGGTTCTGGTTCCTCGCCCTCCTGAAGCGAACGTCATTCGATGCATGTGGCTCTTCCGCCACAAGTTCCGCTCCGATGGGATGTTAGAGCGCTACAAAGCTCGTCTTGTGGTCAACGGTCGATCTCAGCAGGCAGGTATTGATTGTGATGAGACATTCAGCCCTGTGGTCAAGCCTGCCACTATCTGAGTGGTGTTGAGCTTAGCGTTGTCGCGACAGTGGGCCATTCATCAGCTGGATATCAAGAACGCCTTTCTGCATGGCCATCTGAATGAGACAGTTTACATGTTTTAGCCGCCGGGGTTCGCTGATACTGATCGTCCCAAGCACGTGTGTCTCTTGAAGCGCTCTCTGTATGGTATGAAACAGGCTCCACGGGCTTGGTTCTAGCGCTTTGCTTCTCATCAGCTACGCTTGGGCTTCATTGGCAGCCGCTCAGATACGTCTTTGTTTATCTATCGCAGAGGCACATACATGGCCTTTATGTTACTATATGTCGATGACATCATCCTCACCGCCTCTTCTGATGCTCTTCGGACGTCTATTATTTCCCAGTTGAGTGCCGAGTTCGCCATGTCGGATCCTGCTCCGTTGTCTTACTTCTTGGGTGTCGCCGTGCAGCGTCATGCGTCTGGGTTGTTTCTCTCTCAGAGTAAGTATGCTGCTGAGATTGTTGCTCGGGCCAAGATGAGTAACTGCAAGCCTGTTGCCACCCCTGTGGATACTTCCAACAAGCTCAGTGCTCACTCTGGTCGTCTATTTGATGATCCGACGTTGTACCGGAGCCTCGCCGGTGCTTTGCAGTATCTTACGTCCACTAGGCCAGACATCAGTTATGTCGTTCAGCAGATCTGCCTGTTCATGCATGCGCCCAGGGAACCGCACTTTCAGGCCTTGAAGCGGATCATCCGGTACATCAGCGGTACCCTCGAGCTGGGCACCACAATCACCCTTTCCTCTCGGCTTGACCTCGTCGCTTACACTGATGCGGATTGGGGTGGTTGTCTTGACACACGTCGCTCCACGTCTGGCTACTGTGTCTTCCTCAACGACACCCTTGTTTCGTGGTTTGCGAAGCGACAGTCTGTGGTGTCTTGCTCTAGCACCGAGGCAGAGTACAGAGGTGTCACCAACGTTGTCTCCAAGTGCTTTTGGCTGCGCAATCTCCTTCTTGAGCTCCGCTGCCCTCTTCAGAAGGTCACCCTAGTCTACACCGACAATGTCTCCGCCGTCTATCTGGCCAGCAACCCAGTCCAGCATCAGCGAACGAAGCACATTGAGCTCGATCTCCACTTCGTTCGGGATAAGGTTGCTCTTGGACATGTTCGTATTCTTCATGTCCCGTCCTCCTATCAGTACGCTGATATCTTCACCAAGGGTTTACCTCGGCAGTTGTTCCTCGATTTTCGGTCCAGTCTCACAGTACGGGACCCTCCACTTTCGACTACGGGGGTTTGATAGATTACATAGGTCTCATATTGTATAGTGGGCCCAAAGGGCCAATACCTTGTAACCTATATATATCTTTGTCTAATGAATGAAACTTTCAAGGAGGATTTTACATCAATCTCGTGATTTTACACAAGGCCTAAGAAATATCTTGCCAAGCGTAGATCTTTTATGGTGAAAGCCTTATTCAAAGCATCCTTAGTTGCCCCGATGATGTTTTCATCATCTCCTGTCAGCCCAAGCAATCAGCTCGTAAACAACAAATGCACTCACTCTATTCCAAGTGCAAATCATAAACTATAAATTGCAATTGTTCCATAATAAGCTAGATCAATTGATGCAACTTAACAAACCCAACAAAATGAATTGAAAGGTTTAACAATTTTAATAGACAACAAATGCAAACAAAAACCAAATCAGCAACGCGACTTCCTTTTCAATTGACCAACCAAATACAAATGATCATATGATAGTAGCAATTAGTTCTTCATCTCTTCTTTCACACAGCTACCAACCACATGTACAATCGAGCCTAAATTATACATGACATTATCAAATCCTATTTTATACATGACAATAGCAATTCTTTGTCAAGTGGTGAATCTTAGAATTAGAATATGTTGGCTTATATTTTACTAAGCGTGATATTAAACAATTTCTAATAACAATGGCATTTCGTTCAATTTGGTTGGGTTGTGCAATTATAGTTTCGATTTTGGTGTGACCGAACCCTAGTAGTTGTAGCATCCAGTCTAAACTTTTCAATGCCTTCTAGTTGTTCGACGAAATACCTGAACACGCCCTAATGTAGCTACTGATAGATTTTGGACTGAACCTATGATGTCTGAACAATGCCCTTATGAGCTTGGAATTTCTAGCCAGTGTATATATGAGTTAACCGAGGTTTAGTGGTGGCTTTGGATTGATGGTTCACTGACTACAAAACGAACCCTGACGGCATAGAGTGTGGCCACAGAAAAATGAAAAGGGGAAGATTTGTTGTCGTAACCCCAAATTTCAGTCGAAAATCGACCTATGGGAGACTCTCATCATTGATTTGAAAACAAGATTAGGGAGAAATAGAGCAGGATGGGAATGACACATACGTATGAATAGGAGATCGGCGGCGGAAGAGGGGCGCCGGGAAGAGAGCCCAACAGCCTTAGAGGTGGAGTTCGGGTGCTGCTCGTCGTCCGCGTGCACAGCTTCTGTCGGGGATCTGTTGGTACTTGGTAGAGCGATTATTTTGGTAGCGGTGGATGAAGTTTCTAACAGTATTTGGGGATGTGTTCACTTCAGCGGTATAAGCAGGGAAGATAGGCCAATTTCATCTTTTTATGTTAAAAAAAAAATTCCGTCTGGTACCCGTGTGTTCAGTGTAATTCCGGTTGGTGTCCCAAAGGTTTTTTTTTCTTTTTTCCGTCTAGTACCCTCGAGCTTTTGTAAAATTCCGGTCACTGTCCAAAGTTAAATGTAAAAGTTTTAGTCTGTTAAGTTGTCGTTAAGTTGGATAATTTTAAACCAAATTAACCCATTAACATCTTTTAAATGTAATTCAACCCAATTTAACCTATTATGCCAATTGAAATATTTATTTAAACAATATAATAATTAACAAGTGGATTAGTAAATCTTATTCCCAAAAAATTTTAAAATTTTAAAATAAAACTTGTGATCCTATGTCTATAGCATATACATGACTTTTTCAAAATACTAAGAGTAAATTTAAGGCCACCTTTAAACCCAAAAAAAAAAGTAAATTTAAGGCAACAAACTTGAAATTGTAGATTTAAATTCAACAAGAAATTGTAGATTCATAGGAACATCAAAAGTTGTCAATTACCAAACTATCAATATAAATTTCAACTTTCTAGTTAGTTCTAACCTTCTAACTATTGCAACAAAAGAAGGCAAAAAACTATCAATTTCCATAGAAATATAAGAAGCTCTAACATTCTAGATAGTGCAACAAAAAAACATGTAAAATAAAGTGTTAAAGAAGAAGTTTAATCTTCCTAATCTTGTTAACTTCCATCAACCCATGGTGCCGACCCCATTACATCATCTTCAATATGACATTGTTGTGAACCTTCAACTTGCATCTTCTTTTTACACCTTTTAGTTTGCCTTTGTTCAACTCGAACACCTTGTTCTTTAAGCTCTTTTGCGGTTGGACCACCTTTACAAGTCTTGGAATTATGTCCAAAGGCCTTATAACACATATAATTGAAAATAATTAGAATTTATATCATGGAAATATTAGGAACTACAAAAGTTAACATACCTTGCATTTTCCACAAGGCTATGTGTTAGACCTCTTTCCCTTTTGCTTTTCACCCTCTTCTCTTCTTCTATTCCTTGATGCCCTTCCTACTCCCCTTTTCATAAAAAGAGGTTCTATGTTTGGAAAATTGAATTTCGGCCACTGTTCTTCATCGGGTACAGAGGAAAAACCAATAGAGTAAGCCATTCTTTACGCTTGTACAGAAAACCAGCTTGATACATATGCTTCGACATGGGCTTCTGTCCTCATATGACGAATAACCCTAATTGCATGTTTGCAAGGGATCCTACTAATCTGCCATACTCCACAAGCACAAGTCCGGTCGATGAGGTTAACGGGTAAGTAAGAATCGTTGTCTAGAACCTCACACTCGGTACTTGATACTTTAAGAACCTGTCAAATTAAATCAAATAGGTATACAAACTATAATCCATTGGATTGTACATTCAGCAACAAAATTTGGCAACAAGAATCTATACGAAATTCAGTTTATTGTGAAAATGCAACCCAAAGAATCTGTACGAAATGGTGCAATGTTCAAAAGACAAAATCAGCAAAAAAAAAATAAAAAATTATGCACTATTTTGCCACAAAAATCAGCCCACAAAGGCAGAATATGAATCACAACATCTCCAAAACAGATTGTGCATCATTACTCCAGGATATAACTTCTTGAAATTGGCGCACAAGTGTCTACAACAATATCGCCTAGAAACAGTTGGCCAAATCTCATCTAAGGCCGGTTCAATACCCTACATACAACAAAGATAATTAATAAAAAAAAAAGACAGATGCAAGTGTGAGTGTCTACCAGTGATTTAATAGCCCAAGCATATCTGTCTGACAATCTAGATGCATGAATTCTCCAGTTGCAACTTGCACAATCACAAATAGCAGTAAACCTTCTCAAATCAGATTTCAACGTGATGATGCAAAACCCTTCCTGGATACAATAATTCCTCAAGACATGTAACAAGTGCTCCTTATCGAAGAAAAGCATCCATTGTCGAAGAATGATATTGCCAAATTCTTTAACAACATACAACTCTCCATTCGTATACAATCTATCAAAATATGCATATTTATCTTCTTTTCATTCTTTGGATTTATCGGGATCATATCCATCATCAATACAAGGCAATAAAGTTTCATCATCTTCATCAACTAAATCATCCATCACGTTTTCATCATCATCACTTGAACTCTTTGACGGGTTATATATGTGATCCTCGTTGTCCACATCATTAGCATCTTCCACGCGTTCACTCTTGTAAACCCTCCCTCTTGTTCTACTAAGGCTACCACTACCAAGAAGAAGAAGATTGCAGCTCTAATCAGCATGGAACAAGCCAAGCGCAAGGAAGAAGAAGATCAAAGTGAAGCCTCCTCACCGACTACCAAGAAGTCAAGAAAGAAGAAGAATTAATGAAGAACAACCACATGATGCAGTATTTAGGAGTGGAGTTTGCTAAAACTCATATTAAGTTAAATAATTGCAGTCAGTTGGGGTCCATCTGGGATCTCTGTTGGTCGAGCTTCATTCTCGTCCAACCTTATGTGTTGGTTGGGATCAAGAAAGGTAGACGCAATACAGGTTTATTTCTCCTTTCTTCTAAATCCTTCTTGCTAATCCCCGTCAATTGTCTTTGGACCTTGGTGGTAGAATGCCACACCAAACTTTATAACCAACAAGTTCAGCACAACCCTTTTATCAAACCTTTCTCCAACAAGATCCTATACAACTACTTTTCATGTACAATTGAACGCAGCTGTGCTAGCAATTTACTCTTCATATCTTTGGGAGCTCTAAACCTAACTCTTCCTTATAGGAGTTACTTCTTCCATGATGTCCTAACGATCACAAATTCAAATAATAATTGTTATCATTATAAGAGATAGCAGAAGTAATCCAGCAATAAAGTGTGAGCACCACTCACCCCGAACAAAGAACATTGGAGCAAGAAATCGAGAGAATCTCATAATCATAAAGAAGGAAGTTAAATGGAAGTGATAACCATTAGATACTGGAATGTGAGAGGCACTAGACGTCCCCTTCTTTGCCAAGAACTCAACCACTTCAAACAAACATCAAAGCTTGATCTATTAACTCTTTCAGAAACAAAGTCCATGGATCCTCATTTGGATTACCAACTAATGGAATCTGGATTCCAAAAATCTCTTTGCATCAAATCAACAAATCATCGTGGAGGAATTTGGATTCTTGCAAAACCCCATATTCCTTTGAATGATGCAACTATTTTAGAACGAAGTAACCAATATGTCATGATAAAGCTTAACATTGATAAAGAAGAGATTGCTCTCCTATTTGTTTATGCACCCTCGGTTGAAAACGAGCAGGGCCACTTTTGGGAAGAGATCATAACCATTACACATAAGCATATGGTCCCTGTCTTAATTATCGGTGATCTAAATGATATAGAAAATGACTCTAAAAAGATAGGTGATTACCCTCCTAATCTTACTAGATTCTAAAGACTAAAATATATTAAAAATGAACTCAATCTACATATCATTCCTTTTCAAGGATCACCCTATACTTGGAGAAAGAACTCGAACCACACTAACAATATATATGAAAGATTAGATAGAGTACTTGCGCAACAGGACATAATCCTAAAATTTAAAAATCTAATCGTCCGATATCATCTCTTCTCTACCTCAGAACACTGCCGAATCTCTTTACAAATAGGTATGAATGAAACCAAGAAAGGCTCCCCTTTCCATTTCGAAATGGCTTGGACGACTATCCCTTTCTACAAAAAATAGTTCAACAAGTCTAGAAGAATAAATCACCAGGCTCTTTCGCTTATAAATTGGTTCAAAAACAAAAACTTCTTAAATATAATACTAATCAATGGTGCAAAGCCAAACAAAATAATATATCAAAGTAGCTCAAACAGGTTGATGAAAAAATCTTGGAACTACAAATAGCACTACCATGGTGGACTATCTCAACTCTAGAATATAAAAGACTCACAAGACTAGAGAATAAAAAGAAACAGCTCATTGATTTCAACTATAGATTTTGGAAGCAAAGAGCTAAATTAAAGCAAATCCAACTAGTTGATCGCAATACAAAATCTTACCAAACTATAGCTAAAATTAAAAAATTTAGGAAGAGAACCTCCACATTCCAATCTAGTAATGGTACTGTTATAGACAACCCTTAACAAATTTCTAATCAGATCACAAAATAAATGAGTGAGAGAATCATACACCACCACCAACACTCTGCCTCTAAAAAACAAATTAATAAGATACAACCACAAAGAACACAAGCAGAGAGCAATGCATTGATCAAATTACTGATCGATAGAGAAATCAAAAACACCATTAACAGTATGGCTGAGGATAAAACACCTGGCCCTGATGGTTTCCCACCAGAATTCTACTCCAAGTACTGGCATATTGTTGGTCCATCTTTTTGCAAAGCCATCAGATCCTTCTTCCATTCAAGAGCTATGCCTCGTGAAATAAATCAAACATTCATTGCTCTTGTTCCAAAAATTGATAACCCAATGAATATCAATCACTCCAGATCGATTAGTTTATGTAATACTATTTACAAAGTCATTTCAAAGATCCTAGCAAACACATTAAAACTCATCCTCCCTAAAATCATCAACCCTTCTCAAGGAGCATTTGTAGAAAGAAGATCAATCCAAGACAATATTCTTATAGCACATAAGATTTTTCATAGTGTTCATAGGAAAAAAGGGAAGCAAGGTTGGATGGCCTTGAAACTAGATATGGAAAAAGCCTATGATAAAATAAATTAGAACTACATAGAGGCTATCCTAACTAAATTCGGTTTCCATCCAATATGGGTGAATTGGGTTATGAAGTGTATCACCACTACAACTTTCTCTATCATTGTGAACAATAGTCCTAGAAACCAGTTCAACCCAAATAGAGGAATTAGACAAGGTGACCCCCTAGCACGTTATATCTTTGTAATAGTATCGAAAAATTTGGCTAGTGAATTATAGACAAAAGCCAATCAAGAGGACCCCCTAGTAGGAATCAATCTCACAAAAGATGGAATGTCAATCCCTTTCCACACATTTGCAGATGATACAATCATATTTGCCAAAGTGGCTCATAAATGTCTGCATACTATTCAAAATATGTTAAATAATTTCTCCAATTTATCAGGGCTAACAATCAACTATAACAAGAGTTCCTTACAAGTGTCTACAAATGTTACCTCGACACTAGCAAGATCCTTGGCAGAGCAAATGAGAATACCAATATCAAAAGCAATGGAAAAATATTTAGATATACCAATTATCAAGGGTAGAGTTAAAAATTGTGTATTTGACGAGGCAATTCAAAGCCTTAAAAAGCAACTATCCAAGTGGAAAGCCTCGACTTTATCCCAGGCAGGTAGGGTTGTCCTGATTGAGGCTAATCTTAACTCTAAGAAAAATATCTAATGCAAAACTTCCTGCTCCCGAAAGAAGTATTACAGCAAATTGACCAAATAAATAAAAATTTCTTTTGGAACAAGCTTGAGACTGAGAGATACATTCGGCTCTTTAGTTGGGATAACATTTGTAAGTCAAAAGAAAATGGAGGACTCGGAATTAGAAAGGCAGAAGACCTGAATACAAGCCTAAAAATGAAATTATTGTGGAAAATTTACAAGGAGGAAGACAATATTTGGATACGTATAATCTAGGGCTGGCACGGTACGGTACCATGGTAAATTTTTTATTACCACGTACCGTACCGATACCATTCGGTATGGAATTTTTTGTATCACGTACCAACCGTCACTACCGGTAACCGAAACTGTTGGTACCGAAACTATCGGTTACCGAAGGTCGGTAGCGTAGTAACCAACGACAAAATTTTCATTAATCAATTTACGGTTTATGCTCTGTAGTACCGATGGCATATTTTCAGGATAACGAACAGCGGTACCGATGGTACCGATGACATATTCATCAATTTACCGGTGCTACTTGTTATTTGTTGGACATATTTTTTTTTAAAAAAAATACATATATATATTCGGTACCGAAGGTACCACGGTATTTGGGTTTTCTATACCGTGTACCGTACCGACTAATATCGGTAACGAGATTTCGGTTACCGACTACTTGGTACCAAAGTCCTGTTGGTACGGTGGGTAATCGGTTGGTACGGTAATTTTTCTACCATCGCCCAACCCTAATATAATCAAGGAAAAGTATTTGCAGAGGGAAACGATAAGAAAGAAGACAAATAAAAACACGTCGTGGCAATTTGGTAAACTACTAAATCTGAGACATAAATTTCACCAAGGCCTCCTGTGGATCATTGGAAATGGAAACCAAGTAAATGTTTGGTCTGACAATTGGATTCCTAATCAGGATCTCTCCCCCTTCCAAAATAACAATGATCCATGAATGAAAGTCTCAAACCTAATGACAACCAACAAACAATGGAACATCCCTCTCCTCAACAGTCTCTTCCCTCCCTATATAGTACAAAAAATTACTAGTATACAAATCCCTGATTGGGAAGCTCAGGATAAACTAGTTTGGAAGCTTAACCCTAATGCTACGTTCACGACAAAATCTACAAATAAAATCGTTGGGTCCCAAATTTTAGCGGACAATGATCATAGTTGGTTTTGGAAACTAAAAGTACCACCACGAATACAAAACTTAATATGGAAAATAACCATTGATGGCTTACCCACAAAAGAGAGGCTAAATAAGTATTATAATAGCGTCCCATCTCAGTGCTCCTTTTGTGACACTGAAAATGAAGATACGAACCATCTATTCATAAACTGCATCATCACAAAATCAATAATATCGGCATACATCAACAAACGGGAAGAAACTTTACCCATATCCGTAGCGGTCTAAGAGATATAGAAGATATACAAGCAATAAGACTAAACAACACCCATTTTGACGAACTCTTTTTTATTTGACAAACAATCTGGGAAATTAGAAATAATATGATCTTCAACAAAAAGAAACTTGAGCCTATCAATCTTATTGTTCAAAGAATAATTAGTAACATCACAAATTAGAATCAAATACCTACAAATAAAAAAGTGGGTCAAAAAAAGAATAAATGCGCAAACGCGAAGTGGATCAGACCACCTAGGGCTATCTACAAAGTTAATGTAGATTTCTTTGTTGTTGCCACTAGCGCGTGCCATATGAGGGGAGTCATTAGAGACTCAGAGGGGCAGATGATTGATATTTTTCACCAGGAGACAGCCCAAGGAACAGTTCCCCAAACTAAGGCTTTAGCAATCTGTGTTGGAATGCAGAAAGTTATTGACAAGGGAATACGAAATGTCATCATTGAAGGGGATAATCTGAAAGTCATAAAGGCGACCGAAGAGAGAGGAAATCACAAATGGGAAATTATTCGCCACATTGAGAAGATAGACCGACTCAAAGTAATCTTTCAGTCTATTGAATTCAGCCAGTGCTATAGAGAGGTAAATAAAGCTGCCGATTACATTGCTAAGTTTAGGGGTATTTGTAATTGTCCAACCTCCCTTTTAGAAGGGAACTTTGTAACACCATCCTTCAGGATGATCGAGAAGGTGTACTACGTCATGCGTAGTAACCTACTGTTTGCCTGCTCTAAAAAAAACTCCCTATATGTTCTACAAGGACCACGCTTCAAAAGTAATACCCTGGGAGAAATTGATCATTTTCAATTGAAGAGGAGAAAAAACACCAGTTGCTTGGAAAACTAGACTCTAAAAGGAATGAAGTTTGAGAGTCTGTACAAAAGTTGCAAAAAAAAAAACTAATCCAAAACTTCCAAAAATTGGGCAGGTAACGTACATATACACATGAAATAAGTTATATAAAAAAAAGACAACATATATACATTACAGCAACAACAACACTAGCAAAAATACACTTTTTAACTTCATCGGTTACCTATATTCGACACAAATGGCACAAACCTCTTATAATCCTTCTTCCTACCAAGTGCTCAGTTATCTAGCACCCGTCCAAGTATCAGGTTTGTGTTCTGCAGGGACACTTCTCTTGAGGGCACCCCAGATTCAGCTGCGCTTAGTGGTGGTGCCATTGATGGAATCGTCCCAAACGCTGAACCGTACGTTAGAGGGCCACTCCTAGCCTTAAAGGAGATTTGGGGTGCAAGGAACTTTTCATCAATACCAACCAAGCCGTTCTCTAGTGAGATTGCCTCGTGATTATGCCCTGACAAAGAGCTGCAGCTTTGTAAGAGGGCTTCCAGCATGCTCAGTGCATCACAACCCAAAGAGCTCTCTACTAGTTGGGATACAATTGCATACATGTGTGGATTCTGGGCAGCGTCAACTGGAGTATGCTGGAGAAGCTCCTTGAGAAAGAGGAGTATCACCCGCTGATAGTCGACAGGTCCCCTTTCGAGCAGTCGCAACAAGTGGCCAAAGGCAAGAGCTGAGTGCTTAGGAAACCATTCATGGCATAACAGTGGAGCCACACATGCGAGCAAATTGTTGATGGTTTTGAACTCGTCATGTGAGTAAGCCCTAAACACGGTGGAGAGCCCTTCCAATGATTCTGATCTACACTAGAAACAGAGTACATGGCAATGCAGGAGACCACATGGTACAACAACAAGATTATAAAGATGATGCTATATAGCCAATATATACAAGGCAACTCAACAGTCAAAACGATGATAATACCAGTAGTTTCTTATAGCTCTAATAAAAAGAGAAGTGAATAACGCAGTCCACTATCCAAATTTCTCAATGATATTCCAATTCTTTTAATATTTAAAAAACAAGAAAATAAATAAGACTAGTTCATCTACATCATTTTGGAACTGCTTCTGAACTAAAGCAAACAGAAAATTCGACAATAAAAACTCTGCTTCTGGATCAGAACATCATTTCTAAACAAACAAGAAAAAAGACATGAATCATGAAAGATCTAGTGAAAATGTAAAATTGCAGCAGAATCGCTACTTTAAGCAACCGTGATAGAGTTCAATCCTATAACCACAAATGAGACGCGAAAATAAAGAGAAGATAGCCAAATTAGATAGCAATTCAAACATTGAAACCCTGAACCTAGTCCACCTGCAATATATACGACCCCGCATGTCAAAGGACCCCCTCAAGGACCAATTCAAAGAAAAACCGGAAGAATCCCAAATCAGATAGCAAATTTAAGCATGGAAACCCTAAGAACAAGCTGATCAGCTGTGTATTTGACTCCGTTAGTGAAACAACCACCTCTGAAACCATTCCATGATCAAATCGAATTCACAACCAATAATAGCAATGGGAAAGCAAATGTCAGTCAAAAGCAACTGACACAAAAGCTTGAGATTTGGGGGAAAATGAAAAGCGTACATGTGCAGGACAATGGACGGGGGGACGAGCAAGGCGGCGCAGTGGCGGGCGACGGTTGCCGCGGCCGCCGGCGGTTGATTCGGTCCGTTCGGCGGTGGGGGAGAGAGAGGGTAAGAGTTTGGGTTTGAAGAGTGCGAAGGTTTACCAGCCAAGACCAGTACAGAGTTGAGAGCCTGGATTAGTTGTTTCCTTTTTTTTCTTACCTTCTTCCGAGATTTTCCTTTTAGGTAATTGTTACGGTACGGAGTAGTATTACTGCACTTTAAAATTACGAGGAAATGAAATTTCTATCAATAAACCAAATCCAGGTTTTCTAAATTCAGCTACTCAAGTAAAATTATGTGGTTAACATTTAGCACAGTCGTTAGACCATCCGCAACCATAAGATTACCTCTTTTCCATTTTTTTCTGTCCCCTTATTCTATTTTGACACCTCATTTATTTTTTATTTTAAATAATTTTTCACTTTATCAACCTTTTTCTTTAAGATTTTGATATTTTTACTTTTTTTTTATAAGGTAAAGATTTGAGTGGGGTCAAGCCCTGCTGAACCACCACCCAAGGGCATCCTTACGGATGATGACACGCAAATTCGAGTCGGCGAGGATGTCCTGTGTGGATGTTGTATGGAGGAGATTCGCAATCCTGTCGACAGTCGAGTTGATCTCTCGGAAGACGTGACCGAATTACACCCTTTCAAATTGTTGGAGAAGGAACAGGGTGCCAGCAATCAGCATCTCAATCTCCCATGGGCAGCTCCACCTTCTTTGCAAGCAGTTGATGATGGTCAGACTGTCACCCTCAATCAGGATACTCGACGGGCCAAGTGTTTTTGCCTTGGCGACGCCACCTCTGAGGGCAAGACCCCAGCTGCTAAAGCGGAAAGGTACCCACATTTGAATCCTCCACAATCGATGACTGAGTCGTGGTGGTCCCCGATAATGTAACCTACAGAAGTCTCACCCAATGGTAGTTTGGATCCATCAAAATTGATTTTGAACGATCCATCAACCGGTTTGCTCCATCTCAGATTTCTTCTTTTCCTTGGTTCCTTTGTTCGTAATTTCTGATGATGTTGAGGCTCATCTTCAAAGGTTAACTTAGAAGCGGCTCAGTTCTTTAGTTGTTGAATGGTATAATTTTCCATATTATGGATGGATGTTGTGTTTTGGTTATCAAATATATTTCGATTTCTGCTTGTCCATAAGCACCACCATATCGTCGCTAGTCTCCCTTTTTGCTCATGATTGAGTTTGTTAAATATTTCGCAAACGATGTTTTTGATCGATTTATTTCTGGTGTCGATGCTTCGAATCACTATTTTAATTTTCGGGTCAATTTTGTGGACCAGTTGTAGCGTGTGGTTGCATTCTGAAAATAGATGGGATGGGCTTTCATCCGCCCGATCACACAATGAGCACGTTAGAGGAACATAAATGCCTTTGTTTGCTAGTCTAGTCTTAGTTGGGATTCCGTCTTGTGCAAGCTTCCAAATAAAATTTTTAACTTTTGGAAACGTGTCTAGGTTCCATATCCATGTCGTACTACTAGTTTCTTTTGCGTTTTGCCTTGTGATGTGCTCTAAGCCTTCTAAGGCACTTGCCATGGTAAACCATCCGTTTTTGCTTGGTTTCCAATAGTCTATCTTCTATGTCATGTTCTGGTATGTAGATGTTCTTGATTTTGTTAACCATATCCATCAGAAGGATACTGGATAGTTCATCAATATTCCATTTCTTGTTGTTGTCGATGTATTTTTCCGCTTTGTCATTTTCATTGATTGTGGAGTTGGGATGTTGTCTCCCCTTTATTGGCTTGTCGTCTAGCCAGATGTCCTTCCGAAAATTGATCGTTTTTCCATTTTCTATTTATCATATTAGTCCTTTACATAATTCTTCTTTCAGTTCCATTAGTTTTGTCCATTGCTAGGAGGCATTACCTTTTCTTTGGTATTCAAAGAGTGGGGTTTCTTTCAAATATTTTTCGGTAACCAATTGGACCCAGGGGTTGTAAGGTTCAGCTAAGATTTTCCATAGCAATTTTATGTATTCCAGTTCCTCCTAATCGTTTTTGCTTGCAGACCTTGTCCCAAGTCCCAACCAATAAGGGGTGAAAAAGATTGTTCTTTGTTCCAAAAGAAACACCTATTTATTTGGTCAAGTTCTTTATGGATTTTGGTAGGGAGCAAGAAGTTTTGCATAATGTAATTCGGCTTGGCCGCCAGGTTTGATCTTATTAGGGTTGCTCGTTCCTCTTGTGATAGAGTGTTAGCTTTCCATTTCGTGAGTTGTTGTCTGGTTTTGCATACTGTCACTTCAAAGGTGTTTTTGTTGACCCGACCATTGATAATGGGGCATCCAAGGTATTTATCAAGTGTTGTCTGGTTGTTTATATGGATCGTACTTTGTATCAACTGTTTTTTATTGTTTGAGACTTTCAGGGTGGTTTGGAAGGCCGATTTATGGAAATTGACCTTTTGGCCTGATATGGCACAGTAGTCGTCAATAGTATTTTTCACCACCCGGCACGAGTCTTGGTTTGCCTTTGCGAAAATCATCATATCGTCCGCAAAGAAGAGAAAGAGGACTTTGATTCCCGATCTAGATATTTTGAATCCAATGAGTTTGTTTGTCTGGTTGCAAGTAGCTTGGAATTTTCTTGCTAAAATTTCTGCTCCTATGATGAATAAATAAGGAGAGAGTGGGTCTCCTTGTCTAATGCCTCTCCCTGGTATGAAAGGGATAGTAGGTCCATCATTAACCAAGACCGAGAAGGAGACAGTCTTAACACATTGTTCTATCCATCTCCGAAATTTTTGGCAGAAGCCAAATTTTTCCAGAACTTTGAATAGGAACTCCCATTCCACTCTATCATATGTCTTTTCCATATCTAGTTTGACGACAATCCATCCTTCTTTTCCGCGTCTACTTTTGAATGAGTGAAAAATCTCATGGGCTATTAGCACGATGTCTTGGATAGCCCTTTCTGATACGAAGGCCCCTTGGAGGGGGTCAATAATCTTTTTTAGAATTGGTTTCTGTAATGGCCCGGATATATATATCCGGGATACGTTTCGAAGGTCGGATACCTTCGTTCGGATGTTGCAATTCAGGTACGGGTCGAGGTTTCAAACCTCTAATCAGTCGAAGTCTCAGAAATACAGTTTAAACGAAAGTAACGCGGAAGTACGGCTTAGATACAAAAGCCACGGCAGGGCCGGGTCAAACCAAAACAAGTGAGTGATTGCCATTTGTCAAGTTAGAATATGTTAGCCGGATTCTTCGATTCGCCAAAAGATTTCCCCATCACAAAAGCATGGAGCAACAAGAGCGGTACCTAACACTATCCACGAAGTCAGACCTGGTGATCGCCTGCGGGTCCTCTGACCGCGCTGAGGCCACATAACATGCCTATGCCTAAATAAAAGATGACTAATGCGGTACAAGATTTAAATCACACTATCATGCCCCTAGTATATATATAATATGCAGAAAAGAACTGTAAAGGGCCCCAGACAATGCCAAGTGGCATATCCCTCTCCTACCTCTGCACCCCTTCCCGTTAGTGCAGAGACTGGCCAGTTCGGGCTATAGCATAGCACTCTCTTCGTGGTGGTGCACTCACCACGGTATCATCATATCATATTATATCTCATCATCATATCATATCTCATCATCATATCATATCGTATCTCATCATCATATCATAAAATAAATAAATCATGCCCGATGGTGCTGGGCTAATCGTATCATATCAAATCATCTCATCTCTTACCCGATGGTGCTGGGCTATCATATCATGCTCATATCGACTCGATAGACTCAGGGCACCCGATGGGGCTGGGCTACCCTATGACCCTAGCAAAGACTCTAGGACTGTCACAGATAATGGCCGTTCTGTATTCAAACACACAAAGTAACCACATGCTCAGTTCAATGCAATCCTAGCATGATACTACATGGCATGCTTTAATATGCAACAAAACTACACATTACATGACACATCAGGCAGGAGGTCCAGGTTACTGAGTAAGTCCCATAGGATACTTACCTGTTGATGCAAAACAGCAAGATAACACAAGCAAGGGCCCAAATGCAAGTCCAAAGCAATCCAAAAGCAATACACACCTATCATCAAGTCATTTCCATAAGCTACCAGACTAACATTCATACTCACGAACCCAAGTTCTCAACATCCTCAAAACCGACCGATAGTAAAACCGTTTTCCAAAATCTTTCCGATACGATCAAATCGACCAAAATCATTTTTTCAATCAAACCCATTGGTAAAATCATACCAACCATATTTTCAAACTCATAAATCCCAAATTAAGTCAACTCATATTCAAAATGATTCTCAAATCATACTTGGCCAAATTCCGACATTAAACATTTAAGCCTTAAAGTCAATTTCCCAAAATCATGTTATAAAATCATTCCGGCATGTTTCTTATTTCAAAAACATAAAATAAGTTCCAATATTAAACCATCAAAATAATTCTATGCTCACAAATAATATTTATAAATCACAACCAACAATTCACTTTAAAAATTCCTAACCCACATATTTAAATCCTCATGAAATGCATCACATATAAATAATCCAATTAATACTATTTTAAAACAAATAACAATATATAAAGATTAATTTCCAGAATATTATAATTATAACCAAATCCCAAAATAATAATAATGATCAAATAATTTAACACTTACTCTCCATAAAGTCTCAAAATAATAACCATAAATATATTTTTATAACCCAATATCAAATAATATCACTTTTAAAACCTTTTTAAATATAAATATTAATAATTTTAGAACATATAAATAAATAAATATATATATATTGACAAAACAGAATAACTTAAGATAATAATACTAATAGTAATAATAAACTACAATTAAATACTTAAACATATAATATAGCACACATATATAATACATAGCATAAAACCCACACACAATAAATCCCAGCAGCCCATAACTAGAAATTAGGCCCACACCTTAACCCGAAATGGGAACCCGGATCCACTCCCACTCGGCCTTCCCAACTCGAACCCAAAAACATTACCCAGTTGTGAAAAAAAAAGCCCAATCCCCCCTTTTAAATTTGACCCATCCGGCCCAACAAAAGAAAAGACCCAAGCTCTACCATCCATACACCCGGCCAACTCATCAAAAAAAATGGGCCCCTCGGCTGATGTGGCGCCAGCGTGGCAAAGGGGGGGACCCAACCCACCTCCTTCTTCCTCTCCCCCCTGTCGACAGAAACAGAGGAACAGAGAGCGAGGTGCGGCGTTCGGCACCGGAAGAAGAGGGAGGAAGATGAGGCTCGCCGGAGGTAGCGTTGGGCTCTAACCCTTCGACCCGCACCCACACACACCCAAGACAATCAGGAAGGGAAGAAGGAGAGGGGAAAGGGCTCACCGAGAGTTCGAGGAACGCCGTCGGAGGTGCTCGGAGATCTGGGGTTCGTCGGAGTTCTTCGGGCTCGCCGGCGGCTCGGGGAGCCTTGTCGGACCTGTTTTGATTGGGGAGAGGTGTGAGACAGGTGAAACCTTCGGGGGTTCCCGATCGAAGAACGAGGAAAGGGCTTACCGGAGCGACTAGGAGGAGACAGAGGAAGGAGAGGGGTGGTCGGCGTCGGTGGCTCCGGCTGCTTAGCTTGGTCGGACGTCGGAGGAGGCGCCGGAGCATGGGGTGCTCGGGTTGTTGCTTGAGCCGAAGGAAGGAGGTGGAAAGGGGTGGTGTTGGGGCTGATTTCCGAGAGCAGAAACAGGGGAGGAGCGGCAGAGTTCTGGTGGCGCTCGGCCGGCGCTCACTGGCGGCGACTACTGGAGGTGGAGCTGGAGGTGTGGTGGCGGGGGTGTGGGTGCTATCGGCTGCTCGATGGGGAGAGGAGGTCGAGCCTGTGGCCGCTTCGGCTTGATAGAAGAGGAGGAGGATGGCGACAGCTGAAGAAGAAGAATGGGTGAAGAGGGCTGCTGTGAGGTGAAACAGAATGAGGGAGAGGGGCTCTTCTGAGGAATGAAAAGGAGGAAGAGGTAGGGTGGTCCTGGCCTTCTTGTTGCTGCAACAGAGTAATGGAAGTACAAACATGAGAGAGGCTTCTGCAGCTGTGGGTCACAAGGCACAAGAGGAGGGTTGTGCTGCTCCAATTTCGGATGGGAGAAGCTAGGAGACAAACACTCAAAGTGGTCCCCCAATCAGATTTCAATTTACCCGGAAACACATCCCGAAACCCACTCTCTTAATCGAATCCCGACTAAATCGAATTTAATTAAAATTTAATTTTACTAATTACAAGATAACGGAATTAAATTAATTTTATCAAAAATCGGAGCTCGAAGGCGGAATTAAATCCGTTATAATCTAAATTCTCAAACGATGTCGGAATGTTTTTAAAATCAAACGTACACTCGAGGACGGGTTTTCTCACATTTCTACCGATTGAATAAAATAATCATTTATTTACTCAAATATATTAATATAATAATATAAAATACATCCAGTCTTTACATTTATCCACCTCTAAAAACAAGTCTCGTCCCCGAGACTAAAATCATTTTAAAGCAAAGGGGATGAAGTTTTAAAATCGGTGAGTCCGAGAACCATGTCCAAGGATCTTGTAATCACCTCGGTTGCGTCTTCCGGGATTCTCACAACATCCTGGTCACGGTCGTGACATCTCCAAATGGGCCTTGTCGAGTGTGTAATAAGCGCCCCTATCACATCCTCGCTTTGACTTTTCGGAAGTGTCACAACTCTAAAAGCATTATAGCGTCCGACTAGGTCTTAACAAGCAATCTATAAGCGCCCCTATACAATGCTTGTATGCACTTCATGAGACGCCATAATGTAAATCCAGTTCGTAACCCTCCAAGTGTTTTGTAAATGAAAGATTGTCATCCAAATCATTGAAAATCTCACTTCTTTAAAATCCCAAGTTGGCCATTTTTAAACCAGTTCAAAATCTGCAATTTCAATGTTTAATCAAGCAAATCTACACCAAAACAAGTCAATTTCTTTCAAATCAAGATTTCGTCAAAATCTCCCAAAACCAAATCAGCTTCTCGCAACCAATCAATCAAATTCAGAAGGTAGGAGGTGGAGTCATCCACTTCTAAGGGCTAATCCCATATTCTCTTCCTAGGTTCCAAAATCATTCTATCATCATCCTCAACTCAATATGCACATGAATAATCAACTCATCGACTCATACATCGTCAACCATTTCTCATATGGCAATCTCAACATCAATCATGAAAATCTCAACCAATCGACATCTCAACCTTGTAACATGTTTACCCATAGCATCAAGTATACCATTCTTTCAAACACATCAAAAGCAACAACAACATCTCAATGCCATATCACGAGTCATAAAGTGGATCTATATCATACCGAAGGCATCACAAGTGTATCATCGAATTCTCATAAATCATATCAGCACACATGTCAAGAGATCAAAGAGGTTAGGTGTCATGGAGTCAGTACACTACCACAAGTCAAATCTCACGATCGCACCTCAACATCGCACACTAGTAGAACCAGTCTTAACAAGGGATCTCATGTAAAGCATAATTTCACATAGTCATCCTATCCAATTTCTATCTTGCATTATCAGAACATATTATCACATCAATCCAACAAAATCATGCTATTAAGATTCAACCAAAAAGGGAAGATCAACAGTATATCAACATCAAAATGTCATCATGCTTTCCAGACATCATCTTAGCTCATCAAAATGTCATATAACGATTATTAGCAATCATGCACCATCATCTCATATATACACATAAGTCATATCTATGCTCCAAGTCATATTCATCACTTACCCATTCATAACCAGGCTTATCAACCATATAGGATAACATCATGCTTTCACATAACAACGTATCATCATCTCATGATTCATTCAACACATTATAACATGCTTTTAGAACAACACAATAGGATAGAAATGGATCATTATATCATGTTCATAGTTGTCACTACAAATTTTAACTCAGTATTGCATATCAACATGTAATATCATGCCATACAGGTTTATCATGGTTGCTATCTAGCATCATGCCAGTACATATTAATAAATCACATAATCAAGAAGACCCTCACATCATACCAATCACTCGATTTCCTTAACCGCTCTCTAACCATTCTACCAAGAGACCTCACTCACATGTTTCAAGAAGAAGTAATCATGGGCATTATTACACAAAAGGGCTACATCATATCAATCAGCATTTATCAATGGCATCATTAGCTCATCATTTACGCATTGCAACTGGGTTTAAAGTCTCCATTTACTGTCATGCTCAATAAGTATTGCAAACATCATACATGAACCTAATCAAGTCAAGCTAGCACATCTCATCATAACCACATCAAATAAACAGTTCAGATTCTCAGCATTTGCAGTTCACATTATAGGCAAGGAATTTAGATCATGCTTGGCATCTCGGAGTAGCATCACATTAAGTCTTCAAGGCACATTAGGATTGTAAGGCATCGAATCATATCATCATAGTCAACAGACAATCAAGCAACAGTCATCACATCAACAAGCAGCTTTCAACATCAAGTCAGTGCAATATCATCATCAACAAGTTCAGAAAAGGGTTAGCAATTCGAATAGAGGACGCTCCCACCTGCAAGTCCTATCGTACTCAACAATCTTAATCCTCGATGCGAGCTTGTCCCGTCGACATTATCGATCCTGAGGCCCGTGGGTTATGGGCCCACACTTCCGCTGCGCTGCTCTATCGCTATTCGACTTCCCGATCCCTTTTCCATGCGGTCGCTCGTCCAATGTAACGTGTAGGAGTTTAAGTTAGCGGAGATAGGGGAGTGACAAGAGCGGACGACCTAATGTTTCTTTCGGAGACAGAATAGACCAAAGCTAAAGACGACATGACTAGAGACAAGACTCCGACTCGGGAATAGTAACGATGCCTTTATGGGTCCATTAGGTTACAACTTGTGACAAACAAGCATGAATTCATTATGGAGCGTATCAATCGCATCAATCCACACTAACATGTACCTATCTCGGGGCAACATTCGTATTCATATCAAAGACACGATCAAGTACTACGCTGATGTTTGTGAAACAAGCTAACATTCTAGTATTCCATGGGAACGGATATGCCTAGCAACTTCAAGCAAGATAGGCGGAACCAACAATGATCATGTATGATTCGAAGTCATGCGGAATTTAGTGAAGATAACGATCATCATGCATATGAACAAGGTAAAAGCATGGTATACACATCAACAAATGAGTCAAAATAGATTATGGCAAGGTATATTATAACAATCAGATGAAACGTCATACGAGAACACATAAGAGTAGCATAGTAATTATCACATATATGAACGATGTACAAGTTTGGTGTATGCGTCATACGAGATCATATAAAGGGTAACATAGTACTATCTCACAATGATCATATATTAGGTCAAGTATGGCACGAAATCATATGGCGAGATACATATAGAGAGCATGGGTCCTACATGATACTAGCGATATATAATGTGATACAAGCATAGTTAAGAGACATTTAGAGGAGTTCAACATAATATTCACGAAACATGAGGCATCATCAAAAGTACAAGAAGGACATCATGGGTGCTAGATTATAATCATGCTAAGAACGAACCATCATAAAGTACATATACGGTACAGTAGTTGTCACCTCATAGAACAAGTACAACACGTGATCATTTAGCGGATCATCTTGGAAATCATAAGCCCTACATGATACTAATAGCACACATCGAACATGAGTAGAATTAAAGTAATTCAACTGGATTCATTCCGATATTCATGCGTCATGCAGATGCAAAATCATGATATAGGGTGGTGCGTGATCATGCGAGGTGTCAAGTCATACATTCATGCAAGCACAAGAGAATATCATAGAGTAATAGACATTTTAACCATGTAAGCATACTGGGTTTAACTACCACGGAAAGTTAGTCAATCATCGAATTCAACGTTAAGCTAATCAGAACGAGTGAAACATGTTAAGAGAACAGAAAGAGGAAAGAACCACACTATGAGGTACCTAGCTCGAGAGAGAATCAATAATAAAGTAGGCAAGGCATAAATGTGCGTAAGTCATAACCAAGGATCCTACACGTTACTAATGGCTCAATATAACATGTGGTACATACATGCACTTGACTGGTTAATACGACGGTATGCAAGAGTTCATTCAATCACATCTCAACGACATAGTGGCACGAGAGGAAAACGCAACGAGGTATAGAGCAAGTCTAAGCAACATGGCGACATGACTGGAATATGGGGACATGAGCTCGAATCAACACATAATATGACAAAACATGAATTCCTCAAGGTTCAATTATACACATATTCTCCGTTCAACACAACTAACACACACCATATTAACTTGCAAAATAATCAACAATAGTTAATCTGACGAATTCGGAATAGATGGGCATGCTATAGATTCTTGTCACAAAATGAATGATAAGCATCGAGGCATCATCGGCTAGCATGTTAAAGAGCACATCTTATTAGGCATTCATGTAAGGTAGAGTCGATCACACTATCATGGACCTAATTCAGAAGAAGCAACTATCATATAGACTCATATCATGTGATTCATGTTTTCGATCAATCATACGATCAATATGCCAAGTAAACATGAAATAACAACATACGATCATGATAGAGGGCAAGACACAACACGAGACTTAAGCAATATGACCTAGCATGGATACAAGGTGTCATACAACAACAATTTACATTAAGGATCATCATCATAACAGTTACTGAGGATTACGTAGCATACAAGGCATGTCGACATGAAATTATAACATGTATCCATCAAGTAAGGGACTCACTCTATCACGATATTAGAACCGAACTATCATACTATCATGAACCTATTCACATGAAGGACATCAATTAGACGACATTCTAGCATATGACATGTTTATTCGTGCTCTAGTATGACAATGCAATATACTAAGTAGATCAAGTCGGGATGATATGGATATGATAAATGTAGCTCAAACCTATACAATAGTCATTATGGACATTAAGGCACATAAGCACAACTTCACACCAATGATCAATTGTAGGTCAAGGAGTAGTACCACATAGTATCACGCAATAATGGACAGAGCAATCAAGATAACCCGATAGAGATCCATAAGAGCAACATTGACTCTTCCCAACTGACTCATTACCCATCTTTCCCGTGTGACTCGGATACGAATTTTCCATGACAAGAGGACACTGATGGATCGTCATAAGAATTGATAACGACAGCCTCGTAAACATCTCACTCTCTAGCTCGGAATTTCATCAACTCGGGCAACCTCTATATTCAATCATGATTCCCGACATCATGTGTTTACCAACCCAATTCCCGTGGAAGACCGATATTCGAAGGGAGGAGTCGATTGAATTGTCAAAAGGGTTCATAAGGAAAGGGGCAGTTCCACAAAAGTTGAGCTTAATCATAGGGAAATAAGGGTACTCCCGCTATCTCGTTCACAGATCATCAATATTCTTTCAATAGTTAGAACATAACAATCAAATCTTTAGCATATCAAGCACTCAATCATAGAATCAGTCAATGGCAATTACAATGATCTCCTTGGAGTCTTCTCGACCCAGCTGTAAAGAACAAGCTAGTATTTCGCCTACCCATTTCCGACTACATCCAATAGGGATGGTCTAGCGCCTTTTCTACCCACTCGATCCCTTATTAGTCGGTTCTCCTCTTTTATAACAAGTCAAGTTCATTACTTAGTCCAATTGAGCTAGACATATTAAGTTCATTTTGCCCTTTTAAAACGCTTTCAAATCTTCGAAATCCGTGGGCGGTTTTTCCAAAACATACACCCGACCCTTGCGTACCCGAATTGCACAACCTGGCTCTGATACCAACTTTGTAACGGCCCGGATATAAATATCCAGGATACGTTTCGAAGGTCGGATACCTTCGTTCGGATGTTGCAATTCAGGTACGGGTCGAGGTTTCAAACCTCTAATCAGTCGAAGTCTCAGAAATACAGTTTAAACGAAAGTAACGCGGAAGTACGGCTTAGATACAAAAGCCACGGCAGGGCCGGGTCAAACCAAAACAAGTGAGTGATTGCCATTTGTCAAGTTAGAATATGTTAGCCGGATTCTTCGATTCGCCAAAAGATTTCCCCATCACAAAAGCATGGAGCAACAAGAGCGGTACCTAACACTATCCACGAAGTCAGACCTGGTGATCGCCTGCGGGTCCTCTGACCGCGCTGAGGCCACATAACATGCCTATGCCTAAATAAAAGATGACTAATGCGGTACAAGATTTAAATCACACTATCATGCCCCTAGTATATATATAATATGCAGAAAAGAACTGTAAAGGGCCCCAGACAATGCCAAGTGGCATATCCCTCTCCTACCTCTGCACCCCTTCCCGTTAGTGCAGAGACTGGCCAGTTCGGGCTATAGCATAGCACTCTCTTCGTGGTGGTGCACTCACCACGGTATCATCATATCATATTATATCTCATCATCATATCATATCTCATCATCATATCATATCGTATCTCATCATCATATCATAAAATAAATAAATCATGCCCGATGGTGCTGGGCTAATCGTATCATATCAAATCATCTCATCTCTTACCCGATGGTGCTGGGCTATCATATCATGCTCATATCGACTCGATAGACTCAGGGCACCGATGGGGCTGGGCTACCCTATGACCCTAGCAAAGACTCTAGGACTGTCACAGATAACGGTCGTTCTGTATTCAAACACACAAAGTAACCACATGCTCAGTTCAATGCAATCCTAGCATGATACTACATGGCATGCTTTAATATGCAACAAAACTACACATTACATGACACATCAGGCAGGAGGTCCAGGTTACTGAGTAAGTCTCGTAGGATACTTACCTGTTGATGCAGAACAGCAAGATAACACAAGCAAGGGCCCAAATAAAGTCCAAAGCAATCCAAAAGCAATACACACCTATCATCAAGTCATTTCCATAAGCTACCAGACTAACATTCATACTCACGAACCCAAGTTCTCAACATCCTCAAAACCGACCGATAGTAAAACCGTTTTCCAAAATCTTTCCGATACGATCAAATCGACCAAAATCATTCTTTCAATCAAACCCATTGGTAAAATCATACCAACCATATTTTCAAACTCATAAATCCCAAATTAAGTCAACTCATATTCAAAATGATTCTCAAATCATACTTGGCCAAATTCCGACATTAAACATTTAAGCCTTAAAGTCAATTTCCCAAAATCATGTTATAAAATAATTCCGGCATGTTTCTTATGTCAAAAACATAAAATAAGTTCCAATATTAAACCATCAAAATAATTCTATGCTCACAAATAATATTTATAAATCACAACCAACAATTCACTTTAAAAATTCCTAACCCACATATTTAAATCCTCATGAAATGCATCACATATAAATAATCCAATTAATACTATTTTAAAACAAATAACAATATATAAAGATTAATTTTCAGAATATTATAATTATAACCAAATCCCAAAATAATAATAATGATCAAATAATTTAACACTTACTCTCCATAAAGTCTCAAAATAATAACCATAAATATATTTTTATAACCCAATATCAAATAATATCACTTTTAAAACCTTTTTAAATATAAATATTAATAATTTTAGAACATATAAATAAATAAATATATATATATTGACAAAACAGAATAACATAAGATAATAATACTAATAGTAATAATAAACTACAATTAAATACTTAAACATATAATATAGCACACATATATAATACATAGCATAAAACCCACACACAAAATAAATCCCAGCAGCCCATAACTAGAAATTAGGCCCACACCTTAACCCGAAATGGGAACCCGGATCCACTCCCACTCGGCCTTCCCAACTCGAACCCATAAACATTACCCAGTTGTGAAAAAAAAAAGCCCAATCCCCCCTTTTAAATTTGACCCATCCGGCCCAACAAAAGAAAAGACCCAAGCTCTACCATCCATACACCCGGCCAGCTCATAAAAAAAAATGGGCCCCTCGGCTGATGTGGCTCCAGCGTGGCAAAGGGGGGGACCCAACCCACCTCCTTCTTCCTCTCCCCCCTGTCGACAGAAACAGAGGAACAGAGAGCGAGGTTCGGCGTTCGGCACCGGAAGAAGAGGGAGGAAGATGAGGCTCGCCGGAGGTAGCGTTGGGCTCTAACCCTTCGACCCACACCCACACACACCCAAGACAATCAGGAAGGGAAGAAGGAGAGGGGAAAGGGCTCACCGAGAGTTCGAGGAACGCCGTCGGAGGTGCTCGGAGATCTGGGGTTCGTCGGAGTTCTTCGGGCTCGCCGGCGGCTCCGGGAGCCTTGTCGGACCTGTTTTGATTGGGGAGAGGTGTGAGACAGGTGAAACCTTCGGGGGTTCCCGATCGAAGAACGAGGAAAGGGCTTACCGGAGCGACTAGGAGGAGACAGAGGAAGGAGAGGGGTGGTCGGCGTCGGTGGCTCCGGCTGCTTAGCTTGGTCGGACGTCGGAGGAGGCGCCGGAGCACGGGGTGCTCGGGTTGTTGCTTGAGCCGAAGGAAGGAGGTGGAAAGGGGTGGTGTTGGGGCTGATTTCCGAGAGCAGAAACAGGGGAGGAGCGGCAGAGTTCTGGTGGCGCTCGGCCGGCGCTCACTGGCGGCGACTACTGGAGGTGGAGCTGGAGGTGTGGTGGCGGGGGTGTGGGTGCTATCGGCTGCTCGATGGGGAGAGGAGGTCGAGCCTGTGGCCGCTTCGGCTTGATAGAAGAGGAGGAGGATGGCGACAGCTGAAGAAGAAGAATGGGTGAAGAGGGCTGCTGTGAGGTGAAACAGAATGAGGGAGAGGGGCTCTTCTGAGGAATGAAAAGGAGGAAGAGGTAGGGTGGTCCTGGCCTTCTTGTTGCTGCAACAGAGTAATGGAAGTACAAACATGAGAGAGGCTTCTGCAGCTGTGGGTCACAAGGCACAAGAGGAGGGTTGTGCTGCTCCAATTTCGGATGGGAGAAGCTAGGAGACAAACACTCAAAGTGGTCCCCCAATCAGATTTCAATTTACCCGGAAACACATCCCGAAACCCACTCTCTTAATCGAATCCCGACTAAATCGAATTTAATTAAAATTTAATTTTACTAATTACAAGATAACGGAATTAAATTAATTTTATCAAAAATCGGAGCTCGAAGGCGGAATTAAATCCGTTAAAATCTAAATTCTCAAACGATGTCGGAATGTTTTTAAAATCAAACGTACACTCGAGGACGGGTTTTCTCACATTTCTACCGATTGAATAAAATAATCATTTATTTACTCAAATATATTAATATAATAATATAAAATACATCCAGTCTTTACAGTTTCATCATTTCTGCAATCATCTTGGCTATAGCTTTGTAGATTGTTGAGCATAAGCTTATTGGTCTAAAGAGGTTAATAGTTGTCAGGTTGTCACATTTTGGGATCAATGTGATAAAGGTATGGTTAATTTGTCTTAGGCTTCTACCAGAGTGGAAGAACCCTTTGATTGCCTTTATGATTGATGGGTCTACGTCTCTACGATATCCCAGTATGCCTGGTAGAATTATGTAGTCATTCCATCAGGACCTGAGAATTTATCTTTTCCAATCGAGAAAACGACATTTTTTATTCCCTGGTTCAATATCTTTTCAGTTAGCTTCGAATTGTCATCAGCGGTGATTTCTGTGTTGATGAGTGAGAGGTATTCATTTAAAAGGTTATGATTGATGGGTTGCATCTTAAACCTTTTTTCGAAGTCGTTTTTTATTTCTCTTCTAATATTTTCTTCTCCTGTGACTAGTGTGTCATCTGTTGTTTGAATTTCTTTTATGATTTTCCTATTTCTCCTTCCTGATGACATTTGGTGGAAATAGCATGAATTTGTGTCAGTCGGTTTGAGGTGT
The DNA here is from genome assembly GCA_963922045.1 of Persicaria maculosa. Taxonomy (NCBI): domain Eukaryota; kingdom Viridiplantae; phylum Streptophyta; class Magnoliopsida; order Caryophyllales; family Polygonaceae; genus Persicaria; species Persicaria maculosa. The sequence goes on from OY998265.1 coordinate 10,696,601, forward strand.
TTTGTTTTTGCTCGTTGGCTCCAATACATTTTATAGTATGATAAGATTTTCTCTCGTTTATTTATAAGTTTGTTCTACTTTTGGTTATCGTTTCATTCTGGAATATTCCGTTTCTGTTTTGTAAATCGATGAGTGAATCATCGATTTCTTTTAATTGACGGAATATATTTCCAAATGTTTTCCTATTCCATTCTTTAGTCAATCGCTTAAGTATGTGTGTTTTTTCCAATCACAATATTATTAGTTAAATAAAAAATATAAAAATAAATAAAGCACTATGCTTTTGCACATGGTTCAATTCAAGGTGCTATCTACCTCTCCACACCAAGATAACCCTTTTCCTCCATTTACCTTAAGGTTTTACTTACAACCATAGGGCTACCTTATAATTGTCTTAAGGTAATAAAAAAATCTTGTTTGTGGATGCTCTTAGGTGTGAATGTGTGATTGATTCCATGATATAAACTTAAACCTAATTGTTTGGTCAATATAGTATAAAACGTATTTAAAATCAATATCAATTTAAAATAAAATATTTTATAAAGTATATTAGTTTATAACACTATTATAAACTTTATATAATAGTGAGTGTTTAGTGGTCACAATCTATAAGGTGGATATTTTGTTTTAAACTTAAGTTATTTTAAATACAATGTAAATTATGTTAACCAAACATATAGAATCTAAGCACACTCATATTGTTGGAATGTGTTTAAGGTGTTCAGCTTTCGAGATAGCGGCATTTGCTTCGAAAGTCGGATTGCGAAAAGCTTTTAATCTTAATGATCAATAAATCAAAATCAAATGCGATAATGAACTTCTAGGAAATATTTTTACGAGATCATTTTTTTTCCTAACAAAATATACAACCTTCTAAAATGACTTATTTTGGTAAATAAATAGGGTATATAGATATTTAGAATGACGCTAAAATTTAGAATATAGTAAATAGTCCTTTTAAGAAATGTCGTGCCTTCAAGGTGCTGGTATTAACTAGTTTAAAGAAATTGTGTAGTAGATTTGGCCGAGGAGATTGGAAAACTCTCTTTATCCATTTCCAATCGCTTTTGCTCTAACTACTTCAGTAGAGGGCGTAGATAATGGAAGTCGACATTTATTGCAACACAAAACCTAAATAGCTGGATTTGAACGGAAAAACCAAAGTGGATCTGTTCTATGTACATAATTCAAATCTGCAACACAAAACGAATTTGGACAAAGTGAATTCAGATCTGATCCAAAATTGGCAGATTGTGGCAGTGAGTGAACCGTTAATGGAAAAAGTGGTGATTTAAGCACCATGGTGACCGATTGGAAGGAATACACGGATGGGCAATCTTGTGCATACAATAACTTTTTTGTTTTGTAGAACTTTTAATATTACAAAAAAATGGCCACATTCATAGCCCAAACTTTGTGTGTCTATATTGTTGTCTGCATTTTTTTAGTGCGTTTTCGGGCTGTTCTATGAAGTTGTGTGTTTGTCGTGCATTTTAGTGTGAATTTGTTGCTGCTACTTACACTTAGTGTATTGTTTCTACTTGTTGAATTCGCTGACGTTAGCAATATCGACGTCAGTGGCGTTGGCGTCAACGATGTCGTCACTAACAGTGTTCGCAATATTAGTGGAGAGAGAGTTATCAGTATTCTCGGCATCAACGTTGTCAGCATTATCAAAATAATCGTGTCAGTAATAACCATATCAACAGTATGTGTCTATGTCAACAATAACCGTGTCAGCAATAATCGTGTTAGCAATAACTGTGTCAAGAATAACCATGTCAGCAAGGGCGGGGGAAAGTGGTGGGTTTTTAGCTAATATGGATAGTTTGGTTGACAATTTGGAAAAAAGAACAAAAAATATGGACTTATGGGTAAATGCCCTAATTTTTTCACTAGCATTTCCGGTTGTTTCTTTTTTGGACAATTTGCCCCTCTATCCAATCTCAGAGCTCGTTTGGTTGACATTCCAAAAACCCAGGAATTAGAAATTCCCAAGAATTGGAGATAATACCAGCATTTGGTTTGTTTTTTTGTTACAGAAAAACCCAGGAAGTTGAATTCCCGGGAATTTAAATTCCCCCATTTTGGAGGAAGTGCACTAGGTAACTTCCAATTCCACCCTTTTTAATAGGAAAATTCTATTTACTTATTCCAATTCCTATAATCCCAAATCCAAAACCAAACACAATTTCTCCATTCCCATGATTTTCAATTTACGGGAATTAAATTTCTAGGAAGTTAACTTCTCGGGAACTATACTTCCCACGTTTAACCAAACGAGCCCTCACTCAAACAAAGCATTCTTCCCTTTTTCACATTCCGATATTCATAATTTCTCCAAGTTCGTAGAAGTCCACAAGAGCCAAGATAAATGGGAGTAGGGTTGTATTGTAAGGAGGAAATCGAGACTTGCAATTAAAATATAAATAAAGCAAAGCAAACCAGATTCCGTCCCTTGCAAATAATTACAAGACTCCCTCCCGATGCAGCAGTGGGAAGTCAGGATCGATCCACGAGGAAGCAAGTCAGCGATCCAAGGCAGCAGCAAATCTCACGAACGGTGATCGACCACAGGAGTACTCGACCTCGACTAGGTGTTTAGTCGACAGGGGTCAGTACAATCGATTTCAAGCAACAGAAGACACTGGCGGTGTGATGGACGGTTTTTAGTCGCGTAAACCGTATCAAAATTAATTCGAACTTACCTAACTAATGTAGTGTGATAAGTACGAGTCGATCCCACATTGAATCAAGTTATTCCTAAGTTAAGTCTATTTATCAATTAATAGAAAACGGGAGTTTTGGTGTGATGAGAATGAGAAAGAAAAGAAAATAAACTATAAACAAATAACGGAGATAACAATTAAGAAGATAGTTTCATCTATAAATATCCACTTTAATTTGACCGGTTGATCCTCGATTCTTCTTCAAGTTCTCTTTTCATCCTATTGTTGTTCCTGTCCTGATCTTATGTAAATTACTAGTTCTACGAGTCCTAGTAACCCTTACTAATTAGATAACCTTAACACGGTCAAGATTTAACCTAATAGTAGCATTAAGATTAAGGATTAACCAGGATATATGCAACACCAAGCTACGAGTCAGCATTTAACATATAATTGATTCTCTACACACCAGTTTAGTCCTACGAGTCTTGAAAAGGCATGATTGCTACTATGGATTAAGGTTCGCTACGAGGAATCTACAAAATCCTAGCAATAATCTCAACTAGTTGTACGGACTAGAAGAAATCAACAATATTTGCAAAAGAATCAATACGAATCAATAGGAATAGAAGAAGAATAGAAATCTCACAACTTTATCAAATCAAAGCTTCAATCCATAGACGAAACGAGAGAGTTTAGATCTCCATAAAAATAAGACAAAACATAACTAGGGTTATAGGTTGAAAAGTTAGTCGGCTACTGTTCTACTCTAAGGCTGCCGTATGAATGTGAATATATAGTATACTAATATCCTAATCTATCTATGGTAACTATCCTAATTTAAATAATATATATAATCTAATCTAATATAAATACATGAAGAAACTAGTAATGCAGGTTTGGTGGAGCACAGGTCCTGCCTTCCGGAGCCGCGTCGCCATTCATCAGCCCGGCCCCATTTATGCAGCCGGCCCATCTTGCCTTCCTATTTGCAAAACGATCCCATATGTTATGAGCAACCTCCAAATTTACGCGATCCAGTCTAAAAATACCTGAAATGTATAAAAGCACTAGTGTAGACTCCGAAAATTAAATAATACAAATTAACTATAAAATATGTAAAAATGCTCTAAATTAATATGTAAATCTATAATTAAAACATGACTAAAATAGACCCTATCACGGTGGTCGACGTCGACAAGCCCTACTCGACGTCGAGTAAATTTAGTCGATCTCGAGTAGCCCGTCGAGTACTGCAGAGACACAAGCGACAGCAATCTTGCTCGATCGAGAAATCAGTGGTCGACGTCGACTAGAAGTAGTCGAAGTCGAGTAGAAACAGAACCGTAACAAATCGCAAATTCCGAAATAAACAACTATATGAATGAAAACTTCTAAGATCGGGGTTTGCAGCAACGATAACCAAACATGCATAAGGCAAGATAAAGAAGATAATCATGCAATCACATCAAAGGATTAAGCTTTCGCCTTTTCCAACAATTTAGGCAACTCTCTCAAGAAACCCTAATTGTATCTACCAATTTTATGTTTATAATCCAAGTGGTTAACCTGAATCTCTATTAAATAGGCAATAAACATATAAAAGGCAGTGGATGATCAAAGCACGACAAAGTTCGAATCTTTTACCTCAAACACGCATGACTATCGTCGGGCTCACCCCGACCCCAGAAGTGGGTGAACTACTCGCTCTTCATCATAGCAAACATCAATAATATAAAAGAAATAACTTGCATTAAATCAAACTGAAAAAAGTACAAACCGAACAAAGCCAGATCACTTTCGCTCTCCTGCTCCACTCGATCTCTCTCTCTCTCCTACTCGCTACCTCTCCTCTCTAGCTTGGAAATTAATGTATCTAAGATGGAATGAATAAAAATCAGCCCTATTGGCTCTATTTATAATGCTAAATCCTTGCTATCCAAGGAAAGTAAATTCTATCTATATCTAAAGATAAAACTTGATAAAAAAAGGAACATTTATCTAATAAGGAAAATAACTAAATCTTCTTCTTGTGGATGAATCCTTCTTTCCCATATATAGATCTTGATAGAATAGGATGAACCCAGCCTTGCTTCGTGCCCAAGTAGTCCACATATGCTCGGAATGGCCCAACAGTCTCGCGGCCCAAAACAGTGTAGTCGACCTCGACCAAATCTGGTCGACGTCGAGTAGGTTGTACTCGACTTCGAGTACTCTTTGCAGCTTCTCGATCCGGTTCTCCTCCTCGAGCTCGGGTGCGGGTCAGTGGTAGTCGACCTCGAGTAAGGTACTCGACGTCGAGTACATGTTGAGCTCGAGTTGTCTTCTCCTTCCGTCCTCGATCAAGTCTGCTTCAGCTGTAGTCGACTTCGAGGAGCTTCTGGTCGAAGTCGAGTAGAATCCCGTCCTTTGGTTTCGTCTCGGAATGGCTCCAAATCCTGCAATATTAAACCAAAACTTGTATAGACCTCTATTTATGACAAATAAGCATATACTACACAAATTCAACATATTCCCAACCCGAAATATGCAAAGTACTAAGAATAAGAAGCTAAAATATGCACAAAAACATGGCATAAAACATATACATCAAATCACCCCATACTTAAGCTTGTTTGTCCCCAAGCAATAACTTGGATGGTCATTCAGGGGAAGAATTCAAAACTCTCAACATCTTAGATTCATTCTCATATGTCCCTGCAATCAATTACCATCCTCGATAAGGTACTAATGCCACAAATCCATGTATGTGCAATAAAAGCAACATCTACTCACAAAAGGAGGTTTGCGCAAAACAATTCATAAGTGACAAAGCATCAATAATCAAGAGGACTTTAATTAAAGCTCATGAAGGAGTAGATTGGTAAAAGGCTAAAGGTGGGATATATTTGGCCATGTGGTGCTAATAATCCGGGGAAATGGAGTATTTCCAAACTTTCATACCACATTCCTTCTTCCTTCGATTTCTCACCTTTCGCTCATTCGCTCAATGCTTTTTGTCAATATTATGCTTTTACCTCTCTAACCTCATCACTGCCTTCTCGCGAGTCGCAAACATGGGTGTCATGAATGGCCCCGGATACTTAGTGCTTTGGACTCCTTACCTTAGTGTCCCATCTCGCCAAACTATTATCTCAGCGAGCAGGGTCGATTTTTGATCGGATTTTCTTTCACTCATTAAATTTTCCATATATTTCAAACATTCCTGCCAATCTCCAATAATGATAACAACACAACAACCATATAGTAATCTCCATAATGTGACATCATTCTCAACATAATCCCCGGATAGGAATAAGGTAAAGAATGGGCAATATTTAGAACATGTGGAGCAATAATTGAAATAAGGCATAATATGGCTTTTGTGATGCATAAGCATAGGTATGGCTAGGATATAAACAATATGAGCATTATATGGAAATATAAAGTCCTCCATTCTCTTATCATGCAACATGTCAAAATCAACATCAAATTTTACCTCCTTTCATGGTTTTCAAGAAAAATATGCACTTCATTGTGACTTCCCTTTACTAGGAAATTTCATGCTGTATCTTTAATGAATCCAATTTTGCATCGTCGAGTCTAATAAAAGCTTCCATGACACTATTCTTTGCACAATTAACAAGCTTTGGGAGATGTCTCATAAAACAAACTTTGGGTTTAGCAATTAAGCACAAAATTTAAAAATTTACCCAAAATTCACCATGTGAAACCAAAAACAAGAATAAAACATAAATAAATAATATTAAGCTCTTCCCCCACCCCATACTTAGAATATACAGTGTCCCCACTGTATAAAACACTAAAAAAAAGAGGTAAAGGAAGGAACTCACTGAATAACGTGTTGTAGAGTCAAAACAGGGCCTGTCGAGTAGCTGAGGTAGTCGACATTGAGTAGGTCTCCTCGACGTCGAGTACAAACTGTTGCGTCGAGTGGAAGTCCGAAGTCGAGGATGCTCCTGGGTGGTCGACGTCGAGTGGCCTACTCGACGTCGAGTAGAACTATGTGCTCGATCCTCTTCGTAGTCGATCTCGACTTGGCCTTCGTCGATTTCGATGCTCCGTTAGGGACTTCTCCTTCCTCTCTTCGCGATCTTTTATGCTTCTTGACCTGAAATTGTTAGCTTTTGCACGAAGACAAGAATTTCCACATGAAGTGCTCAAAACCAAAAACAAAGACAAACAAAACCAAAAACAAAAGGTTTCAAAGTCCCAAAATTCAAAAGTTTTATGTACATGCTCTAGATTTTAGAGTCGCTAGGCCGACTTCTCCGGTTGCTCTTTAAGAACCCTCAATGTAGGGCCCTCTTGTGCTTGGCCCTTCTCCTGGATCATCTAGGTCCTGATGATAGTATGCAAGCTTTGCTGATAAGTTGTCGGTTGCATACTCTCTCTTGCCTCCCTTCTTTTTCTTTCTAGACCTATTCCTGTGCAGGTTAGCTCTCCACAAGGCCTTATCTCCTCTAAAATTATTCATATTCTTATTAATGGACTGAGGAGTAGGAATCATATCTGAACTTATCTTTTCGTGCCCAAAACAGAAATCTTCGGGCTCTAGGGTAGTCGACGTCGAGTAGGTGTGGTCGACGTCGAGTACAGGGACCCCATACTTAGGCTCTGTGCAGGTCTGGAGCTCAACGGAGGAAGTCGACTTCGAGTGTGAGTAGTCAAGGTCGAGTACAGTGGTCGACGTCGAGTAGACCTGGTCGACGTCGAGTAGCTTTCTGGTGCTTTCCTCCGTTGTTTGCTCGATCCCGTGGTTGCTGATGCTCTTCACCTCCAGCCATGGAACTTCCTCTTTTGCAGGGCCAAAAGAGAAATCTAAGACCTCATTACCTATTGTGAAGGTGAGCAATCGCTTCTTGACACTGATTTTAGCATCTGCAGTGGCTAGGAAAGGTCTACCAAGAATAATAGGGCTAGTAGGATCTTCAGCACAATCTATAATCAGAAAATCAGCGGGGATATAGAACTTACCAATCTGGACATGGACATTATGAACCATACCTGTAGGGATTACCACTGTATTGTTTGCCATGTATAGCTTGGCATCCACAGGCTCTATTGATCCTATCTTCACCTTTTGCCAGATTGATAAGGGCATGATGCTTACGCTTGCACCTAGATCACACAAGGCCTCATATTTATATTGTCCAAATCCCACAGTAATAGAGAACTTACCAGGGTCAGGTCTCTTCTCAGGGAAATCCATCCTTTTGCATTCGCTGGCGATTTCTGAGATGGATCGCTTGTTGCTAAGGATCTCCTTGAGGAACTTGACATATGCAGGCATCTCTTGTGCAGGATGAAGATGTAGAATACATAAATGATTATTGTGATATGGATGATAATGAAGAGGACACATGGATTGAAAGTCGCATCAGTGGCAGTACAATGTCCACAAAATATACAGCAGCACCTGTAAGCGAAAGAAAGGGGGAAATTCTTATATTTGTGGGACAACTGTTCAGAACAATGGAAGATCTCAAAAATGTTATTGAATTGCTGGCTGCACAAGAAGCGTTTGCTTACAGAGTGAAAAAGTCAACACCATGTTATTATAGAACAGTTTGTGTTGACGGGAGCTGCAACTGGAAAATTCATGGTGCCATACAGGGTTGCTCAAATGGGCCAAACCGGCCCGAACCGAACCGAGTTAAACGGTTCGGGCCAAAACCGACGACCCGAATTTTTGGGGAGGTAGGACCGTAGCCTGGCCCGAAACCGAATACTCGATTTTTGGTTTATTTCGGGTTGTGGCCCGAAGGGCCCAAAAAATCCGAATCCCATTTGTCAATGATTAATACTCCGTAGTTAGTTAACACCCATTTTGTTTTAGCTCAATCAGGGGTACGTTATACGTGGATTCAATAAGCTCTTTGAGTCAATGTAGTTTAGCTCAATTAAGGTAATTAATTAAGTGCTAAATCTTGATAGGAATTGAATCCAGTTTGTTTCCCTTGGCCAATCAGAAGTTTATTTCATAAATTTCGGATGGGATTTTTTGATGTTATCGCATTTTTCGACGGGGGCTGAGAGAACTGTTCATCGTCACTCATATTCTTAGGTTCAGTTCTTTTGACCTATTCCGTTCAGATCTGCATATCTCCCGACTGATTTTCACCGCATTAACATCGATTCCGATGTTTTTCGACCATTTACGAGATGTGGATCCTAGATTTCAGATTTCAGAGGAGAAAGGAGGTGGCGAAGGTTTCAACAACGGAATGGGAGGTGACAGAGATGAGAGGGGACGACCAGCAGAGGTGGATTTGGTGGAGGTCGACAAAGGCGAGGAGACGGGAGGTGGATGGTGAAGGGCGACAGATGCGAGAAGGCGGAAGCGTTAAGTGTAAAGGTGGAAGACAGAGACGAGCAGATAGGAAAGCAGGGATTTTATTTTTGTTTCTTCCTTATATTTTAAATAAAAAAAATCCGTTTTTCTCGGTCCGAAACCGAAAAAATCGGTTCGGTTTCGGTATTTGGCCCGAAACCGAAATTTTATAAACTGTGGACCGTAGCCCGACCCGATTACTATCCGGGCTGAATTCAAGCTAAGATTAGAAACACGATGAGAACTGAATTCAAGCTAAATGTTAGCTACTGGAAATCTTGGATGACTCGTGATTTAGCAATGGTGATGACAATAGGGACAGCAGAAGAAAACTGTGAATCAGTACCATCATATTGTTGGGTCTTGAAGCAAGCAAATCCTGGAACGGTCACCTTCATTGAAGTTGACAGCAAATCAAAGTTCAAGTATGTGTTCATTGCCTTTGGACCATGTATCCGAGTATTCCCAATCCTACGAAAGGTACAAATTCATTTCATAAGAAAAAATTACTGTCACCAAATAATTACTTAATAAAATTCAATTGTACAGGTGCTTGTGGTAGATGGTACATTTCTAAAAGGACAATACAGAGGGACTCTTCTCACAACTTCTGCACAAGATGCAAATCATCAAATATACCCTATTGGCTTTACAGTGGTTGACTAAAAAAACAACGCCTCTTGGGAGTGGTTCTTCAACATGCTAGCAACAGTCATCCATCAAGTGAAGAGCTAGTTTTTGTTTCTGACCGTCATCAAAGCATTGCAAGAGCTTTAGAGTTGGTTTACCTAAATGTTAAGCATTATTACAGCAGATGGCACTTGAAGCAAAATATAATGGTAAAATTCAAGAAAAATATACTTTGTCAGTGGTTTGAAAATGTTGCAAACAGTTACACAGAAGCAGATTTCAACAGCTACTTTGGATGCATCAGTAATACAAACACCAAGATGGAGAAATATCTTGAAGAAATACAATTTGAGAAATGGGCAAGAGCTTATTCAAAAGGTGACAGGTACAATATGATGACTTCAAATAATGCAGAATCAATAAATAATGTCTTTGCTGAAGATAGATCATTCCCAATTATAGGCTTACTGAATGCAATTAAAGAGAAGCTAACAAAATGGTTCAATGACCGCAGAAATGAATCTGAAACCAACAGCTTTGAGCTTCCGAATAAGATAAGTGATATAGTGTACATAAGATGCAGTGAAGCAGGAATGTACAATGTGAAGCACTTCAATGAATTCCGGTTTGAGGTTGTCGGTGGGATGAACAGATTTATGGTTGATTTCAAGGAGAAATCTTGTTCATGTAAGCTATTTGATTATGACAAGATACCTTGTGTACATGCTCTAGCTGTCATCAGGGATAAAAAACTGAGTGTTCTAAGGTATATCAGCAGCTACTATAAAAATGAAGCTTGGAAATTGGCTTATCATGAGACAATGTATCCAGTTCTAAAGGAAGAACAGTGGAATGTACCAAATGACATCAAAAGACAGAAATGTTACCCACCAATGATACGTAAAAGATGTGGTTGCCCTCAAAAGAAAAGAAAGCCTTCAGTTGGAGAAATCAGAGGCAAAGCATCAAAGAGGATTCACAAGAGCTAGAGATTTAATGGTACAATAAGTTTGAGAAGATTTACTTTATCTTTTTCTTATATGGAATAGAATGTTCAATGTCAATCGCTCATTACACTGACACAGAATGTAAACTGTCACCATATTTCAGTTTTTTTTAACATTAGTGTTTTGAAAAGATTTATAAATGGCAAAATGTTAAGTACATTATATCTTTAAGAGATGAATGGTGTCATCACCATGAATTCTGTCACCATGAATCATGCATGTCATGATGAAAATACATGTGATGGACAATTATCGTCTAATATATGAATGAATAACAGTGTCATATACACTGTAAGCAAAATAAAAACAGGGTAGTCAATGGTGTAACGACAATAAAAACAGGGTCAAATATACTATAACCAAAATCCTAACACATAAATCAAAAGAAAATGTGATGTACAATATGGTTTAGGGTTACTGTACATTACATTTTCTTTTCGCGTCTCATTAGCCCCCTAAACCCTAAATCCTAAACCCTAAACCCTAAAATGTGGTGTACAGTACGTCGTTAAGAGATGATTGCTGTCACCAAATGGAAAACCCTAAGACAAGGTAAGCACAAACCCTAAAAGGGCTAATGAGATGCCAAAAGACATGAGGTGGACAGTTCTCCTTCAATATATGAATGGGTTAGAGAGTCATAGATGCTGTAACCAAGATGAAAACAAGTTCCTAGACACTGTCACCACTATGAAAATAGGGTAATAGACACTCTAACCAAAGGAAAACCTATAGACTTTGTAACCAAAATGCACACAGGGTCATAGGCACTGTCACCAAAATGATAACATGGAAATAGACAATGTAACTAAAAGAAAACCCTACTAGAAGGGAAGCACAAACCCTAAAGGGGGCTAATGAGAAGCCAAAAGAAAATGTAATGTACATTATGGTTTAGGGTTTAGGGTTAAGTCTTGGCCCTAAACCCTAAACCCTAAAATGTGATGTACAGTACGTCGTTAAAAGATGGTTGTTGTCACCAAATGGAAAACCCTAGAACAAGGTAAGCACAAACCCTAAAGGGGTTAATGAGATGCAAAGAGACATGAGGTGGACAGTTCTCCTTCAATTTATGAATGGGTAAGAGAGTTATAGATGATGTAACCAAGATGAAAACAAGGTCCTAGACACTGTCACCACTATAATAGACTTTGTAACAAAAATGCACACATGGTCATAGGCACTGTCACCAAAATGATAACATGGAAATAGACATTGTAACCAAAGGAAAACCCTACTAGAAGGGAAGCACAAACCCTAAAGGGGGCTAATGAGAAGCCAAAAGAAAATGTAATGTACAGTATGGTTTGGGGTTTAGGGTTAAGTCACAGTAATTTATGTGAACGAATCTGTGATTGACAGATACGAGCGATATTTCCCCTTCTGAAGGGGAGAGATCTTTCCATAGGAAATATATCCCGCCAGAGAAACCAATGGCTGGATCAAAGGCGATATTGAAGAATCCACATTTTCTCCATGAGTACTCCGGGGGGGTATATTAGTTTTTGTTTCAACTAGGGCTAAGACGTTGATGTAATTGTTTTTACAGAATAATTCCGCATTCATCCAGAAATTGTGTTTTTTCATCCCACAAAAGTTCCAAGAGCAGATATTCATGGGAAACCTTTTAATATAGGTGATTCTATGCTAAATTTATGGAAAGCCAATTTTAAGAAACCCTGTTGAGGATGTGAAGATGTATTGAAGGTATTCTGAGTAGCTTGGAGTAACATGATCCATAAAATGGATATATAGAAGTGCAAGTTTACATGTATAGTTCATTTCAATGAAACATCGGTTATTGTTGTTCGAAAGAAGGATAACTGAAGATCAATCGAGGGGATACAAATGAGATTATCATTTGAGTTTGAAGGTACCCGAGCAATGTGCTCCCAAAACTGATAACCTACATAAATGTGATGCGCCCTGAAGCCACATTTGTTTGTATAAAAGACAGTAATGAAGTATTTGTATGTGATACAATGGACATATATTGTAGAAATTACATCTGCCTTTTTATGAGGCTTATGAGAATGAAATAGCACTTGAAAGTGGGGTTATGAGCAATAGTTTTTGTTATAGAAGTGGTGACTGTAAGTCAGTAGTTCCTATAAAAGGGTCCGTAGTTGTCTATCCGAGCTGAATTCAAGACGAAAGCTACGACTTTGAGACTCATTAGGTTGTCCGACCAGGCCGCAACTCATAAAGGTAAGATATAAGTCTTCTTTCCACCACCTGTAGAGAGACATAAACAAGCAAGCAAGCAGCAGTAGAGCAGGGTAGGAAACAACAGAAATTATGCCATAACGAAGATGAAACTTGAAATTAAAAGTCACCAGCACGAAACTAGGAAAGTTAAAATAATTTTGATCATAAAACAGATCATAGGGGGCATGACTACAACCCAAAAACGATTTAGGATTGTAATGACTAATACCAGTAGAAAAGAGATTGTTGTGACTATAATCATAAAAACTGGAGCAAGCAAGGTAGTAATTAGTAAAACAAACAGTGTAGGCTGAGTTAAGATGATAAGGAGAACCATTTTGATCGTTTAGAGTGCAATGAGAGGTATTGAAAGTATAATTCGCAGGAGCAAGAATCCTAAACCATGACATACAAATACCATGAAGCCTGTGAGACTTAGTAGGACAGCATCGTATTACCTTTTTGACGATCTTAGAAGGCTTGAATGTTTGTGTACGATAAGCTAGCCGGGCTTGTAAGCCAATAGTTGTTATTGTTTTGTTTCCGCTATCCGAATCATAAGCAAAAGAAGTTGTACAATTCTGCATAATCCGAACGGCGTTAATACATTCCAAAAACGACAAGGGTTTCCATAGTAGCCAGGCAAGAAGAGACGACTCCGAAGCTCCAACAGCTTCCGCATAAGGTAATTTCCTGCACAGAGAAGCAGAGGAGCAGCAGTACCAGTAATTGGAAGTAAAAGAAGTGAACTTTGTAAAATTTAATCCAGGAAGATCACAGTAAACAGACAAATTTAGATAGTCAAGGGAGGATTCGGACGGCTCCATGAAAGAGCAATGAGAAGCAGCAGACACAACAGATGGTGTGAGAATACAAGTAGCAGACAGAGAAGTGATAAAGGAGCGATGTGCCCTTAAGCATCTTGTACAGTTGATTAAATAGAGGTTATGCTGGTTAGCAAAAGCACCAAGGGTTTGTGAAAAGGTGAAGAGAGAGAGACTTACCGATTGAAGATGCAAGCAGCAGAGCATAAAGCAACACGGGTGAAGGGACGTTCGAGCAAGCACCCGAGCACACCACAACGAGGTGTGACTCGCGCCGTCCGGCAACCAGACAGAGCCCTCAAATCTAATTAATGCCCGGTGAGAGGTCGAGCCTTTCCTGCAAGTGGAGCCATGAGTGACAGCCGAAGTCCAATCGGAGGCCTTATCCTCTCGATTGAGTCCCGGGTTAGGATTAGCTCCCATAGGAGCAGTTTTGTGCAATTTGGCATAGGCGCTGGTGTGATCCACAAGCAGAGAGACCGAATGACCAAGGGCGATTTGGTTTGAGGAGAGGGATGTCGGATTCCGGTGAGAATTGGCGAGGACGGGGCGCACAGAGTAGCCATGACGGCCGCTGCAAGGCTCAATTTGGAAGCAAAGGGGGCGCGTGGGAACGCGTAGATTAGGGCCGACGAGGGTTTTCATTTGGTTGAAAAACTCGACGAGAATAAAAGATTAATGGAATTCTCGTTAGTTAAACAGCTTCAATGTGTTGACACTTGAAATACAAGAGCATTTTATTATTATTTTTTTTTGGTCTATAGCATTTGACTGTACTTGGTTGCATGTAAACTTCAACTTAAATTGTTTAGTTTTCACAAGATACAAGTCATACCTACGGTTTTGTATGATTCAACTTGCACTTCAAAGTTTAAATTGACCATTTTGCAGTTTTCACTTTGTACCTCCACTTATTACATCTTTTTTCACAACACAAGGTGCCATTGATTAATGGTTAATGGTTGGATTAAGACCTATAGAGGTAGCCCTGCTAATGATGATAGTTTTATTTTATTTTCCCTCTTACAAGAATTTCAACTGAAAAAAAATATGATAAAATTAAAGAGGGAATTAGAATTGGATGAGTAATCAATTTCTTTTATGCATGGGTCGATATTTTGAGATAAAAAGCTTTAATGTATATTTTTAGCCTTAATCTAATTCAATCTGCTCAGTAGCATATAACTAGGGGTAGCCTTGCAAGGTGGTCCTTGCTGATTCACACGGGATTCCATTCTTGAAATAAACAACTCGCACACACCCCTTTTCAAAAAAGATCTTCTATTTCATCAGGCTTCGTCATAGTTTTGATACTAGGGTAGCTATGAATAGTCATCGACTCCCCGGAAAGGGTAGAAGAATGGGCTTTTTCGGAGGAGGAGCTTCCATAAAATATGCGTTTACTTTGTACCTGTCGTATTTGCGTCTCCTGATGGTTGGTCAAGTAACAAAAATATTGGCTTTTTCACATTTTTCTTTTTCTTGTAAGAAAATTATATCATAAAAAAGGCGGGAACCGCTATCCCGATCATGATTTTCCTATCCCCGTGAAATGCCACTCGAACCCAGAGCCCGAAGGAACCGGACGTGAGAATTTTTCATCACCGCTAACTGTTGCTGGTCGGTGCTTTCTGCCCACCCTTACTGCCACTCTACAGAACCAAGAACAAGAGATCTTTCTCGATCAATCCGATCGTATTTCTCCCGAGATGAAAGAAAAGATAACAACTCTTTTTTGATTGACCTCCTTTAAGGGTTAAGAAGATGTGAAAGCGCGTTTCTATCCACTTTCACTAGTCCACTCTTTGTCTTTTAAAAATAAGTAAAAATAAATTTAAAGAGAAAGTAATGAAAAGTATCCATTTGTTTGGTTTTATTTTTATTTATTTATGTATGATAAGGGTGATGACATTGATAAGGGTGGTGACAGTGACCAGTGATATGGGTGGTGACAGTGATAAGGGTGGTGACAGCGATAGGGGTGTTAACAGCGATAGGGTGGTGACAGCGATAGGGGTGGTGACAACGATAAGGGTGGTGACAGCGATAGGGTGGTGACAGCGATAAGGGTGGTGACACTGACCTCGTAAAAAAACTCTAAAAACTAAGATGTCACCAAAAAAATTGCCATCGCATGTGTCACCACTAATAAAGGTGGTGACACTAATCTCGTAAAAAAAATTGTCACAAAAAAATTTGTTTATCATCATGTGTCACCAAAGTTGTGTAACCAAAGTCATTGACCTTGACCGGTCAATGGTCAAAATAAAAATGGGAAGAAATGAAATCAAATTAAAAATGGGAAGGAAGGGCAAAAATGTCATAATGGACATTTTGTAAAAGGGAATATGAAAGTGGACATTTTGCAAAATGTCATGTTCAAAATAGACACTTAGCAAAAAAAAATCTTAAAAACTATATAAAATATTTATTTTTTTATAAATTTTTTAATAAGTTTGTACTTATTAATAATAACTACGAAATTGTTAAAAAATTATTAAAAAAATAGATATTTTATATAGTTTTTATCTCCTAAAAAAGCATGTGTGAATAGTAAAGTCATATGTTTTGTCGAACGGAGGGAGTATTATATACTACTAATATTTATATCTATCTATCTATATCTATATAAAATACTAAAATAATCGGGCTCTGGTGCGATTCGCATACATGACATTTTCTGGATTAAAATGGTGTTATTTTTTCATACGTGTCATATTTTGGATTAAAATGATATTATCTTTTTGAGCCACATCAATTAATAAGTCAATATAGTTAATTTAATAAAAAAAACTTAGTATAAAAAATACACAGTATAATTATAAAGAAATTGCACAACGGGCGGGTACTAATACTAGTTATTATTATTTCAGGAATGGTTCATTCCGACAGCATACTAAACAACCAGCTCCAGTAATGAATGATTATGATTTTTTTTTATCTTAGTCCAGTTCGATCGACTTAGTTGCTCTACATATGGATCGGGTACTGTGTGGCCCATTTAAGGGGTTGACCCTCCTACTCACAAGCGACTCCATTTTTAATGATTACTAGTAGAATGCCCGCGCCAATGGCGCTTTTAAAAAAAATCCTATATATACATAGGTATCCCGATAATAGTAGATAGAAGAAGTGTGATAAGGAGCTGGATTGACTAAACATAAAAATTAATAACAAATTTCAATCGGTTAGCTTCTGTTGTAAAATTGTAGAGTAGATTGAGCTTCAACTTCTCAATTGACAATCAATGGTAAGATTGAATTTCACTGAGTTCTCCAATTATATCTAAGAAGTGAGTGATGAGTTAGTTATAGTAAATAAAATACTAATATAAAAAAAGGGTGAGAAATATACATGAACATAAATTGATACTCCCTCCGTTCGGCAAAACTTGTCATTTTAGCTTATTTTACAAGTTTTAAGGCAATTAACAAATGTACTAATTTACCCTCAATTATTATCCTCCTTTTTTACTTTATCGAAAACTACAACTAACAAACCATCAATCATATCAAGGGCATTTTTGTAAAGTGAAGGACAAAATACCTACAATGACAAGTTTTTTTGAACAAAAATAACACCCTAAAATGACAAGTTTTGCCGAACGGAGGGAGTAGTAAAAGTCATTACCAATCAAAAACTCGCCAGGGGATGATATGGAAGAGAAATCTTGGAAGTGCAAACCATGTTCTGGTATACCCAAACCATCACACGATGCTATGATGGTTTCCTCATTGACGACAATTTTATGCGGATGAGTGCTGAATTTGAAGGATCCATTATTGTTGATAAGAGAGAACTTGGACATGATGATGGATGTGAATTCCTTTACATGATTTGCACTCCGCCAAATCAATTTTGGTTTGATAGTAGCCTCAATCTTGGTTCCCTAAAACAATGCAATGTAGTATTATACGGAGAAAAATGTATATTGATAACGAAAATACGTACATAATCAAATCGGCATAAGTTGTGATGAGCATCCATACTATCTCATCCATGAGCACCAACTCTAGAGGTGGTCGTGTGAAGGATCCACCATATGTTGGCTTTGAAATGGAGCGACCATAGTTTGAGTTCGAGGTGGATCCACGGAAATTTGATTTGGAATACAGCCTTATGATGAGGACTTTGATCGTTGATGAGGCAGTAATCTCATCAAGGTTGGTGAACTCGTCAGCAATTTCGATGACACTTGCCATTGACACCGTTAGAACAATATGAAAGGTAAAGCAAAAGAGTCGGGAATAATGTATAACTCCCTTCAATGAGAATGACATTTATAATGAGGGTATAACTTATTTCGGGCAAGGATATCAAGATATTCAAATATATGGGTAGGAAAGAAAATAATAATATATATGGAAATGAAGGAAAATCAATATATTCAAATATATGGATATGAAAGAAAATATTAATATATATGGAAATGAAAGAAAATATTATTTTGGGCAAGGAAATCAAGATATTCATGTATATTGTATATTATATATAGATATGAATGAAATTATATAGATATATACACATTATATTTTCGAGTAAAGGGATTTCTGAAATATGTAACCTCCAAAATTACGACTATAGATTTGCGAAATTACAGATTCTTCAAATGCATATTGCTAAACTCACAAATTAGAAAATTACACATTTATGAAATAACAATTTGCTAAATTGCATATCTCTGAAATTGCACATTTATGAAATTACAGATTTCTGAAATTACATATTGCTAAAATTACATATTTTAAAAATGAATTTACATATTTTAAAACTTAATTGACATATTTTAAATATGAAATTACAGTTTTTACATCTAAAATTACAGATTTTTAAACTTGGTCCTTGTGAAATTACTGAAATCTGTAATTACAGATTTCTGAAATTACATATTTCTGTAATTACAGATTTCTAAAATCTATATAATTTCTGAAATATGTAAGTTTTAAGATATGTAATTTCAGAAATAAAAGCTGTATATTTCTAAAAATATGTAATTTATGAAATCTGTAAGTTTTAAATTTGAAATAAAATCGGAAAATACAGATTTTTAAACTTGATCCTTGTGAAATTACAGATTGCAGAATTTACAAATTTTAGAAATTACATTTGTATGAAACTTGATCCCTTATGAAAGTGCAGAGTTATGAAATTACAGATTGTAAAACTTTATCCTCATGAAATTAAAGATTTATGTAATTACATATTTCTGAAATATACAGATTTCTGAAATTACAGTTTATAGAAATTACAAATTTTAAAAAAGACCATTTTTTAGAAATTCCAGTTTTATGACATTACATATTGCTGAGAGTACATATATTAAAACTGTATGTACATATTAAAAACTTAAGTTACATAATTTAAATATGAAATTACTGATTTTAAAAATTGATCCTTATGAAATTCCTGATTTTTGTAATTCCAGATTCCTGAAATTACAGAGTTCAGAAATTATAGATTTTAGGAATTACATTTGTATGAAACTTGATCCTCATGTAATATACATTATATTTTCGAGTAAAAGGTTATGAACTTTGGACAAAGTGATTAAATGTGAAGGACACCTGCTCACCTGCTCTAAGAAAATTCAGTTGGCCATCCTAGGGTAAAATAACATACGGTAAAATAAGATTTGAACATCAAAAGAAATTCATTTCGTCACTAACCTCAAAAAACAGTGGTCCGGTAGCTATGAAGACAGTGCTCCCGATGATATCCTTAGAAGTTGCACCATCAACAGTAGAAACACCTACATAGCTGCAAATAAAGACAGTAGAAACGCCTACATATGTTAGGGAGAATGCAACCAGTTCACTCAGATGAAGACTATACTGTGCAGGATCCAACTCCTATCACAAGGGAAAATGCTAAAATTACTAATTGCAACATGTAACGATGGGTTCGAAAGGGGTATTTACCTGGAAGTTGACGACTACGCGTTGCTGCCACCGTCATCGTTGTTCGGATTTGGCTGTTCAAAGAGTGGTGTGCTGCAATTGAAGGCCGAAATCGATAGAAATCGTAGGAAAATAATTAGGAAAGAGGAGATGAAACCTTATGGTAATCGAATTCGCAGTTGAAGGTCGGAATCGATACAAATAGTTGGAAAAAAAATCTGGCAGTTATTGATAGCCAAATTGAAGGACCTAGAGAGTACCTAGTCGATGTTGCGAGATGCCAAATTCGCCGTGGTTTATGGCATGATACATGCATTTTTGCAAGATTGAAGTTGAAACCCTATTTATTCATGGTTGTACATCTTCTTCATGGCTGTTCAGATGAAACCCTTATACGAATTGAAGGCCAACCATAGCCAAATTGAAGGCCGAAATCCATAGAAAACGTTGGGAAACAGATGTGAGCCTCCAAATCGGCTTGAAAGCATCTCGGACATTTGACGGAATCGACGATGAAGGAGATTTTTTTTGTTGATTAGATATGCGATGGAGGAGATGAAGAGGAGCGGTAGGTAGACGGTAACCCAAGCGAAACAAAAGGGGAAAAAACGGAGCAGAAGAAAGTAGATATCTGTTAAGCATAAATTAAAAAATAAAGGAAAAAGAAATTAAGAAATAGCCCTAATGTGATTGGAGGAAAGGGCTAGAAAGAAGATGGTGCTAACACCTCAACATTGATGCTTTTGAATTAAGTTTAGACTAGTTCAGTACCCGCACGTGCCTTATGTAATATAGTTTTATAGACAATTAGATACTACTAATTGATGAAATAAATTTACATAATAGTAGTACCTTGATGAGTAATTTGACTTTAGATCATCAAATGATCACTAATACTAATTGAGTTTTGAATGGTGAGCCAAAAAATATTCTTAATTATAAAAAGAAAAAAGAATTGTTTATCAAAAAAACTTCGGTAAAGGTGTAGCTATTTTTTGATGAAAAACATTGTATGAGCTCTTTATATTTAATGATCGATGATATTGCCTTGTACGTGCATAGACCATTTTATTAAACTTTGTTAGGTCTCGATCATATGGAATAAACATTTCAGGATATACATATTCACTCCTACTCGAATCATGCATATTAAAAATAATTTGAAGTTACATCATTCTTTATAAGAAAATCCAAAATACAATATAATAAGAAAATCCAAAATAAAATATTGTAAATATTAAATCAGTGATAAAAATAATAATAGAAATCAAAATATAATATTATAATAATAATATAATTGAAATTGAAATATATTTTAAATAATAAAATAATGGTAAAAATAATAATAGTAATAAAAATATAATATAATATTTAATAATATGATTATTATTAAAAATAATAATTTATTTAGTAATATAATAATAAAATAGTAGTAGTAGTAGATGAGAATGAATGGGTTAATAATAATTATTACTCGTATTATTCTCTAATATTTTGATGGAAATGAAATTAGTTCCAAAATCAGGAATGGATAATTCTCAGAAATCATTATGATTCCAAGTTTATATCATACCAAACACTTAAATCAGGAATAATACATTCTGATTCTCATTTTTTATTCCCGAAAATGCATACAATCGGTCCTTAATCCCAAATTTTAGCTAAGTCAATCGCTTTAAAAAGTTTTGTAACAGTTTGCTATATCAAAATTTGAATTTGAATACCGACTAAATAAAATCATTTTAAAATATTATTTTCAATATGATTTAAACAAAGTGCATTGATTATAACATAATATTTATAAAATTATTACTATCATATAATACCACAATCTAATATTTAAAATATTATTTTCAATATGATTTAAACAAAGTGCATTGATTATAATATAATATTTATAAAATTATTACTATCATATAATACCACAATCTAATGATTATTTTATAAATATAAAATTTTTTCCATATTTTATATTAAATGGTCCATATGATATAAAGAATATATACTGTGATTATTTTATAAATATAAAAATTTATCCATATTTTATATTAAATGGTCCATATGATATAAAGAATATATACTGTAGGAGTATTGTAACTAAATGTAAGTGGTAATATTATAAATAAATAAATAAATTGTATTTATTTACTAACACTAATTTTATTTGGCACTAATATGATATTTATATTCTATTATTGGACATTTTGACACCTATCCATGTGTCATTCATCCAATTCAAAGTAGAATGGAGCTTTACTGATAAAAAAAAAGAATGGAATTTTAACATAGTTGTATGCAAATAAGACACCTACCCAAACATGTGCAGTTCCTTCACTTTGTGTTGTCAATCGCTTTTAGCTCCCCAATTAAGTGGATGTGGGAGACACCTATCCGTCTCCCACATCTCTATCCCAAGAAATATTTGCAATCCTTTCTGTCTTCAGTCTACAACTCAAGCACCGCTTTCAATTTGCAAATCCTCTCTGTCATCGGTGACCTCGCTCTTAGCTAAGCCGCTGCCGATCTCGCCCTTGATCATCAGCTACAGACCTCTCCTAAACAAATCCGTGGCGGACGTTTTCATTATCAGTTGGTATAATATAATCTTAACTTATTAGTTAAAAGGCTAAAAAATACTTACATGATTGGTTGATTTTATCTCATCAAGTGTCTTCCATCCGAAGAACGCGTACTCTAATCTTGTACCGATCATTTGGCTTGAGATCATCAACGAATTGAAAATCGTTCCTCTTGGCCATCCCGCATTAGAAATAAAACATAAAAATATATTCAAATCTGCATTAGAAATAAAACATAAAAATATATTCAAATATAATGTTAAATGAAATGGTTTGATGGAAAGCCTTACTAATTTGAAATGTTCCTGGTGTATGTATGATTTGGAATAGGATGATACCTATTGAAGTAGAACAAATTCTACGGGACAAAAACTATGGCGTGTGGGAGACTGGTCTGCCAGCGGCTTAATATAAATGATACCAATGATTCCCATTTAATAGATAGGTTATTGAAGATTTGTATTAACAGTTAAATTAGGAAAAAAAAAAGTTGATTAGGATAATTTTAAATTATGCATTTCGTGGATTGTGGCCAATATTGAGTTAAATCAAATACCAAAATGTAGCAGATTGTATTCCGTGATTGTGGCTTGATATAAAATAAAGATTATTGTCTTATATAGCAGATTTCATTCTTTGGATATAGCAAATTAGAAGATTTCATCATCAATTGCCACGTATTGCCACATAGATGTAAAGAACCAAAATTTTAAAATATTATTTTATGTCTTTTTCTTGAAATTATTGGGATAAATATTATTATTTATTGGGTTGGAAATTTTACAAAACAGAAATAGCGGGATAGATTTATAATTTTCTCTAAACTAACCAACCCTAATTGAAAGGATATATATATACCTTTTCTACCCATTTTAGCCGGCCCTAACCCACTGTACAAACCCTCCTCCTCTCTCTCACCTTCCCGTTCTTCCCTTCAGATCGAAATGGGGCCTTCAAGCTCGCCGATCCTCTTTCTCCCGAGCTCCCATGGCAGCCGCCCCCTACACTATTCATTTGTCTTCTTCCCCATTCAGATCTGAATGTCCCCTCCATGCCCCGTTCTCACTGCCTTCCATCTCTCCCTCAGATCTAGCATCCTCTCTTCTGACCTCTTTCTTCTACTTCTCGTCGGCCCTACCTCGCTCATGGCTAAACCATCCCGACGCCGGAATCGAATGAAGATGGATCGCCTCCCCGACCATTGTCGCTGGATCTCAAGCTGGAGCGACTCCGAGTCTTGAGACCTCTCCCCGACCTACTCTGAAGCCGTGGAAGGCTCTTGTCGGAGCTGAATCATATCGCACCTTGTCTCTCCCGCTCTCCGGCGTGCTCGAGCCCTCCTCCATGGCTCACCTATCTCCTCTCCTCATTCCCTCTCGCATCTGGTGCAGACGAAGCCTCACCAACGAGCCTCTCCGCGTGCCTGAGCAGGGCTGCTGCGAGCCTGAGCGACTGGTGCCGAGCCGTACCTCCGAAGCCGCTCCGAGCCCTGGTTCTGACCATACCAAGAAGTCGAGCAGTCCCGGCTGAGCTGCGAGCCTACGCCTATCCCGATGTGGAACCCTGGACCCCGTAGCCCCGTTGTCAAGCCTCAAACCTTTCTCAACTCGCCTTTGAGAATTGGGTATAACATTCTAGGCTTTTCGCTATCTTTATTCGGTGGATTTTGGTTTTGATGTGAGACCTTCTGTTTTGGCACTTGATTAACTTATTGAATTTGATTAGGACTACAAGGTTGCCTATTACTTGCCA
Organism: Persicaria maculosa; assembly: GCA_963922045.1. Taxonomy (NCBI): domain Eukaryota; kingdom Viridiplantae; phylum Streptophyta; class Magnoliopsida; order Caryophyllales; family Polygonaceae; genus Persicaria; species Persicaria maculosa. The sequence goes on from OY998265.1 coordinate 10,720,501, forward strand.
TTGTTGTTTTGGTTCTATGTTCTTGGCGTGAGGTTGATTAATGGGCAAATAATGAATATGAGTTAAGTTACTTATTCGCTAGACAACTTAATTAGAATGATGCACTTGACTAGGTCCTCACTATACTTAAATATATAATTACAGCTATAGAATTGGGTTATATGAACCACGTACCTACTTTATAAACGGTTAAGTCTTGTATATTAATTAATTGATTTGAATTGACTATTAAGGAGAGAGGATGAACACAAGAGTGTGTAAAACCAAATGGAATATGGATTATTCAGTAAAATATTAGCTAAGGTTTCACTTTGACTACTTAGGAAGTAAGAAATGTGTACTGAGTTTCTTATAGTTTTCTTATGTGGTATCTTAAATGTGTTGATAAAAATGATATGGTTTATTCTTATAGAAATCGGTTTGATATCTTATTGTGGTTGATTAATTGCTTAGGATTTAAATTATTATAAATGAGTGGTTAATGAGTTACTCCATTGAGATAGCAAATCATAACTTGGTCTTGATAAGTTAGGACAGTAACATTTCATGACATAAGTCTTGAGCACTTGTTACCCATGTACGTTTGTCATTGTGCTTATTGAGTTATGAATTTGGTTAGTATGACTATATAAAAGATGTTCTTCAAATCATTATGCTTGTGTGCTTTTAAGCTTGATTGTAGTGTTTGTTGATGAGTAGTTTTTATAATTGGACCTATAAAGGATTTCTTGAAATATCAACTTACCTTGGCTACTCATTGAGTGTGATTTATGATGTGAGTTCAATAAATAAGACTTGTTGATTCTTGGTTTTGGGAGCCTATAGTTTTGTTGAGTGATCGAGTATTTAATAATCGATGGTTACTTGAGAAAATGGTTAAGGAAACCCTGAACTTGATATGAAGTAAGATGTTTTAAGTGATGATATTGGTAAGGCTTTGAGCTAAATTTCATACTTGATGAGAACAAGGTTAATTGAGAATGATGGTTATGATGAGAATGTGAGGTTACTTGAATAAAATATTATTCATTTTTGTGAAGACTTGGAAACCTGCTTGTGTGTTGATTAAATGTGTATTGATGAGCTATTCCTTTGCTTATTACTTTCTAGTGTGATTGGATGCTTCTTTGAGTGGCTTGTTTGCTGGCTAATTGGATGTGAAGACTCCAGGTAAGTCCTCCGGGGCTTGCTCAAGTGATTGGAACTCATGCCTGATGTGTCATATAGTATATAGGTGTTGCATATGCATAAAAGCATCCATGTAGTATCATGCTTAGAACTTGCACTTATGAATGAGCATCCCTATTCTTTATGCGTTTGAAACAGAACGGCCGTTATCTTGAGTTCTAGAGTCTTTGTTAGGGTCATAGGATAACCCAGTCCCATCGGGTCTGTCCTGAGTCAGTCGTGTCGTTATATGAGATGATAGCCCAGCACCATCGGGCATGAGCATGATGAGATGATAGCCCAGCACCATCGAGCATGAGCATGATATTCGATATGATGATGAGATATGATATGTTATGATGAGATATGATATGCTATAGCATCGAACTGACCAGTCTCTGCACTAACGGGAAGGGGTGCAGAGGTAGGAGAGGGATATGCCACTTGACATTCTGTGTGGATCCAAATTTATCGCTTTCTGCATTATATAAACTGTCAGCATGCTTGTGTGATTTAAATTCCAGTACTGCATTAGAGCATCCTTTATTCTAGGTATAGGCGTATTATATGACCTCACCGAGGACTTCCGGTCCCGCATGAGTGGCTCGACCTTGACTTGTGGTATAGTTTCAGGTATCCGCTCCTTTTTGCTTGCTGATTTGCTTCTATGGCGGGGTTTTCTCATGGGACGAGAGTGTTAAGAAGACTTCACCTATTATAACTTGACTTTACAAATGTTTTGGTTAAGTTTGTCATTTAGAAACATGTTGTATTTACTTTGACTTAAACTCGTCTTATCCCTTTGTGAGATTTGACTAGTTCAAATAGGATAGGTTTCCGTGCGGAAACACAAAATCATGTCTGGATTATTTGACTATTTTGCGGGTTTGAAATCCCCTTTTTCTTAAACTATATCATTAAATTCTTAAGACATAAACAGGGTTATAACTTGAAGATGATAAATAAACAGCTCATACTTGGATTGCAAGATCTGGCAGAGGGATAATTTTCCCTCTAAACGTAACCTGGATTTTATAATCTGGGCCGTTACAATAGATATTATTTACTTTTATAAACAAAAATTAAAAAAATTTAGAAAATGACACATCAACTTGATTGAAGGAGCAATTGCCACATAGGATTTAAAGTAATGGAGAAGGTGACATTTGACCATTGTACTGCTTCTATTTTTTCACATTGTATGAGCTCTTTATATTTAATGATCGATGATATTGCCTTGTACATGCATGGACCATTTTATTAAACTTTGTTAGGTCTCGATCATATGGAATAAACATTTCAGAATATACATATTCACTCCTACTCCAATCATGCATATTAAAAATAATTTGAAGTTACTTCATTTTTTATAAGAAAATCCAAAATACAATATAATAAGAAAATCCAAAATAAAATATTGTAAATATAAAATAAGTGATAAAAATAATAATAGAAATCAAAATATAATATTATAATAATAATATAATTTAAAATGAAACATATTTTAAATAATAAAATAATGGTAAAAATAATAATCATAATAAAAATATAATATAATATTTAATAATATGATTATTATTAAAAATAATAATTTATGGAGTAATATAATAATAAAATAGAAATAGTAGTAGTAGTAGAAGAGAATGAATGGGTTAATAATAATTATTACTCGTATTATTCTCTAGTATTTTGATGGAAATGAAATTCGCTCCAAAATCAGGAATGGATTATTCTCAGAAATCATTCCGATGCCAAGTTTATATCATACCAAACACTTAAATCAGGAATAATACATTCCGATTCTCATTTTTTATTCCCAAAAATGCATACAATCGGGTCCTTAATCCCAAATTTTAGCTAAGTCAATCGTTTTAAAAAGTTTTGTAACAGTTCGCTATGTCAAAATTTGAATTTGAATACCGACTAAATAAAATCATTTTAAAATATTATTTTCAATATGATTTAAACAAAGTGTATTGATTATAATATAATATTTATAAAATTATTACTATCATATAATACCACAACCTAATGATTATTTTATAAATATAAAAATTTATCCATATTTTATATTAAATGGTCCATATAATATAAAGAATATATACTGTAGGAGTATTGTAACTAAATGTAAGTGGTAATATTATAAATAAATAAATAAATTGTATTTATTTACTAACACTAATTTTATTTGGCACTAATATGATATTTATATTCTATTATTGGACATTTTGACACCTATCCATCTATGTGTCATTCATCCAATTCAAAGTAGAATGGAGCTTTACTTGATAAAAAAAAAAGAATGGAATTTTAACATAGTTTTTTTTTAAGTAGGCGAAAAGGGGGCGGTTCTTAAAACAGAACACAACCCTGATCATCCTTTCGGATGATGTTACAGAATTCCCTATTCAAAGGGAGAGTATTCATATTACAACTGTTATTAGATCTAGCTATGAAATCCGCTGCTCCATTAGCTCCACGGAAACAATGTTTGAACTCTATGTGCTCAAATTCCGATTGCATCTTCTTGATTAGCTCAATTTGTCACCATATCTCCCATCTAGGCCTTGCATCATCGTTGATAGCCTTGATTACTTCCAGACAGTCACCTTCTATTATTATTCTGCGTAAGCCTTTTTGCCAAGCCATTTTTGTACCTGCACAAAATGCAGCTACTTCGGTTTGGATAGTGGAGCCACTATCTACCTGTTGCTGAAAAGTATCCATCACAGTTCCCTCACAATCCCTAAGGATCCCACCTACCTGGCAGAAACCAGTAGGTTTAGTTGAGCCATCCACATTAATTTTGTAGGTGGCCCTATGCGGTTTTTTCCATTTGATCACATACCTCCGTCTGTCTTGTTTCAGACTTTTATTGGGATTGGCATTCAACCAATCTCTCACCTGCACATAAGATCGAATCGCAATTTGTGAGATAGAGTCGATGTTTTTATTTTTGAAAATTATGTTGTTCCTGGTTTCCCATATTGCCTGCCAAATGAAACACAGGTCCTCAAAGTTCGGAATGGATGGTTTAGAATGTAGGATTTCTTTAACGGTTATAACCTGGTTATTATTATAGCTTATAGATTTACCAGTTAGTTGTTCATAGGCCGCTATGACTCTTTTGGTGATGGTGCAATGTTGGAAAAGATGATCGCTATCTTTGTCTTTGTCGTTGCAAAGACTGCATTGGGACGGAACTCTATTGAAGAAACGGGTTAGTCTTTCTTTTGTTGCGATTCCATCTTGTGCTATTTTCCAAATAAGGTTCTTGATCCGGGGAGGGAGATTTAGATTCCAGATCCATTTTCCTTTTTCCTCATTCTGGTTGCGATTGTTTATAATCTGTTTGACCGATTTGGTCGTGAAGTGACCGTCCGCATTAAGTTTCCAAACCAGTCTATCACTGGCCTCCCAAGAGGGAATTTTGATTTTTAGAATTTGGTTAACAATACTATTTGGAAAGAGATGTTGAAGGATTTGTAAGTTCCATTGTTTATTTTGGTTGATCAGCTGATAAACTTTTAGATTAGGATCATGTGAGAGTTGATAGTTTTGAAGATTACATCCTACTACCCAAGGATCTTTCCAAACGCTTATGGTTTCCTCATTTCCAACTATCCAATGTAATCCTTGCAAAAATTTGACACGAAGTTGTAGTAGGCGGCCAAATTTCCATGAGGGATTTGTAGGAGTTGCTCTCATTATATTTTGGTCTTAAAAGTATTTTTCTTTAATAACTTTAACCCATATATTTTCATTATTAGTGTACAGTTTTCATAAGAGCTTCATCTGAAGACTAACATTGAGGTCCTTAACTAATCTTATGCCTAGGCCACCTTGGTCTTTTGGTTTACAGATTTTATCCCAGCTTATTAGCGGGTTATATCGTTCCGACTCCAATTTGTTCCAGAAAAAATTCTTATTAATTTGATCAATCTGATGGAGCACCCCTTTGGGGAGTAAAAAGTTTTGCATAAGGTAGTTAGTTTTTGAGCTGAGATTTGCAGTAATAAGGGTTACACGACCAGCCTGGGTTAAGGACGAAGCTTTCCATTTAGATAGTTGTTTTTTGAGATTTTGTATAGCATCTTGGAACATCTCATTCTTGATTCGACCGAGGAGTAGAGGAATCCCTAGATATTTTTCCAGAGTTCTAGAGACCGGAATATGCATTTCATTAGCTAGAGAGTTTGCTAGCGAGGGACTGACGTTTCCAGAAACTTGGAGAGAACTCTTGCTGTAGTTTATTGTAAGACCAGAAAGGTTAGAGAATTTATTGAGCATGTTCCGAATAGTATGGATGCTTTTGTGTGATGCTGGTGCAAAGATTATAGTGTCATCGGCAAAAGTCAAGAAGGGAATAGGTGTACCATTTTTAGCAATCTTGATCCCTACTAATGCATCATCTAATCTTGCTTCCTCCCGTAGTTCTGCTGCAAGGTTCTCCATTACAAGGATGAAAATGTACGGTGCTAGTGGATCCCCTTGTCTAATGCCCCTTTTCGGTTTAAATTGAGGATCTGGTCGGTTGTGGAATTTTAACATAGTTGTATGCAAATAAGACACCTACCCAAACATGTGCAGTTCATTCACTTTGTGTTGTCAAGTGCTTTTAGCTCCCCAATTAAGTGGATGTGGGAGACACCTATCCGTCTCCCACATCCCTATCCCAAGAAATATTTGCAATCCTCTCTGTCTTCGGTCTACAACTCCAGCACTGCCTTCAATTTGCAAATCCTCTATGTCACCGGTGACCTCGCTCTTAGCTAAGCCGCTGCCGATCTCGCCCTTGGTCATCAACTACAGACCTCTCCTGAACAAATCTGTGGCAGACGTTTTCATTATCAGTTGGTATAATATAATCTTAACTTATTAGTTAAAAGGCTAAAAAATACTTACATGATTGGTTGATTTTATCTCATCAAGTGTCTTCCATCCAAAGAACGCGTACTCTAATCTTGTACCGATCATTTGGCTTGAGATCATCAACGAATTGGAAATCGTTCCTCTTGGCCATCCCGCATTAGAAATACAACATAAAAATATATTCGAATCTGCATTAGAAATAAAACATAAAAATATATTCAAATATAATGTTAAATGAAATGGTTTGATGGAAAGCCTTACTAATTTGAAATGTTCCTGGTGTATGTAGGATTTGGAATGGAATGATACCTGTTGAAGTAGAACAAATTCTGCGGGACAAAAACTATGGCGTGTGGGAGACTGGTCTGCCAGCGGCTTGATATAAATGATACCAATGATTCCCATTTAATAGATAGGCTATTGAAGATTTGTATTAACAGTTGAATTAGGAAAAAAAAAAGTTGATTAGGATAATTGTAAATTATGCATTCCGTGGATTGTGGCCAATATTGAGTTAAATCAAATACCAAAATGTAGCAGATTGCATTCCGTGATTGTGGCTTGATATAAAATAAAGATTATGGTCTTATATAGCAGATTTCATTCTTTGGATATAGAAAATTAGAAGATTGTACTCTTTTATCATCAATTGCCACGTATTGCCATATAGATATTATTTACTTTAATAAACAAAAATTCAAAAAAATTAGAAAATGACACATCAACATGATTGAAGGAGCAATTGCCACATAGGATTTAAAGTAATGGAGAAGGTGACATTTGGCCATTGTACTGCTTCTTTAGTGTTTAAACTAGCACAGTACCCATGCGTACGCATGGGATATGTAAAATATATTATATTTTTGTACAAGAAATTATGATAATGTATTTAGATTATATATATTATAAAATTATAATAATATGAACAACGACATAGCCAAATTATATTAATTTGGAAAAAATAATACTTATATTATATCATTATATAATATATGCGACAAAACATCAATGTCTCATATTTCTAGATAGAAACAATTGCATGCATGTAGAGAGTGTTTTAAATCTTTTTAGCCTTCTAAATTTTTTACTAAGTTGATTGATTAGAAAAATTCAAAATTGTAGGTGTAACTTATTTTATTTTGTTAAAAAAATGTTTAAAAAAACTCACAAGTAATAAAAATTTTATGGTTAAACAATCAACTAGTACAGTCCCCGCGCCATGGCGCGTATTTTTCTTTTAAGAAAAATAAAAATAAATTTTTGTAAGTATAAAAATTAAATTACCGCTATAAAATGAAATAAACTATTACCATAAGTTAACATAAAATAGAAAAAAAATTGATTTGATAAAGTAAGTAAAAAATTAATATTTGTGAAAAATGTGTAAAAATTACATTAGTTTAAGATTTAAGTATAATAGGTTGGTTGAGTGAAAATCCTAAAATAAAGGTGCTTATAAGTTATAACACCTAATAAAAAATGCTTTCAGTTGATTGGGAGGAAATTGTAAAATTAAGGTGATTATGACATCTAATTAATAAAAAATATTTATCATTTAATAGTTAGAATAAATAAATCCCATTGGTCAAAAAAACATTTAAAAATTTTATCATGTGAAATTTTGTGTAGATTAGGTTGGTTAGGTGAAATTACAAAAATTAAGGTTATGATAAAAACAAAAATAGTTTTCAATATATATATATATATATATATATATATATATATATATATATATATATATATATATATATATATATATATATATATATATATATATAGATTGGTTGCTCCAAAAAAATCATATATTTGGAATGTACTATATATATAAAGTTTTAAATTCATCTCGTTGTTTAAAGAAAATAGCTTGAAATGATATTGTGGAAATACACTTACCTAAAATAACTTACCTAAAATATGAAATGACTTGTACAACCACGAGGATAAATATGAAATGACTTATACAACCACGAGGGCAAACATATATCTTTGTCATAGTTATGGAACTTCTAGCCAGAATGATCCAACAAGAATCATTAGAAGTTGGCCAGTTAATTGGAATCAAACTTACAAATAACAATAATCCTATCCCTTCTCTCCTTTGCAGATGACACAATCATTTTCGGAAAAGCGAATGACCTAAGTCTCCACACAACAAAAAACCTTTTAAACAACTTTTGCAACATATCAGGCCTATCCATAAACTACGTTAAAAGCTCCTTACAAGTCTCTAAAAACATCCCCATTCAAAAGGCCCAAAACCTTGCTCAACAGCTAAATATCCCTATAACCAAAACATTAGAAAAATATCTAGGAATACCTCTCATTAATGGCAGAGTAAACAATAATGTCTTTGACGAAGCCATCACAAACCTAAAAAAAACAACTATCAAAATGGAAATCGAACACCCTATCTCAAGCTGGAAGATCTGTTCTCATTCAAGCCAACCTCAATTCTAAAACCAATTATCTTATGCAATCCTTCCTTCTTCCAAAAGGAATTCTTGACAAAATTGACCAGATCAACAAAAACTTCTTCTGGAACAAAGTTCAATCTGACAACTATCATCCACTAATTAGCTGGGAACGATTATGTACCCCAAAAAAGGATGGTGGGCTAGCCTTCAAAACAGCCGAACAAATCAACCTAGGCATGCAAATGAAACTTCTTTGGAGGATAATAGCAAATCCTAACAATATCTGGTCAAAGGTCATTACTGAAAAATACATATCAAAAGAACCACTAATGGAAAGAACGAAAACCAAAACCTCATGGCAATTTGGACGACTTTTAAACATTAGAGATACCTTCTCCAAAGGCTTACTCTGGCTAGTTGGTAATGGAAAAACCATTAATGTCTGGTCAGATATCTGAATAAATGCTCAAAAACTTGAAATGTATAGAAACAACCATAACCCCAACCTAAAAGTCTGTGAATTATTCACAAACTCAAACAATTGGGATATTAAAAAACTAAATGACATATTCCCACCACACATTACTGAAATGATATCTAACATTTACATCCCCAGAATTGATATCGAGGACAGATTAATTTGGATCTACAATAAAAATGGATTTTTTCGGTAAAATCTACCTCCTCTCTCTTTAACACAAGAAATAACTATAATAGTTCTGGAGACTGGATTTGGAAACTAAATATCGCTCCAAATATCAAAAACTTCATTTGGAAAACTACAATAGATATCCTACCTACCGCTGAGCGCCTAAATAGATACATAAATAGGGTACCCAGTATCTGCTCTCTATGCAACTTTCAACCAGAGGACGCAAATCACTTATTCTTTAACTGTCAAATCACCAGATCACTAATCCAAAATATGGGTATTAAATTACATAAAATCTTTATTATCCCCAACATAACTGAGACAATATCTCTGAAAACATCCTAAATACTAAGAGCCAAAATATAGACTTCATAGACCTCTGCCATCTATGGCATTCAATTTGGGAACTTCGAAATAAAATCATCTTTAAAAAAGACTCTAACATAAATACAGCACACACTCTCACTCAAACTATTGATAAAATTCTCTGCTGGAAAAAAGAGGATTCAATTAATAAGTCTCCTAAGCATACTAGGCCACGTCAAAAACTAAACTGGAAATATCCACCTAAAAATGTTGTCAAAATAAATGTTGATGCCTCTGTTAAAAATGGAATACAAACTCAGATTGGTTGTATAGCAAGAAACAATCTAGGACAAATAATTAGAATACATAAATGTAATGGTAAAACTTTCTCTGTTATCCAAACAGAGTGCTTTGCGATACTTGCAGGTATAAGACTGGCAGCAGAACTAGGTATACAGAGAGCAATCATCGAAGGTGACTGTGCAACCATCATCAATGCCATCAACCAGAAAATCAGTTCTCCATGGGAGATTACACAATTAGTAGAAGAGATTCAAATTCTAAGCAAAGACTTTGAACTCATCAAATTCCAACATTGCTATAGAGAGGCGAATAATGCAGAAGACTTTATCGCAAAATCTCAACTAAGCTGTAACTCTATCCTTAACTATAACTGTAATTTCCAAAACATCATCATGCTTGATGATCATGGATACTTAGTAGTATCCTAAACCTTGCCTACTGTAAAAAAAAAAAGTTTGGCCATTGTTGGATCTTAAAAAAAAAGCGATTGTTTGTAATGAGTATATAGCACCTACACTATCACGATAAATATTATATTCATTGACAATTATGTTAGAAGTTATTTCAAATTTCACTCAAATAATATATCGATAAAAAATCATTATACAATGATGGACAATTTGCAATAATTTCCTATTGTTCACACATAAAAAATATCATTAATATGACACTCACAACAATACATAGAAATAGGCTAAACATAATTTATTATCATTTGTTAACCTTTCTCTATTATAAGCATGAAGGTTCTTTGTGTAAAAGGAAAATGTTGATTCAAAGTAGATAGTTGCTTGATGAATCACTTATTATCACCATCTCCATATCTAATGCAAGAACACAAATAAGGGGAAAAAATGCTTAAAATCACTATTAGTAATAATACTTATATAACTATGGGTGGATAAGTCGCAGATAAATGAAATTACATACTGTATGAAGAAAGGAGGAGGAAAAAATATATGAAATTCGAAATGAAGTACATGTTGATACTCCTAAGCTCTCTAGTTTTTATAGTGTGGGAGAGTAACAAAACTACCTTTAAATTAGATAAATTGGATAAGATTTGATTCCACTTCAAAAAGATTTTTAAATCTCTAAGAAAATCAAAATAAATAAATATTATATATTTAATTAATTTGAAATATTTTTTTGTAGAACTAATTTAAATTAATTAATCTAAGAAAATTTGACTTCTAACAGAAGTTATATATTAATATTTATCTATATATCTATATAAATAACTAATCGAAGAGTTTGAATAAATAATTTTGTGTAAAATTTTGCTAGAATTTTTTATTTTTAAATAAATAAAAATAGTAACAATCAATTCAATTTGAAATAAATATTTTGGGTAAATAATAAATTTATTTAATTTGTAAAAATCAATTAGTTAGGATGGTGGGAACATGATTCATGATAAGTTGACACATAAGCCTATTTTCAAGAAAACCGCCAAGTGACATATTCAATATCTGTTTTAGTATTATATTAGATATAGATATAAGCCCCCGTTTGGTATCCATATACTGATATTAGATATCAGATATGGGTATTAGATATCGATATCGAATATATGGGTATCAAATCTGATATCTGATATCTAATATACCCGTTTGGTATTAGAGGATATGGGTATCAACCTAAACCTAATTCTCCTTTCTCCCTCCCCGTGTAACACCCCTTCTTAGAACACCCTACTGTAACACCCCTTCTTAGAACACTGAAGAGATGTCACAGCGCCAACAATTACTCAGACTTTAATGTCCTCGTAACCGCCTTAGGCTTATAGGGACATGCAACCATGCTCCCATAAACAAGATGATAATAAATAAATATTAAATAAGCGGAAGACTTAAAACATAAAATTATAATATAATATTCTAAACAATGTTACCTAAAACAATGGAGTAGTAGCAGCGGAAATAATGTTTAAATAGTTGCAATGGAATTAAATAAGTTCAATTACATAAATTTAAAAAAAATTGTACCTTAATACAAAACATAAAACAATGAAAAACGATAGACTCCTTTATTCGTCAGCGCCTCAAGACCGTTTACCTAAACCTGCGGATTAGTGGCTGAGGTATAGTATGCAAACCAGGGACCCCAACCATCCAAAGGAGAAAAATAGGACGGTTAGTCTTTTTACGACTAGCAAGTAGCAGAAAGTAAAATGTTCAAGACTCCGTCTACCACCTATTGACCATAAAAGGGTATTGGTGATTGTAGACTAAAATAAAAATGAGGAATTAACATTTATGTGGAACCTGACTCGTTTGATTAAATTAAATTAAATTAACAGGAAGATCCACAAGGACCGAGTGTTTGAATGGGATGCGGATCCGAAGACCCTAAGGAATCATATTCAGAGTACGGAAAGAATATGATATAACGTCACTGAAAATGGGTCACCTATTAGTAAAATAATGTACAACACAACCATAACAATACACTTATAACAACGTTATCATTTCATTAGGACAAGTGATACTGGTCTCGGCCGCATATACTGGGCGGATGACCTACTACCCATAGGTAGATGTACCCATTCGAGAGATTTGCAATTTCGAAGGGGCATCTCATGAGACGTTTATAGATCAAGGTATAACCGAACCTTGACCTGACTTTACCATTTTCCATTGTTTAATACACACCTCACAATAACAATAACAATAATAATAATAATAATACACATGGTATGATTACCAAATCATAATTACATCATAGGTGACCACAAAAGACATAATGTACACCTTAGATCTATAACGTGCACAAAATAATATAGCTGACAAGTATGGATATTCAAAACCAATAATATACCACACTTAACTAGCATGAAGGAAACAAAATGAACAAATCATGCTCTTTAGGAAGTTCGGGCATTTAATATAATTTCCTCAAATCATGGAATCAAATTATAATTACCCGAGTTATCATGCTATGTGAGATTTTAGAGTTGATAAATAGCAACAAACTGAACTAACTTGCATATTTATCACAAATTCATAGCATGGAATGTATAGAAGACACAAAAAGACAATAATTGCGAAAAAGGCACGAAATTTGCAAAAGTGCACTGATTGAACCAAACCACTTGCCTTAATCCGAAGAAATGCCTATTCGTGGTTGAGGAAAATAATTTGATATTGGACCTGAGATTTTATAGACTTTAAAAAGGGGTTAGTTACTTTTCATAAATCACGGAAACGGCCCTGTAACTTTTAAAAAGTGAAAACATACCCTTGATTTCTTCCGAAAGAAATCCAAATCTGTACCCAAGGAAATCTCAGGAGCCAAAATGAAGGCCAACTGCTTCAATACAGTAGATTGATTAGAATGAGCCCAAACACCTAATCGAAATACGGTAATTCGCGAGAAACGGAGTGGATCTTACCCAAACGGGACTCGAAAATGTCCAAATTTCGAACCTAAGATCCCTTGGTATGGTATGAATCTGAAAAACAATGATTTATAAGAATTAACAGGCCATGGGTCGGAAAAGAGGAAGAAAAACGTATAAAGATCACGTTTTTCTGTTGTGCAGGAAAACTGCTCACCAGTGAACTTCGGGGCTGTCGTGCGAGTGCCTCGAAGCAGGTATGAGGGAGAGGGAAGATGGGTTCGACAGAGGGTGCTGCAAGGTTTCTGATTCAGTCGGATTCGATGGCTTAGAACCAAAGTGTTGGTGGTGGCGATTCCCGAAAGTTGGCTTGTCGATCACTTTCTACAGAAACTTCCGACGTCGATTTGGACGTCTTTCCGGTGAGCTGCTGCGTCGGGGCTTGCACGGTGGCCTCCTGGATGTTTCAGGAGCCCTGTGGTGGTGATCGTCGGCCTTGGTTTCACCGGAATCGTGGTCGAGGGTGATCGGAGATAGCGATGGTTTGTGATGTTACGGTGGGTGTTCGGGTGTTTGTAGAGACTAATGGGGAATGATCTATGGTGAACGTGATAGAGGAAATAGAAGCCTGCAACGTCCTCTCTGATTTGCTCTAATCGGATCCCCGGAAGATAGGAGTTTTAGGTTGATAGATTAGGGTGAAAGATTGATAGTTATCATGTAGTTAAAGATAGATTTTTGTAAACAAAACACTTCCCCGTGTGCAGTTGGGTCGGCTTCGACTTGGAAATGGGCTGCATTCCCTGGTATGGAGTAGGCCCGTGTATATATATGTTTTTACATACATATTGGTAAATTTATATGTATATATGTACATATATAACTAGTCACCCCTAATCTACCTACATATAACATATAACTATTATTTGTGAAATCTTATTTATTTATGTAATAGTACCGATTTTTATTTATTTTAAATTATATACATTAAATATTGATAATGAGGAATTATTTTATCTCTTTAAATAAATTATTTTTATTGCACTTCAAATAATATAATTATTCTAAAACTTCACATTAGGTATTTTATGTGAACTAATAGAATTTAAATTCAACTTATTTTACCAAATTTAACATAAAGAGAATTTATTTATTTATTAAAACTGAAATACCCAAAAATACTTTGGGGTATTTCACCCCATTCATCAAGCCACAACCCAGCTAATCTCAATTGCAGAGAAAACCCAAAATCCTCACTTCAAACATCCAGTAGCCAACATCTTCAAGGCATATATTTCAACCGGAGAACTTCAACAAGGAGAACCAACGTCCATCAAAAAGAAGGAAGAGAAGCAACATTTTGAAGTGCAGCAAAAAGCTCCTCACCCTAGATTTGAAGTGCAGCAAACTAAACCAAGAAGAAGGATTGGGAAAATTCAACTCCAAAATCATAGAAATTAACCGGCCACCCCATAAACCAGATCTGAACAGGTGACCCACCGAACCGTCGCCGGAAACCAAGCCAAGCCAGGAAAGGGGGAATGCACAGACCAACCAAGCCACCTCTTTGCCCTCGTTGAGGGACTTGCGACATTGAGGTTGCAGATCCCCTCCCATGGATTGTGAAGAAGAGGGAAAGAGAAGCTGATTGATAGAAAACCCATATCCCAATTTTTTAGGGTATATGGAAGTGAGAATATTTACAAAAGGATGGGTATATGGAGATATATCAATTTGATATCCATATACACACATACCAAACAAGAATATGGATATGGGTGATATCCATACCCATACCTCATATCAAGATATGGATACCAAACAAGGGCTAAATGATTTTTTTATTCCATTCCGATTCCCGGGCTCGTAATATTGATAGCGTCGACTCTCGACAGCGGACCCTCCTCACGTTCTTCTTCCAGAATCTCCATTTCCACCCCAACTCCCTCCCTCCCATCTCTCTCTCTCTCTCTCTCTCAATTCAGAACTCAGATCTCTTTCTCTGCTCACCTCGTCAATGGCGACCGGTGAACTCCTCGGGGTCGAACCTATGGAGCTTCAATTCCCATGTGAGTTCCTAGGATCTCCTTTCCAGATTTCGAATTTCTCTCTCTTATTCCGTTTGATTGCTCTCTAATTTGGCTGAATCTCTCTTCTCCTTGTTTCTCTCTTTGAATTACCTGTTTTTAAAGTTGAGTTGCACAAGCAGATCTCTTGCTCTATGTATCTCAGCAACAAGACAGATAACCATCTCGCTTTCAAGGTTTCTTCCCCCGCCCCCCCCCCCCCCTTCCGGACCTTTTTTCTGGGTCTTGTTTTCTCCTTTCATTCCCATTCATCAAAGCCAATCTCCTGCTTCTAATCCGATTCTCCACGATTGTTGTTCAATTTTCTTGCCACAGGTGAAGACGACGAATCCAAAGAAGTATTGCGTTCGGCCAAATACCGGATTTGTCTCGCCTCGCTCTTCCTGTGAAGTCGTTGGTTTGAATCTCTTTCCCAAATTGCGCAAATTTCTATTATGTCTACCGATTTTTGCTATTATTAGTTAAAAAAAATTACGCATATAAAATTTTAAACAGTAACAATGCAAGCACAGAAAGATGCTCCTCCTGAGCTGCAGTGCAAGGATAAATTTCTAGTTCAAAGCGCTGTTGCAAGCTCTGGCAGTAGCCCTAAGGACATCACAGCTGAAATGGTAATGCTTCAAAATTTTGCTGATTTGTGTAACATCTCCTTTGATTGATGGATGGAGGGATTTTACATACATATCTGGTCTTAAATCTATAATGGAAATCAATACATAAGAAAAAACTACCAGTACTTAGTGCTTAAATTCCTCTGATTATGAGATTTCTGTGAGAAAATTATGATATTTTTTTAAAATTTAACATAACTGTATAAGAAGAATGTCTGATGGTTGTAGATTACGTCTTAGTGCTTTTGCCTTCCTACAGTTCAGCAAGGAGTCTGGCAATCTTGTTGAAGAATACAAATTGCGAGTAACTTATGTTTCACCACCTAGATCACCTGCACCTGTTGAGCAAGGTTTAGACGATTTGTCATCAGGAGCAGGGGCTAATGTATTGGACAATGGAAGTGTGAATAATTCTGAATTTACCTTTGTAAGATATAACTTTTCTGTCGGGCAGAATCTTACCTGATGCTATCTTTTGTATGAAAACTAATTGCAATATGATTTGGCAGGCTCCGAGGGCTGACAATGATCATGAAGATAACTTGGCCAAGGTCTTTTTTGAATTTCACTTCATAAGTTGGGCATTTTAGGCCTTCTGTGGTTATAATCTTAAATTAAGCTATGGAATGGATGTAACTTCAAATGTTAATCTTATGGCATAAAATCAAAATTGACTATACCCATACTTTAAACTCAATTCCATGGCATTTGATTTGAAATCATGAATTTTATTCGTCAGCATGCAGTTGTTGGTATGTTTGTGACCTGCATTACCTAACATGTATACTTGAAGTCTATGATAGTCATTGATTTGGTACAAAGGCCTTGTGCATGATGTGATTTCCATTTGTTATTTGCCTCCCTTGACCCTTGCCATCTAGCCCCCAATGATTTTTCTATGTACAGCTTTTTCCTTTGTCTTTCCTCTTAAGTGATATAGGGTCCGAGGTTAACTTCAATTTTCCCAAAAGTTAAAGAATTAAGACCATACAATTTTTCAAGTCATATTGGTCTTCCAATCACTGTTAAGCATATAACATATCACTGGACCAAAACTAATTTTGTTGAGATTTTAGTTATAGTTAAATTTCATGATTGATTGAAGGATAAGACAACATATTTTGTGATTCGGTTCATCTTCTAATTACTCTTTGGCATCTTAATGCTTCATACATGTAACAGATCCATTTTGAGAATCTTGTAACCATCAAGGGTGTGTTCTACCTTGATGAATACATATTTTAACATTGCGGAGTGTAATAAGTATTTGGATTACCATTTTCCATGTACATTAGTGCTTAATTCTTTCATTTACAAATCTATTTGAATGTTCCTGATCTCACTGTTGTTCTTTTCTTGATTCCTTTTACATCATAAAATGCTTGAGAAATTTTGCATTCTAGAACATCTTCAAGAGTGTACTATCATTGAAATTTTCCATTTGGTATTATTACAGGAAAAGGCTTCGGTTGCAAGGCTAAAACAAGAGAGAGATTCTTTCATTCAGCAAAATAACAAACTACGTCAGGAATTGGTAATTATGGATGTCTTCAACTGCTTTTTCACTTGTGTCATCTTTCTAAAACAATATCCCATTTCCCAATATATATCCCACCAGGGGCGGGGTCTAGGTGTATGCATCCATTCCGTGAACAAGTTGGGAGAATGTATCCAAATGACCCACACCCTGTGAAAAGCGAAGATATACTACAATCCCCAAGACAAAATATAGGGAGATATCAGGAAAGAATAATACCACAATCCCTAAGACACTCATAGAGCATATCCATACCTGGAGATGACATAAACAACACTCAGCCACGTTGTTGCTTTAAACTGGCATTGTGGTATTTTGCAGGATGAAAGAATTACTCTTTTTAGTGTTAGGTTTATGCATCCATTTCCGAACGAGTTGGGAGAATGTATCCAAATGACCTACAGCCTGTGAAAAGCGAAGATATAACACAATCCCTAAGACAAAATATACCACAATCCCTAAGATCAACAAGTTGTGTTGATGAACCCCCAAAACCCACTAAGAACAAAAAAAATAGCCAATGAGGTTTGAACCATGATCTCATGGTTTAAATACTACGATTTACCAACTAGGCTAAGTAAACTTTGTGATTTATTACTCTTTTCGTACTTTTTAGTCCTAAAATTACTAAAAATAAAAATACGTTTTTTTTCTGTATTATTTTTTCCCCCAAGCAATGGGGGGCTTTAGCACTGATACGACGATTTTCATTCACTCAGTTTATATATTAAGGCATTAATTACCATGTGCTACATTGAACAGCGTTTGCACCCACTTTATGTGCTTTCCAATATTGAAATTTAGTGCAATTTATCTAGCAGTTAACATAACCCATCAATCATCAATTCGTTCATAAAAGTTTGCATGTGAGTGTGTAGGTGTAGGTGTAGGTGACAACTAGAACTAGGGGTACTGTGTGCCACCTACTGTCATTAATGCTGAAGCTACCTGTTATCTATGTGCAAGTCAAACACAATATGCAACTTTGAGCGGTAAACAGTGTCTCAATATATGCAGGAGCTACTGAGACGCGAATCCACAGGAAAACGGGGCGGTATCCCTCTAATGTATGTTATAGCTGTGGGCTTGGTTGCCCTCCTTTTGGGGTATCTCATCAAGAAGACATGAATGATAGTTGTGCCAGAAACTATTCTCCTCGATTGATTGGCAAATGCACAGAAGCACTGTTAAAAGCGAAGTTCAAGTTTATGCTGCTAAATCGACCGGATTGAATTCCTATTTAACCCTGTATCAGGTACATTCTAGAATAGTGGACTTGGTGGTTAGCTTGGTTTTTGCATATTCTGAATGTGTGTGTAATGAATCGGTAAAGTGATTTGTGTAACTTTACAACCTTGGGGTGGATTTTAGTTGGATCTTCCTGCTGATGAATCATCTTGTGAGCTTGATCCTTCAACCGAGGAGGATTATATTTTGTTTGATGCTGCCCAGAAAGTGGGCAGAGGAGATTGCATTCTTGTATGTTTGGTTCGTTTTGTGAGTGTAGAAGCGTTAGACTTAGATATTTTTCTTTTGGCTGGATGATAAGGGTTGTCAAAAGGAAATTTGGTGTTTTGTAACCCTTTAAACATTTAATTAACTAATTAACCTCTTTCAATTGTTTTTTAGGCGTGCTAACCTCCTCCAATTGTTTTTTAGCCCCTCATACCTAGGCCTGTCCATGGGTCGGACCCGCCGGGTCGACGGGTCGTGGACCCGGCGGGTCACGGATCGGGGAAGTCATGACCCGGACCTGTGGAGAGGTGGGTCGGCGGTTCAAGGTGACCCGATGGGTCACGGGTCGACCCGTCGGGTCATGACTCGAAAAAATAAAAAAAAACTTTTTTAAAAAATTAAAAAAAACTATTATATATTTATATTTATAATTATTATAAATATAAATATAAACTAGAATATATATTTATAATTATATTATAATAATTATATTATAAATATAAATATTATAATTATTATAAACATAAATTATAAACAAAACTAGAATTTATATCCATAAAATATAAATTCATATTAATATGCAACTCATATGCAATATGCAATATATAATGCATGATAAGATTTATCACTTATTTATCTCATTTTATAGAGTAGGATACTCTTATCCACCTATCCTTTCATTGCCGATGTGGGACAAAAAATCTCTCATTTCCAATGTGGGACAAAAAAATGGAACTTATTCACTAACACTCTCTTCCTCTCACATATTCATATTCACTTAGTTGTTTTTATTAAATTATATTAATGGTTATCAATATTTTCATGTTATTTCAAATAGATCTATAACCTTATATTTATTTCATTGTTGAATTGCATCTTTTTTAATAGGACGAAATATGATGGTTTTAATAAATCACACAAACAACTAAGTGAATATAAGGTTAAAAAGATGCAATTAAACAATGGAATAAATATAAGGTTATGGATCTATTTGAAATAACATGAAAATATTGATAGCCATTAATATAGTTTAACAAAAACAACTAAGTGAATATGAATATATGTCAGAAGAAGAGAGTGTTAGTGAATAAGTTCCATCTTTTTTGTCCCACGTTGAAAATGAGAGATTTTTTGTCCCACATCGGAAATGAGAGGATAGGTGGGTGGGAGTATCCTACTATATAAAAGGATATAAACAAGTGATGAATCTTATCATGCATTACATATTGCATATTGCATATGTGTTGCATATTAATATGAATTTATATTTTATGGATATAAATTCTAGTTTTGTTTATAATTTATGTTTATAATTATAATATTTATATTTATAATATAATTATTATAATATAATTATAAATATATGTTCTAGTTTATATTTATAATAATAATAATAAATATAAATATATTATAGTTTTTAAATTTTTTTCAATTAAGGAGGTCACGGGTTGGCGGGTCAACCCGCCGGGTCGACCCGGCGGTTCGACGGGTAGAAAAAACCTCGACCCTAACCCGGACCCGTAAGCCTTCCTTCCTTCTCCCATCATTGCGATCATCTCCTTCTTCGTCCGACGATGCTCCTATCCGCCATTATCGCCGGCAACACTAGCACCGACCTTCGGCGCTTGCAGCCACCATAGAGTAGCGCCGAGCTTCCTCACCGAAACCGTTCCTCCACCACATTCCAAGTAGGCAAATTCAGGCCTTTCTCTTGCTCGCATCTCTCGTCACTTTGCCGGTCTTCCATGCCTCTCACCTTTACACATTCTGCCTAGAGGACAACTTTTTCCCCGCATCCAACACCACCCTCCGCTAGCCTTAACACCCTCCTCTCAACCCTCTCCTCCGCCGCTAACGGCTTCTCCTCCCCGGGTTTCTACCACTCCTCTTCATGCCCTGCCTATGACATCTACCTCTGCCGCCATTGAAGATAAACATCAAAAGAGAAATGGAGATTTGAATTCTCCTTCCACTGGAGGAAAGATTGAGAAATTTGAAGGTGCTGAATAGCTTTGAATTGGGTGAGGTAAGAGTTGCATCCAAGATGTTCGATAAAATGCCTAGATGAGGTAAGAGCTTTGAATTCGATGAATTGGGTGAGGTAAGAGCTTTGAATTGAGAAATTCGAGATCTCCTTTATTGGCATGCAGTGTTTCTCTAATCTTAGAGGCAACAACTTTGAAATTTCTCTAATCTTTGAAATATCTGACAAGTTACTGTGGAATCAGTTATCAAAGATTTTCAAGTTATTTTGATATATTTCTTAGTGATTTTTGTTTACTGGAAATTGAGTTCTTATATATGATTGTTTGGTGCTTGTAGCTTGCTTGGGCCAAGGCCTTCAGTGAATGATCTAATAGATCAGATGAACTTAATCGAAGATGCTTTTAAGAGGGATCAGTCTTTCTCCAAATCAAAGGTTTGCCTATCTTATACATGTCTAGAGTCAATTTTAGATCCATTACTTTGGGTAATTGGTGCCCTTTTGTAATTTTTGTTTAGGGAATTTACTCCATAGTTGCATCATCCTATGCACTTGAAATGCTTAGTGCTTCAAGTGTGATCTTTATTTTTTTGGTGAAGCTTTTAGATCTGTAGATAGTCTCATAATATTGTTTATGGAAACAGTTTGTTGCAACATTTCTAAAAGAGAGGCCCTGGAAAAAAGAATGTTGTTGAAGAGGTTTTCCCTTCTTTTTCTCTCTGTAGTTTTGAATTGGCTTCTCTTGATTCTATCATGAAGCCTGAAATTTCTGGACATGCATTCCTTTGTCTTTGCTTGTTTTTACTGCAGTCTATATTCTCACAATTCCCAATCTCCATCATTTTTAGAATGTTCTGATTGTAGTTCTAGAAGTATTGTCTTGAGTACCATCTTTCATAACTGTTTTCTTTTGATATGTAGAAAGAAAATTCATGCCAATCTTGTGGAGGGTTTAGAGGTGGTAGCGGCTGCAAAGTGGGTGATGACAATGGAAGCTTGTGAGTCACTATCTCTATTATTACGTTATTCTTAATTCCTTACCACTTGTAGGGCAGCCACTGTGTTTTACTAATCTATGCTAAATGATGATTGAATTTACTAGGTCTTTGAAGATGTATAATTAAACTGAGATGAGTTATTATAGATTTTGAGATTCAAGTGTATGAACTGGATTTGAGGCCCCTTTTTTCAATTGATGATGTATTTTCTTTGATCAAGAATTTTGATAGGTGGGTAGTCACAGTAATCTAATTGGAGCCCATTTTTGGTACACTTTCTGAATTGATATGAATTAGAATTTTCAAATCATGCTTTCTTTACCTTTTATTCCAATGTAACTATTTGGGGTACCCGGATCCGCTTTAGTCCACCTCGGGTTGGTTCTAGTTGGGGCTTCCTTTAATACTAATACTATGTTGGGACCATATAACTTTTCGAATGTAGTATGTTTTTATTAATTCGGACTCGAAACTCAGTTGGTATTATGTTCTGTTATGAAGGATGCTGATGTGGGAAGATGGATTCTGTCGAGGTAGAGTTGGGGAGTGTATCGATGAAATCGACAGCGAAGATCCTATCCGAAAAGCCTAGCTAGAGCAAAATGTCCATTCAATTATATGATTTTAGGGCCAAAGGATGATTCCCTCTCCGACTGCTTCCATGCTCGCTTCTCCCAACTATCAAAGACCGCCACTCGGCTTTGGACCTGCTAAAGACGAAACCCACTCATGCCGCAGAAGGTAGGATGGAAGAGATGATCGGCGAGCATGAATCTGACATCAAATGGCCCAACGACCTTTGTTTCTTCAATGCGCTGACTGGAAGGGGTTCAATCCTGAAAGCTTGGGAAACAAAGCTGATGAAGGCCATCCGAACCCGGAAGCAAACCCGAATGAATTTTTAAGCCTCAACGACACTAGATCACCATCATACTCAACACCCAGCCGAGTACCGCAACCCTGAGACCGACATGTACCATGATGTGATAGAGACATTCATGGAACGATCCTTTAGCATTTGAAAGAACTTTTGTAATCTACATGATGTTTTTTTTAGGCCTTTTACTGTAGTTATAAGGTCATGTAACGATAGTGCTAGTGAGTGTGGCATATTCCACCTTCATAAATAATGTCAAAAATATCAAAGTGCTTGGAAATTGATGATTTAAGTATAGCTTTAAGTCTGACTGTCTTACAAGCATATATATTTGTGTTTTTTTAGCTTGATGAAAGTTTGGAGTAGTGGCCACATCTACATGAACTTGTTCATTGCTATGCAGTTGACTGGGTTTAAGTATAGCTTTGTCTAATGTATGTTTTGGTTTTCACATGAAAAAACCCCAATATTTTGGAATACGGAACATCGAACCAATGGAGGAGTTATATAGTTAAATTGTTAGTGGTGGATGCTTGTAAGTCTACACGGGTGCTTGAAGATCTTCCAAGTTCCAACTGCTGCTGATTCGTAAAGTTTGCTTCCAAGTTCAACACGTTTTTTATTAGATGATCTAGCCCTTTTTTTTAGTGCTTGTTAGCTAGGTGATAACATGTTTTTAACTCCGCTTGTGTTTTGGTACACAACTGGTCTCAATCCCGGAAAAAAGGAGGAGGGGTAACATTTTATGTGGTATTTCATGTTATTAGATTCTTAAATGTCATCACAAATGTGTCACCAATATAAATGTCACCAATGAAGTGTAATCAAATTTTATGCTCATATGTTATCAATTGTATAAATAAAAATGTCATCACAAATGATTGAGATCAATGAGATGTAATCATAAATGTCATCAATGAATAAAAGTCATCGTTAAAAGATGTCATCAATGAAGTTTAATAACAATTTATGCCCTTGTGTCAACAATTGTATAAATAAAAATGTCATCACAAATGATTGAGATCAATGAGGTATAATCGTAAATGTCATCAATGAATAAAAGTCATCGTTAAAAGATGTCATCAATGAAGTTTAATAACATTTTATGCCCTTGTGTCAACAATTGTATAAAAATGTAAAAAAATGTCACCACAAATGATTGCATCAATGAAGTGTAATCATAAATGTGTCATGAGTGACTAAAAGTAGAATCAATGAAAATATATCGATATTCAATTGATTAATTAAAAAAGTGACATCAAACGATTTGATTAAAAAAGTGATATCAAATAATAACATTAGAACAGTGGCATCAAAACACTTCTTTGAAAAAGTGGCATCACATTATAGAAAAAAATGTCATTAAAAAAATGGCATTAAAACACTACTTTGAAAAAATTGCATCACGGTAAAAAAAATACATAAAAAAATTGCATAAAAAAAGCGGCATCAGTGGTCAATGGTGAAAAAAATGACATCACAAAAAAGTGGCATCAATGGTCAAAGTGAGAGGGGTACACCCCACCTAATTTATTTTGTTAGGGTCTAAGTATAATTACCTAATTACATTTTCGTAAAAGACTAGTTACCTAAATTACCCTAAAATTTTCTTAAATAAATAATCAAAACCTTGAAAAATTTTTTAGATAAAAAAAAATGAATTTTTTTTTCAAAATATTCACTAAAAATAAATATTTACCGTAATATTCACAAGTTCAAAATATTTACGAAAATATTCATTTTTTACAGGGTTGTCGGAAAAACGCGGGTTGAGACCGCGTTTTATTCATGAGTTTAAAATTTTAAAATTGGAGGAAAAGTGGAAAAAAAAACAACCGAATAAAACGCGGGTTCAAACCGCGTTTTATTCTTTTAATTTTTTTAAATGATAAATAATTAAAAAAGAAAAAAGAAAAAAAGTCCGCGCTTTACCCCTCCTCCTGCGTTCATCCATGGAGGCCGCCAGTCCCTGGCTCCCTGCAGCCTCCCACGACGCCATCGCCCCCATCCTCCCCGCCCACCCTTGCCGCTGCAGCCATCGTCCCCGTCCTCCTCTCCGCTGTAGCCTCCCTCCCTTTTTCAGATCTCCGGTGCCATTCCCCGGCCTCCACCTCCGGTCCCCCGCTTGCCCGGATCCCCCTTCCACGGCGCCTCCCACCCACCCTCGCCGAAGCAGCCTCCGTCCCAGCCCACCCTCGCCGCTGCAACCTCCGTCCCCGCCCACCCTCGCCGTTGCAGCCTCCCTCCCTCTGCCAGATTTTCGGCGCCACTCTCACGCCTCCACCACCGGCCCCGCCTTCTCGGACCTCCCTTCCACGGCGTCTGCATCGGCGAAGATTCTCCCATCTTCCTCCCCTTCACTTTCCTCCCCGCCCACCCTCCGAGGCTAATTCCCCCATCGGCGGCTATTCCCCCATCGGCGGCCCTCTACCCGACCTTCGATCTGGCAACACAGGAGGAGGGGTAAAGCACGGATTCAATACGCGCTTTACCCTTTTTTTCTTTTTTTTTTAAAAAATTATTTATCATTTAAAAAAAATAAAAGAATAAAACGCGGTTTGAACCCGCGTTTTATTCGGTTGTTTTTTTTACACTTTTCCTCCAATTTTAAAATTTTAAACTCATGAATAAAACGCGGTCTCAACCCGCGTTTTTCCGACAACCCTGCAAAAAATGAATATTTTCGTAAATATTTTGAACTTGTGAATATTACGGTAAATATTTATTTTTTAGTGAATATTTTGAAAAAAAATTCAAAAAAAAAATTGCTGAAAATCAAAGAATAATGTCAACATATCTATCAAAATATTATGTAATTTTTAGTAATAATATTTAGGCAACAAGCAATAAAAGGTCTTTTTCTAGTTTTTCTAATAATAATGTTTGACGTGAAATAAAAAACATTGAAACATTAATTGATGTGTAAAAAAAGGCGGGATATTTCAAGTAACCATAAACTAAATCGAGATTAGATTGGATTAAAATCAATATACAACATGTAAGTATTTCGTATATAAATAAATGTTTTTATTGAAATTCCAGTCTGCTAATTTTTAATAAATAAATAAATAAATCCAACGTGTTGGGTCCTGGTCGAATTCGCCTATGCGTCGTTCCGTTATGCATTCTAACCCCACCTCTCATTAATAATGATAATTGAATATAGTCAAGCCACGTCAAAAAATGATCACATCTATTTTATACATGTGTCATCCTATGTGTTCATATCATATCATATCATATCATATCATATCATATCATATCATATCATATCATATCATATCATATCATATCATATCATATCATATCATATCATATCATATCATATCATATCATACATGGTTACAAAATCTATCATTTTAGCATGAGTTATTTTATAAATATTTTATCTTGAATTATTTTATCTTTAGTTATTAAAATTGATTGTGTGAGTTCATTATATCTAATGATAAGATTTTATTATTTCTCAACTTCATATCTTAAGTCGTTATAAAACATATTATTTTTTAACACGATTAAGAAAATCATGAGAAGTATTCCATATCTTGGTTAAAATCAATTCTTTCATAAATTATATATAAATAATTTATTTTATTGGGTTATTACAACTTTGTTATGGACCAAGAAGACAGATTGACAATGGTATTTTGGGCAGATCCAGTATCAAGGAAAAATTATTCAATTTTCGGTGATGTTGTGATATTTGATTCTACATAAAAAAACAAACAGATAAATACTCATACCCCAATTCTCAATTATATGTACTGAACGATGTACATATTTCTAGTTACATTAGATACATGTTTTGACTGCATATTCCATTCGATTCCTAAATTATAGGTTGAGAACAATAAGAATTTGTGTAGAATGTGCTAACATGCAAGAAATAGAGTGTGCACAAGTTTTGGTTTAAATGTATATGAATTGGAGCGGAATCGAAGTCAAAATGAGAAGCCAAGAAGCACTGAGGAGTGGTTGATATTGAGTCAATCACTCGAGATTGACTAGGTCGATCGACCCAGAGACAAAGTATCGAGCCAAGAGAACACAACCTAATGGAGAGGCACTCAACAAAATCCTATATCGAGTGGACAACTCGACATTGACACATTATCCGAGCTCGAGCGGAACCAAGACAGGTCGAGCAGAAACAAGGCACTCGATATCGAGTGGACTGGTCGATATCGAGTAGAAGATTCCCACGGTTTGCATACGGTTTGGAGAATCTGAGTGAAGATCCATCTTGGAGGCCATGATTTTATCTTTCCTTTCTAGATAGATTATGTCCTAAGGGTACTTTCCTTTTTACACTAGGATTTTTATTATTTACTTTAATAAAGTTTTATCCTATTTGTTTTGGGATAGAATTTAGATAGACTAGTTTTAGTAGGATTAGAACTCCTTTCCTTGGCTAGCAAGGATTGAGAGGCTATAAATAAGGCCTTAGGGGGCTAGTTTTTAGGAATTGAGGAACACAACAATCATAGTAGAGAAGTAGTTTAGAGTCTAGAGAAGCTTTATGGTTTTGGCGTTTCAGAGAGCCGACGTTGGAGTTGTAAAGTTTTGAAGTTTATTTTAATGCAAGTTTCTTTCTTTTAAGCAAAGATGTTTTCTTCCATGAAGAGCGAGTAGTTTCCTAAACTCTTAGGGTTGGGGTGAGCTCGACGTTAGCCATGCGTGCTTGAGGTAAGTGTTTGATGTTGATATCGTTGTGTCTTAATCATCTCCTACGATTTTGTGTTTAGTCCTTATCGCAAGAAAAATGATTCATGTTAACAACTTGAGTTATAAACATAAAATTGGTAGAGACAATTAGGTTTATTTGCAAGAGTATTCCTACTTGTTGGTGTATGGCAAAAGCTTGTCCCTCGGGTGAGATAGCGCAATTGTCCGTCTTGCTTATCTTATGCATGTTTGGTTAATGTTGTGGTAAACCCTAGCCTTAGGATTTAGTTTTAATATATTTTTATACATCATTCAAACCTTTGTTATTTCTGATCATACTTCTACATCTATCCTACTCTCTTCGACCGTTCTTTGCCGACGTTACTAACGCACTGCAGGAGTACTCGATATCGACATCTGTAGTCAATATCGACTGAACCACATCGGGTCGACGGTCTGCTGAGTTGACACCACTTTCTGCTCCTGTCTGAGCTCGACATCAAGTGATCAACTTGATATTGAGTGCCACATATCGACCGACAGTCTTCTGAGTCTGTCGACTTTGCTACTGACTACTCGAGATCGACTTCTGTGGTCAAGATCGACTGTTGCTTTTGTTTTGCAGGTTTTCTACTCATCGAGATCGACAGCCACTGATCGACGTCGAGTACCCAACTCGAGATCGAGTGCCTTCTGGCCGACACAGGATGTGACTTTTGGACTATTTAGGATCCCGCTGACTCCCTTCCTTGAGGATCGAACCTAATTCCCTACTACTGCAGCGGAGAGTTTTGAATTTATTTGAGTAGCTAGGGTTGATTATATTTTATTATATATTTCAATTCAATTCTCCCTAAATTAAATTTTGGTGCCGTTGCCGGGGAAGCTATCAATCGCACCCTAGTAGTCTATCTCACGTCCTGTTTTGAGAATTGTTTTATAGGCGTTTACAACGCGCTGATCGCACGCATGAATTTCAAAGAGTAGAAGACCCTGAACGTTATCTCCACCTACGGTCTAGAGTTCAAAGAATCATGGCCGACCAAGGGACCCAGGCTCAACCGATTGAGCGCTTAAAAAAGCAAGTTGAGGATAGGGAGGAGGAAGAAAGGAGGCGATATGAAGCCCAAATCAATGCCCTCCCTCAGAATGCAAAGCAATACATGCTCCCTGCGCTCTCCATGCTTGAATCGGCTATTCTTATCCCTCACTCAAATTTTGAAATTAAACCTAGCTTCTTAACTAAAATTAGG
The DNA here is from genome assembly GCA_963922045.1 of Persicaria maculosa. Taxonomy (NCBI): domain Eukaryota; kingdom Viridiplantae; phylum Streptophyta; class Magnoliopsida; order Caryophyllales; family Polygonaceae; genus Persicaria; species Persicaria maculosa. Next base: position 10,749,022 of record OY998265.1, read on the forward strand.
AGACATCAATTTGAGGAAAAACTAATTATTTCCCTCTAGAACAAATAACTACTTGCCTTGATCTTTGTGATACTATTGCCGATGGACAAAGCCTTGAATATGTTAAACTAAAGGCATTCCATTGGTCTCTTGCAGGGAAAGCACTTCACTGGTTGGAGAGCCTAGCACCGAGATCGCTCCGTACGTGGGATGAAGTCAAGGATGCATTCCTCAATAAGTGTTTCCCACCATCCAAAACGGCGGTCATTCGTCAGAAGATCATGGCTTTCACTGAACCAATCTTTGATCTATGTACTAAACCAATAATAATAGGCGATTGGGCGATCTAGGGTGCCTTCTCCGGTGATCGGTGATGGTGTCTTCTCCTGCTCATCCCGGCGCCTGGCGCTATCGGTCCAGGAGTCTCCATCTTCAGACCATGGCCCTCGGCACCTGGGTTTGATTCGTTTGGCGTCGCTACGGGTACGGTGTGCTTCTTCTTCTTCTTCTTCTTCTTCTTCTTCTTCTTCTTCTTCTTCTTCTTCTTCTTCTTCTTCTTCTTGTGTTTCAGCGTTTGGTCTCGTCATCCTTCTTCTTCTTCAATTCGGTTCCATTTTTGTCTCTTTGTCTGTGTGTGCGAGTCGGGGTAGTGAATGGATTCGATCGATCGGCCTATTTTTGCATTTGTTTTGGTGATTCAGTTGGGCGTTGCCGATCGCGCATTCCGGACGACTTCTTCAAGTTGATCGTTCTCCATTGTTGTTGTGTGTTTCTATGTGGCCTTTTTAATTCTAAGTGCCGAATCTCTTTAATTAGTCCTTAATTAGTACTTAGAGTGGAGCAACGGTTGTTCTTAAGTGGGATGGAGCTGCCCTTTAATTAATTCTTAAGTGGGATGGTTTTATGGTGTTGTGATTGTTCTCAATTGGAGCTGCCCTTTCATTAATTCCATTCGGTTATCGTTGAAGCTACTTGTGTTGTGAAAGGAATATATTTGTTCCATTTTTGATTTTGATATGCCCGACCTTGTTCGGTACCATTGCCCTTTTGTGGGTCTTTGTAGGTGCCTTGATGGTGGTGGTAGGGGTCTTGTTAAAACCTCCATGCTCAGGCACCTTCGTGATCGACATTGTAGTGGTGATGCTCAGTTACATACTCGTCAAACTCTTTTTGACAGTTTGGCTATTTATTCTGAGGTCGAGATAACTTTAAAGTGTATGGGGGTTTGGTTATGTGGGGTATGCTTTAAAACTCAACCTTTCGTGCTCGGTGTCGGCATAGTCAGGATGATTCTGTGGCACCTCCGGACTGTGGTGATGGCCTTGTTCGCTTGATTATTTACGATATTCCCAGACCTCCCGCTCCATCTCCGTCGGCCCCCTTGTCTGATGTTGGGGTTGTTCCAGTTGGTTTGTCTTTATCTTCACTTGATCGTTTGTTCTCTATGGGGTTACGCACCGTGAGATCCATCCCTCCTAAGTGTCGCCTAGGTTTTTCTCGGGTTTTAAAAGGGGCATTAGATGGTGTGGCTAACTCTCCTGGAGACCTCGCCTGCTGGATTCGCTTTCTTGTGATGCCCCTTTGTATACTTAAGAACTTCTCCCCGAGGAGTAATCTTGAGTGTAGGACTGCTGTCAAGCGTCAGCGTCAAGAGGAGAGTATTGCTAGTGTTATTCATGCTTGGGGTGTGCCTGGCGGCAGTTTACAGCTTATATATGAGACCTTAGCTGAGGTTCCCCCTTATTTTGATGTTGAGGAGGACCTTGATTTGAGTGAGCTTAACCTCCGATAATGTCAGAGAAAGATTTGTGATGGTCATTACACTGCCGCTGTTCGAGTGCTCTCTTCATTAGGTATTGCTCCTTATTCTGACGCCACTCTAGCGGCTTTACGGGATAAGCACCCCACTGCCCCATCTCCTAATTTGCCGCATTTTTCATGTTGATCACCATCCTCTTCTTTCCTCTTCGACCGTTGTTTTGGATATGATTTGGAGTTTTCCACGTGGCACGTCATGTGGGAGGGATGGGCTCCGTGCTCAGCATCTGTTGGATTGTTTGGGTGGAGCGGCTGTTGCTATTTCAGATGATTTGATCGCCTCTATTACTCGGGTGATTAATCTTTTTCTTGAGGGTCGTTGTCCGCAGGCTTTGGGTGAATACATTGCTAGTGCCCCGCTCACACCGCTTGTTAAACCAAGTGGTGGTATACGTCCTATTGCTGTTGGCACTATTTGGAGGCGCCATGTCTCTATGGTTGGGGCTTGTTTTGTCGGTGCTTCTTTGTTTGGTTATTTTGAAGGTCTTCAGTTTGGGGTCGGGGTATCCGGTGGGGGAGAGGCTATTTTGCATGCATTGAATCGATTCATTGAGGCTCGTGGTAGTGAGGAGGGTCTTTCCATGTTGTTGGTCGAGTTTCAGAACGCTTTCAACTTAGTTGACTGTGTAGCCATGTTACAGGAAGTTCGTCATCACTGCCCGGTTCTATCCCGATGGGTGGAGTTTTGTTACTCTAGTCCTGCACGTCTGTATTATGGGGAGCATAGCTTATGGTCTTGTCGGGGGGTTCAGCAAGGGGATCCTTTGGGCCCTCTGCTTTTTGCTTTGGTGTTGCATCCTTTGGTGTGCAAGATTAGAGACTCTTTTGCCTTGAGTCTGTAGGCATAGTACTTAGATGATGGCACTGTTGTTGGGGACACTTTGGTGGTAGGGAAGGTCTTGGAGCTGCTTATGGAGGATGGTCCCCGCTTTGGCCTTCATCTTAATGTTGATAAGACCGAGGTTTTTTGGCCTACGGAAGACCCCAGGAGTCGGCTACCCGGTGTTTCCCCCCCCCCCCCTCTATTACTCGACCTTCGCGTGGTGTCAAAGTTTTGGGTGGGCCTGTTAGTGCGTGCCCTGTTTCGGCAGCGAACTTGTGGCAAAGAGAGTGAATAGGACCATAGAGCTTATGGATTCTGTCGCAAGGATTGATGACCCTCAGTGTGAGTTGCTTCTGCTTCGGGCCTGTACGGGTATTTCTAAACTTTACTTTGCTTTGCGTACTTGTTCCCCACGTGTCTTTGGGTCGGCCCAACTTTTCTTTGACGAGGCACTCCGTTCTAGCTTGGAACATATTGTCACTGCATCTGGGCCTGGGTTTGGAGATTGGCAGTGGAGGCTTGCCACCTTCCCTTTTCATTTTGGTGGGCTCGGAGTGTATGCTGCTGGGGATGTCCTACATTATGCTTTTTTGGCGTCCCGTTTGCAGTCTGCTAAGTTGCAGGCAAAGCTCCTACGTCCTTCTGGTATCATTGTTGTTGGTCCTGCTTTTTATGATGCTTGGCGTGTTTTTAATGAGACCACAAGTTCTGATCTACTACGCGATCCTAGTGAAATCGCTGCCCCTAAACTTATGAAGAAATTGGCAGATATATATTTCGCAAAGGTTGCTGCTACATCGGACTCTGTTTTCTCTTTGACTCCGCGACATATGGCATTTTGGAAGTCTCAACAGGGTGCTCACTCCTCTGATTGGTTGCGTGCAGTTCCTATTTCTAGGCTGGGGCAGACTATGAATGGAAGGACCTATCGTAGTGTGCTTAGCTATCGATTGGGTGTTCCGTTGTTCACGGTGTCTAGGCCTTGTCCGACATGTTCTCGGGTCTTTGAGGGTGATATCTATGGTGATCATGCCGTGTCCTGTGCAGGTACTGTGGGCATTAAACATCGACATAATGTCGTTCGTGACACCTTATTGGATATCTGCTATAGGGCTGGTATTTCTGTCGGTAAGGAGGTTGATATCGGTTTGGTTGATGGGCATGATAAGCCTCTTCGTCCGGCGGACTTACTCCTTTATTCTTGGGACAGGGGGCGGGATGTGTGTGTCGATCTGACAGGATCCTCCCCCTTGACTCAATTTGGAGTGTCTGACTTTGTGCCCGATCGTGTTGTTGTTGATGCCGCTAAGCGTAAATGTGTCAAGTATCGGAATTTGTGCACGACGGTTGGTTATGGTTTCCTACCCTTCTCTTTCTCTTCGTTGGGGGAGTTAGACACAGATGCGGTTGCCTTGCTTAAGCGGATTCAGAAATTCTCGGTATCTCAGGATGTTGGAGCTCGTGCTGCAGTGTATATTTTTACTAGAATTAGCTTTGTTATTGCTAAGAGCAAGCCCAACAACTTCTCTAAAATAGAGAAAATGAGAGATTTTAGAGAAAATTGTCATTTTTTCTCCCCAACAGCTTCTCTAAACTCATCTCTAAAATAGAAAAATGGATGGAGAGAGTGAAAAAATCTCTAAATTTGTAGGAAGAGAAGTTGATCTCTATAATTTAATGTTCACTTGTCCCTAGATAGAATTTAATGACACAACCCCACATTTTCACCCATAATATAGAAAAAAAAATAATTTCATACTTAACAGTAATAAAAATATAATTATTTTTAAAAATTAATAAAAAAAATTAATATGATTTGATATAATATATAAATTAATTATGTTAAATCAATATAGATAGATAAACCAAACATCATAATTCTATGTGAACTTTTATAAATAAAATAGAATAATTAATTTCATCCAATTTTATGCTATAAAGTTCACATTAAAAAATTAGTCTATAAAATTTTCACTTCAAAAAATATTCACTTGAACCCATAACTAATATTGGAATGCTTTTATTTTTATAAATTATAAATTAAGCCTTATTAATTAATTAATTTCATTAATTAATCATATATGATCAATCGCCAATCTAATTTATAATAAAATATATATTAATAAATTGAAAATAATAAGATTAAATTTGAATAATATGTTATCCAATTTCATGATAACTTTTATAGTAACAATCTAAATTTAATATTAATACCATTTAAAAATAAATATCAAATTTATCCTTAGAGTTTGTTTAAAAAAATATCATGTGAGAATATAATAATAATTAATATATCGTGCAAGAGGATGGGTAACATACTAACATATACTAGTTTACCAACAAATATGAGGCTAAATATTAGAATTAAGTTTAAATGAAGTTTTTAGAAATGTAGAATTAAATATCTTTAATAAATGCATTTATTTATCATAGTCTATAATAAATATAAAAATCTGTAAAAAAAGAGAAACTGTTGGAGTTGGAGTAGATTTTTTTAGAGATTTTGATATTTTAATCTCTATTTTAGAGATTTTTTACCAAATCTGTTGGGCTTGCTCTAAGGGAGTGGGTGCCCAGATATTATCTCGGTTGCCCACTAATTTCTTGTAATATGTTTTTATAATAATAATAATAATAATAATAATAATAATAATAATAATAATAAAAATAATAATAATAATAATAATAATAATAATAACAACAACTACTTTAAAGCGTTTGGGGGTTTGGTTATGTGGGGTATGCCTTAAAATTCATACCTTTCGGGCGCGGTGTAGGCATAGTCGGGACGATTATGTGGCACCTCCAGACTGTGGTGATGGCCTTATTCGCTTTATTATTTACGATATTCCCAAACCTCCATCTTCGTCTCCGTCAGTTCCCTTGTCTGTTGTTGGGATTGTGCCTGTTGGTTTGTCTATATCTTCGCTTAACCGGTTGTTCTCTATGGGGTTACGTACCGTGAGATCCATCCCTCTTAAGTGTTGCATAGGTTTTTCTCGGGTTTTAAAAGGGGCATTGGATGGTGTGGTTGACTCTCCTAGTGACCTCTCCTGTTGGATTCACTTGCTTGTAATGCCTCTTTGTATACTTAAGACCTTTTACCCGAGGAGTAATCTTGAGTATAGGACTGCTGTTAAGCGTTAACATCAGGAAGAGAGTATTGTCAGTGCTATTCATGCTCAAGGTGTGAATGGCGGTAGTTTGCAGCTTGTACAAGTGACCTTAGCTGAGGTTCCTCCTTCTTTTAGTCTGGAGGAGGACCTTGATTTGAGTGAGTTTAACCTCTGGAAATGTCGAAGGAAGATTTATGATGGTCACTATACTGCCGCTGTTCGGGTGCTTTATTCATTAGGTATTGTTCCTTATTCTGAGGCCACTCTTGCGGCCTTGCGGGATAAGCATCCCACTGCCCCCTCTCCCAAGTTGCTACATTTTCCTATTGATCACCTGTAACGGCCTGGGATTATGATTCCCGGGTTACGTTTCGACGGATGAAATCCCTCGTTGGGATCTTGCGCCCCGAGTACAGGTTGAAGGTTTGAAAGCCTAATCTATTGTTTCCAAAGTGGGATTTCATACCCAAATTCGAAGGGATCATTCGAATCCCCGGGGAAGTCCCCTGTACCTGTCATAAGTCTAAGCGTGGAAAACTAGTAGCCAGGCAAATAGCGGAATCAAAGTGTAATACAAGAGGGTGCCACGGCAGAGCCGAGTCAAAACGGAGTCTAAAATGTAGATAAAAAACGTAGGCAAAGTCTGGTAAAGTCAATAACTCCAACGCTCACTCTCGGCCGAACAAAATGACCCCCACACTAAGCAATCAGCACCAATAGGATGAACATAAATAATACCTAAAAACATTAATGGTGAGCGAGATCAGAATGATGCCCACCTGTGGCATCCCGGCCCTAAGCACACATATACGCTATACCTAATAAAGATGCTTCTAGATGCAGGACGAAATATTAACACACTAGCATACCCCTAAGATCAAGTGCATAATAGAAGATAGGGCCCTAGCAAAGAATACCAAATGGTATATCCCTCTCCTACCTCCACCCCTTTTCCCGATAGTGCAGAGTCTGGCCAGCTCATGAATGCATTCCATTATAATCGAATCGGCCCGCAGGCCCGACCCATAATCATATATAAAAGCCTGTAGGCAACTCTCGTAATCATGCTTGCAATATATGTAAATGTGATGCCATATGACTCGAATGACTCAGGACGAGACCCAATGAGACTGGGCCATCCTATGACCCTAGCAAAGACTCTAGTTACTTCACAGATAATGGCCGTTCTGTTTACATACACATAAAGAAATAGAATGCTCAACAGTGAATGCAACCTAGCATGATACTACATGGCATGCTGATTCATGAATGCAAGCACCTAGTATATCATGCACATAAAGCAGGGAATATCTCTCTATCAATCGAAGTAAGCTCCGAAGAGACTTACTTGGCTAGCAGATCAGCGAAAGAAGAACCCGGCACGCAGTAAGCACAATCAGATAATATCACCTAGATACATAGCGGAAGTATATGAGTCTACATCTAAGATACTCTAAGCATACATAGCACATACACACACTATACACTCAAATAGGTAAATAGATCGCTTCATCCACACTTGTCATCCCACATGATCAACCAACTCATCAAATCATAATATCTCATCAGATAACAATAACTTCTCAATTTATAGCCAAATTCGCATACTTATCATACCATACTTACATATATGTATATATATATATATATATATATATATATATATATATATATATATATATATATATATATATATATATATATATATCATCTCTCATCATCATGTATAACATTCGTAAGATATTACTCAAGCCATAGCTCAATACTACGATATCATGCTATTAATCACATATACATGCTATTAGTCACACAATCATATCATCATGCTAATTAGTCATCGAATAAGTCGGATTCCCAAGTTAGTTCCCAAGCCATTTCAAAATTGAGTTAATTAGTTAGAAATTCCGATTCTTGAAAACATTCGACAAATTCGTTTTTGTTTTAATCTGATAACATATTTTTAAGTTCCTATATTTTATAAGATCATAATATAATATCTTTATCTCAAAATAATATTTTTATATTTTAAATCTCATTTAATATTATATTTTATTTTAAATGCCATCTTATTAAACATTTTCAAATAATATTTTCACCCTTAAAAATACCAACCATTTTATTTAAATAGCAAAACAACTCCCATATTTTATAAAATATTAGAAACCGACCCCTTATATTCACAAAACCCCCAAATCGAAACTCACCCCCTTTTATTAACCCCAAACCGAAATTCTCAGCCCAAGCAGATTTGGTTTTCTTTTAAAATAAAGCCCAAGTTCATTTGTTTAAAAAACAAACCCAATCGGCCCACAAAATTAGGCCCAACTCCATCCCATTCCCATCTTTTAAACCGAACCCAGGTGAAGAAAAAAAGGGGGGGGGGGCCACGGGGATGATATGGCAGCCGAGGTGGCAAGTGGGAGCAGGGCCCACGATGTCTTTCTTCTTCTTCCCCCATCTGTTCGAAAGAAAGAAGAACGGAAGAACGGGGCCGCTGCATGATATACATATTTAGAGTCCTTTTTATCGCACCTTTTGACTTCATATTTCATTCAATTCCCAAAGAAAAGGTTGAAAAATAGTGCAAATTTGTGTAGAATGAGCTAACGAGCAAGAAATAGAGTCTGCACAAGTTTTGGTCTAAATATGTAGGAATTGGAGCACAATTGGAATCAAAACGAAGAAATCAAGTAAAGCAGAAAAGTTGTCGAAATCGACTAGACTGGTCGATATCGACTGAAGACCTCGACATGGACTCTGAGTGTCGAGACAGACCAAGAAGACCAGCAAAGGAGAGAACTCGATATCGAGTGAAGGAGGTCGATATCGACTAAGACCTAGAGATCGAGTGGAATGAAGCCCGTCGAGCAGAAACAGAGTGGTCGAAATCGACCTATCTAGTCGATATCGACTGGATTTCGACACGGGTTGGACACACTTTTCGAGATGAGAATTGAAATTCTATATACATAAGCCACAATTTATCCTCTATTTTAGATAAAGTTATGTCTTAAGGGTATTTTCCTTTTTACCCTAAGATCTCTATTAGTTATTTTAGATTTTTACCTAAATAAAAGATCTATCCTACTTGTTTGGATAGAGTTTAGATAGAAGATAGAAGATACTTTCCTTGGATAGTAGGGATTAGTAGCCTATAAATAAAGCCCTAGGGGGTTGGTTTTTATTCATTCCAATACACAACAACAATAGCTAGAGATGTAGAGAGTTAGAGAGAAGTTTTAGGGTTTGGCATTTGCGAGAGCCTGCGAAATCACATAAAAACTCGTGTAGACCTCTATATTTAAAAAATAAGCATAAACTACACTAATCTTATGTTTTCCCAACCAATATGCGTGCAAATATTGACAAAATGGACATAAATGTGCATAGAAAATATGGCAATTTGCGTGCACATCAAACACCCTATACTTAAGTTTGCTTGTCCCCAAGCAATACTTTCAATGGTCATTCAGGGGAAGAAAGTAAACCCTCAACATCATAGATTCATTGTTATATGTCCCTACACTCAATTGCCATCCTCGAAAAGGTACTATTGTCAACCAAATCCATGCATGTGAATAAAAGCAACATCATACTCACAAAAGGAGGGTTATATGCAAAAAAACAATTTTGTGCAACATAGCATTAATAATCAAGAGGACTTTTGCAAGCTTATGAGAATAGATTGGTAAAAGGCTAAAGGTGGGATATTTTTTGGCCATGTGGTGTTAAATTCGGGGCAATAAACTTTCTTTCATTCTTCATTCCACATTCCTTCTTCATCATGTTTCTCACCTTTCACTCATCACTTAATGCTTTTTTTCACTATAATGTTTTTACCTCTCTAACCTTAGTACTTCCTTTTCTCGAGTCACAAACATGGGTGTCATGAATGGCCCCGGATACTTAGTACTTCGGACTCCTCACCTTGTGTCCCATCTCGCTGAACTAACATCTCAACGAGCAGGGTCGACCTACCTTTATCTCCTGAGGTGATCAGATTTTTTTCACTCATTAAATTTTCCATATTTTAAAATTTCTTTCATTCCCGCCAACAACTTCATAATAATGCACAAACTCCATATATCAACTCCAAAGATAACATCCATTCTCAAACATTGTCCCCGGATAGGGTATAAGGCATAAAAAATGGAAAATATGTAATATATGTGGAGCAATAATGATAATAAGGCTAATATATTGCTTGTGAAATTGCAAATATGCATAGGTAAGGCTAGGGTATAAAATTGAGCACATGTATGGAAATTTCTTAAAGTCCTCCATCATCTTATCATGCATATGTCAAAAGCAACTTCAAATTTTACCTCTCCTTCATGGTTTTCTCTAAACAATTTGCACTTCATTGTGATTTCCCTCAACTAGGCAATTTAATGTTATATCTCTAATGAATCTACTTTTGCATCGTCGAGTTCCTTAAAAGCTTCCATGACTCTTTTCTTTATTTTTAAAATTTTTGATGGGGGTCATTTTTCTTCTTCTTTTTTTTTCGAAAATTAAATATGCTAAAAGATAAATAACTAATGCTTAAAGATAAAAGTGACTAAATTAACTATGTATGAGTATGCATAAACATGTAAAAACTATGAAAAATTTCAAAAAATGCAAAAAATATGCAAGTAAGCCTTTCCCCCACCCCATACTTAAAGATTACAGTGTCCTCACTGTATAAGAACTAGGGTTAATAAAGAAACTTACTAAAAATTCGCGAAATCAGGAGTTGAAGACGTCTGCAGGTGAGGTCGATTTCGGGTGGACCAGTCGATATCGACCTGTCTCACTCGATTCCTGGGTGGTTCAAAGCTTCAGGGTGATCCGACCTCGACCACAAGCTCCACTAAATCGACATTTCAGGTCGATATCGAGCACCTCACTCGATTTCGATCTCTCTTTTGCGCTCCTTCTTTCCTGAAACTCATTAGAAAACAAAAAACAAAACACAAAACAATAATAATGTCTCAAAACAAACCAAAAGTGTCTAAAACCAAAACTAGTTGTCTTTTACAAGCTTTAGACTTTATAGTCGCTACGCTGACTTCTTCTTTCTACTCAGGGCGGCATCTGCAGAGCCCATGTAGCCTGGGCCTCAAACAGCACTCCGTTCTTATCTCTCAGCTGCATCCCGCCTGGATGGATCTGATTCACAGCAAAGGGACCCAGCCTCTTCATTTTAAATCTACTCGGGAATCAATGATCTTTTGATTTAGAGACATACACTGTATCTCCTACTTCATAGTCCCTTGGATCATCATTGGATACCCTGCAGAAGCGCACATACCAATGCAAACATCTTCCAAAAAGTGATAAATCCTTAATTGAAATCGAGAAAGAGGAATTCATACCTTGGCTTACCTTCTCTTTCTCTGAGTCTAGTCGATATCCATCAGCATCACTCGATATCGACCTTTGTTTAGCTCTTGGAGGTCCTATCGATGTGGAGGATTTTTGCTCGATATGATGTACTCGATTTCGACTTTCTGACCTCGATATCGAGTTCCCTTCTCCTTCCTCAGCTTCTGGGGCAGTCAATTTTGGGCATAGGGTTCGGGTCGATATCAACCTCCGTGCTCGATTTCGAGCTCTCTTCTCCTACGTCGACCCCATACTTATAACCTGGCATAGAATCTTGAACTATGTTAGTTGATATCGACTTACCTGGGTCGATTTCGAGTGGCTTTTTGGCTCCTTCGTTCAAGATTACCTCGACTTCCTCCACTTGGGCTTCTATGGCCCTCTTAGCTCCTCAGGTGTCATATTCCTTACCTTTGCTTCCCCTCATGTGATGTAGACACCTTTGATTGACTTTATCTCCATTGGCCCTTCATTTTTTCTCACCGTCTTGTTGAAGGCGTACTCTATCACTTCATCACTAATGGTGAATGAGAGCAATCCTTTCCTCACGCCAATGTTCGCATCCATGGTTGCTAAGAATGACCTACCTAAAATAATTGGACAAGCAGGGTCCTCTGCCATATCAACAACTAGAAAATCAGCAGGGACAAAGAACTTACCTACTTGCACTGGCACATCATCTACCATCCCTGTTGGAATCACTACCGTGTTGTTCGCTAAGTAAAGCTTTGCATCCACAGGCTCTAGGGGACCTATCTTTATCTTGTACCATATGGTTAGTGGCATCATGCTAACACTAGCACCTAAATCACATAAAGCATTAAAGCGATATTGACCTAAGCCTATTGCGATAGAAAACTTACCTGGGTCCGCCCTGTTCTCTGGTAGCTCCAATCTGTTGCACTCCTCTGCGATCTCAACGATTGATCGCTTCTTACCTAGGATGTCCTTAAGGAACCTCAAATATGATGGCATCTCATGAAGTGATTCGGTGAATGGAATTGAAACATTGAGCCCTTGAAGCATCTTCACAAAGCGCTGGAACTTCTTTTCCGCCGGGTCCTTAAAAGGTTTCTTTGAGAATGGCAACACCTTCTTCTTCACTACGGCTGGAGTTGAGTCTACATCGACTGGATTGTGGTCAATATCGATTGAAGGAGTCGATTTCTGTGGAAGATCAGCATCTGTGTCGACATCGAGTATAGTGGGCTCGACATCGATATCACCATGGTCGATATCGACAGGATGTGTCGATATCGACGTCGCTTCTGGGCCTTTCTCCTCCGCTTTTTGCTCGGGCGTTTGCAATTGACGCCCACTCCTTAGATTCATAGCCGCTATATGTCCAATAGTTTTGCCCTTTAGATTGGGCACAGTAGATATGACGAGAGGGTTTCTCGACCAAATAAATTTATAGTCAAGACCCCCGCTATAGTATAGGGGAGTCAGGTTCGTCCTCAGGAGAGATGTCAGCAGTTCTAGGTTTAGCTGGTTTTGGGGTTCGGGAGTAGCGGGAAAAGGTGTCGGTCGGTTGCTGTCGATATCGACTGAGACTGGTCGATGTCGAGGGATGGAGAGGGGATGGTGGTTGGTGTCGAGTAGAATCTCTGAATAATTTAAATAATAAAATAAAATAGTAAAAGTGCAAACTTCCAAGGTAAGGGATCACCACAACAATAAATATATGTATAAATTACGAATAACATAAAAGAGCATGCTTTACATCAAAGAATCAACTTTCGCTAATTCCAACAATTTAGGTAAATCAACTCTCGAAAATAAACCTAATTGTTTCTACCTTTTGTTAATTAGGATTAATAAACTCGCGAATAAAAACCCTAATTACTATCCAAGTTTGCAACATGAATTCCTTGAACTTTCATCCAAGGGTTAAGCATATAGGTAGATGATGATAGAAACACACACAATTATGAATTCATCGATTAAGAACACATTCCTGTCATTGGGCTCACCCCAACCCTAGAAGAGGAGAATTAGAAACAAAACATGAAAATAAACAAATAACTTTAAATTAAAACTAAAACTTACAAAACCTTCAATCTTCACTCTAGGCTCTCCTTCTAACTACTTGTGTCCGAAGACGACTTGACATGAATGTTTGAAAAACCAGCCCCTAGGGCTTTGTTTATAGGGCTCAATCATAGCTATTCTAAGAGAGCAATCTATCTAAATCTATCTAATAATATAATTTTAGATAAAAGGAAATAAATCTAAATTGGTAAAATAGATAAATCCTTAGAGTAATTAATTGTTCAACCCATTAGGATAGAGAGTAGATAAAATTGATAAAATATCTTTTACTTCATGGGAAAGCAAAGGTCACTCGAAATCGGACTCGAATTGGACTCTGCAGCATCACTCGATATCGGGTCTTCTGGTCGATTTTTGGTGAGTTCCACTCGATATCGAGTCACCTTGGTCGATTTCGAGTGCACTGTCAGCTTTCAGCATTCTGCTCCGTTTTGAAATGCACTTTCCCGAGTCCTCTTTCGTCCGATTGACGCATACGAATATGCGTTGGAAAGATTTTTTTGAGGGCTACAACTCTCATGAAGATATCAGAACTTGATCCAAAATGGTGAATGGCGAAAAGTGGCGTTTTCTCCAGATGCAACATCATGTGCTCTTCCTTAGCTTCTCCAACGTCTTCATGACTTTTCTTTAAGCTCCGAAGTGCGTCCGATTTCTGCAAAATTAAACAGAAACTTGTGTAGACCTCCATATATTGCAAATAAATATAAACTACACAAATCTCATGCTTTCCCAACCCAAAAACATAAAATATAGACAAAAATCGAAATAGATGTAAGCGAAAAACATGGCAAATTGAGTGTACATCAACACCCATACTTAAGCTTGCATGTCCTCAAGCAATACTTTTAATGGTCATTTAGGGGAAGAAACTAAACACTCAACATCATAGATTCATTGTTATATGTCCCTACATTCAATTGTCATCCTCGGAAAGGTACTAATGTCAACAATATTCATGCCTGTGAATAAAAGCAAACATCATACTCACAAAAGAAGGGTTATATGCATAATTTCACGCAACATAGGATTAATAATCAAGAGGACTTTTACGAGCTTATGGAAGAGTAGATTAGTAAAAGGCTAAAGGTGGGCTAATTTTTGGCCATGTGGTGTTAAATCCGGGGAAATAAACTTTCTTTTCAAACTTTCATTCCATATTCCTTCTTCATCATATTTCTCACCTTTCACTCTTCGCTCAATGCTTTTTTTCACTATAATGCTTTTACCTCTCTAACCTTAGTATTGCCTTCTCGCGAGTCGCAAACATGGGTGTCATGAATGGCCCCGGATACTTAGTACTTTGGACTCCTCACCTTGCGCCCCATCACGCTGAACTAACATCTCAACGAGCAGGGTCGACCTACATTTATCTCCTGAGGTGATCGGATTTTTTCTCACTCATTAAATTTTCCATAATTGAAAAATTCTTTCATTCCTGGCAACAACTTCATAATAATGCACAAACTCCATATAACAACTCCAAAGATGACATCCATTCTCAACATTGTCCCCGGATAGGGTATAAGGTATAAAAAATTGGAAATATGTAATATATGTGGAGCAATAATGATGTAAGGCTCATATATGGCTTGTGTAATTGCAAATATGCATAGGTAAGGCTAGGATATGAAATTGAGCACATGTATGGAACTTATAAAGTCCTCCATCATCTTATCATGCATATGTCAAAAGCAACTTCAAATTTTACCTCACATTCATGGTTTTCTCTAAAAAATTGCACTTCATTGTGACTTCCCTTAACTAGGCAATATCATGTTATATCTCTAATGAATCTACTTTTGCATCGTCGAGTTCAATAAAAGCTTCCATGACACTTATTCTTTTCAAAAAAATTTAATGGGGGTGATTTTTTCTAGACTTTAGACAATAAACATGATGAACTTGATGAATATAGATAGAATATGAGGCATTTAGATAGAAATATCCAAAGTAACCATGTATGATGCAATTGGAGAAGTATGCGTAACTATGCTAAAAATTTTTAAAATATGCTAAAAAATGATTAAAAATATGCAAGTAAGCTTTTCCCCCACCCCATACTTAAACATTACAGTGTCCTCACTGTATAAAATTCTTTCTGTTACTTTTTCGTCTACCGCAGGGGTATAGGAAGGAACTCACCGAATAACGTGTTGTAGGGTCGAAATCAGGCTGTAATCGGTTGCCAGGAGTCGATATCGAGTGGTTTGGCTCGATATCGACTGCAATCAGTCGAATTCTGAGTGTGCAGGTGGTCGAAAATGGGTGGTTTGGGTCGATGTTGACCAATGGACTCGATATCGAGTCCATGCCGTCGATATCGACATGCTTCTCCTCTTTATTTTCTGGTCGAAATCACATGGGTCAAAATCGAGTAGGTTTACTCGATATCGACCGGTTCCGGTCGAAATTCCTGCTCGATTCTGTTTTACGACCTGTCTAAAAAAATCAACAAAAGATACATGGCACGAAGTAAAAGAGATATAAAAATATAAAGTAAAGAAAAAGGAAAAAAAATAAAAAAATAAAAAATAGCGGGTTGCCTCCCGTAAGCACTAGGGTTTAAGTCGCTAGCTCGACATACTTCCCTTTAAGTCCTAGCCTGGCTCATCCTTATTCGGAGGTATCAGTGGATCTGGTGGTTCCTTCGGCGGCGGGAAGCGCGGAATGTCATCCGGGGGCATCATTTGGAGAACTTTAAACTTCCCCGAGTGAACGCTCCATAGCTTCACCCATTCGTCTTCTTGGGCCCCAGCTAGCTTGCATAAGGGAAGACATAAAAGAAAGCTTACATACCTCATAGTCATACCTCTTCCGCTTCATGTGATGATTTTATTGCGCATCTCCCCCACAACAAAACGGTGGAGTTGGAAGAGATATTTCCTCCTCATTCGGCAGAGCTTGATGCCACTTTGCGAGGACCCCGTACTTGAACACGAACATCGGTTGCTCAAAATCGTCAGGGATAGCCTTCACCTTGTAGGGTAAAAGCGACCTTGAAGCACCTTGGGCAACAACATCCGACTTCTTCGTTTCTAGATCTTCCTTTTCTCGGGATCCTTCAAATGGTTCATCAAAGATAGGCAACAAAGATGTAATCGAAATTGGGGAAAGACATACATGAAATTCTTTGGGATATTGAGTGTTCGTTCGATATCGAATGAGGTGCACTCGACATCGATAGATGTCTCTGGATCAGTTCCTCCAGAATGCATATACGTCGAGTCCAGGTGGTCGATATCGACTGAAGGGTAGTCGATGTCGACTTGCTCATAGAAGGGGATATTGTCAAGCTAGCCTTCTTCTGCTGTAGGTGGATCAATTGGCTTGTCGGGAGGAGAATGATAGGAAGCCTCAAGCCTTCGGATCAAGTCTTCCAGCTGGGCTATTTCCCTTAATCGTGCCTCCTCCTGTGCGAGCCTATTTTGTCATCTTAAATCTTCGAACCATCTTTCCCGTTCAAGATCGTATACTTCTTGCATTTTTGTACCTAACCTTTGAAATCACAATAAAGAACACAAATTAGTAGCAAAAGCTAAGCACCTAGTGGGTACCGATGAGGTAGGTGGTGGTAGGGTATGTGATAGGGTAAGAAATAAGGGATGGGCTACTCCTAAACTTTAAACAAAACTAAACTATGCGCAATTGATATCTCCCCGGCTACGGCGCCAATTTGACGAGAGGGTTTCTCGACCAAATAAATTTATAGTCAAGACCCCCGCTATAGTATAGGGGAGTCAGGTTCGTCCTCAGGAGAGAAGTCAGCAGTTCTAGGTTTAGTTGGTTTTGGGGTTCGGGAGTAGCGGGAAAAGGTGGCGGTCGGTTGCTGTCGATATCGACTGAGACTAGTCGATCTCGAGGGATGGAAAGGGGATGGTGGTTGGTGTCGAGTAGAATCTCTGCAGAATTTAAATAATAAAATAAAATAGTAAAAGTGCAAACTTCCAAGGTAAGGGATCACCACAACAATAAACATATGTATAAATTACGAATAACATAAAAGAGCATGGTTTACATCAAAGAATCAACTTTCGCTAATTCCAACAATTTAGGTAAATCAACTCTCGAAAATAAACCTAATTGTTTCTACCTTTTGTTAATTAGGATTAATAAACTCGCGAATAAAAACCCTAATTACTATCCAAGTTTGCAACATGAATTCCTTGAACTTTCATCCAAGGGTTAAGCATAGAGGTAGATGATGATAGAAACACACACAATTATAAATTCATTGATTAAGAACACATGCCTATCGTTGGGCTCACCCCAACCCTAGAAGAGGAGAATTAGAAACAAAACATGAAAATAAACAACTAACTTTAAATTAAAACTAAAACTTAAAAAACCTTCAATCTTCACTCTAGGCTCTCCTTCTAACTACTTGCGTCCGAAGACGACTTGACTTGAATGATTGAAAAACCATCCCCTAGGGCTTTATTTATAGGGCTCAATCCTAGCTATTCTAAGAGAGCAATCTATCTAAATCTATCTAAAGATATAATTTTAGATAAAAGAAAATAAATCTAAATTGGTAAAATAGATAAATCCTTAGAGTAATTAATTGTTCAACCCATTAGGATAGAAAGTAGATAAAATTGATAAAATATCTTTTTCTTCATGTGCAAGCAAAGGTCACTCGAAATCGGACTCGAATTGGACTCTGCACCATCACTCGATATCGGGTCTTCTGGTCGATTTCTGGTGAGTTCCACTCGTTATCGAGTCACCTTGGTCGATTTCGAGTACACTGTCAGCTTTCAGCATTCTGCTCCGTTTTGAAATGCACTTTTCCGAGTCCTCGTTCATCCGATTGACGCATATGAATATGCGTTGGAAAGTCTTTTTGAGGGATACAACTCTCATGAAGACATCAGAACTTGATCCAAAATGGTGAATGGCGAAAAGTGGCGTTTTCTCCAGCTGCACCATCATGTGCTCTTCCTTAGCTTCTCCAACGTCTTCATGACTTTCCTTTAAGCTCCAAAGTGAATCAGATTTCTGCAAAATTAAACAAAAACTTGTGTAGACCTCCATATATTGCAAATAAATATAAACTACACAAATCTCATGCTTTCCCAACCTAAAAACATAAAATATGGACAAAAATCGAAATAGATGTAAGTGAAAAACTTGGCAAATTGAGCGCACATCAAGATCCAGGCAGCGATCTTGACGGTTTGGGAATTCGCTCAGCCAATCGACCCATTTGGGTCTCCATGTTCCGCTTCCAAACGTCTATCTCCCCGAGCCTAGAATTGATGCCTTGCAGCTGAGTATGGATGGAGTTATTGGCTTGTTTGAACTCAGCGTGGTTCCTCTGCATCTCATCAAGAATGATCTATAGGTTATCCTTCCTTGGTTCGCGCTCAGGGTGCCCTGGTGCTCTATAAGGTGGGTGATCCCTTTGTTGATGTTGAGGTTGATAGAACCGTTGATCTCCCCAATACTGCTGGTTGCCCCCTCCATAGGGGCCTCTCGTCCACTTAGCTTCCTCATGTTGCTCCGCCATGCTTACTTGCTCAAGATGTGGGCAGGCACTAGTGTTGTGCCTTGTTGAGCCACATTCCTGATAAGGTTGATTGTTGCTGAGGAATCTAACTTGCTTTTGAATGCGGCGTGTTTGATCGTTGTGGAATTGTTGCCGCACATCAGGATGAATCTCCTTTGGAGGCTCATAAAGTGGCATATATGGGGCAGGCCTTGAGTCATAGGCCGCAACAGTCCATAAGTGTTATCAATGTTGACGAGCCTCTCAATTGTTTCCCAGGCCTCCGTTGGTATAAGCTCAATGTACCGATAGGAGGTGTATGAGTTGATTCTCTCCTTATTCGGCTCATCAAGGGAGTTGTAGAAGATCTCCTGGATGACATATGGAAATTGCCCATGCGTAGGGCATGATCTCAGCAAGTCCTTAAAGCGCTCCCACGCTTGTGCTAGTGTCTCACCAGACTTTTGTTTGAAAGTCGTGATTCTTTGCCGCAGCATCGCCGTTTTAGATGGAGGAAAGAACTTGTTTAGGAACACATCCTTCACCTCTGCCCATGTCCTCAGCGAGTCTGGAGCCAAACTCTCTAGCCATTGTAATGCCTTCCCTGCAAGAGACCATCGAAAAGATTTTAGTCTAACATACTCTAAATTCGCGCCATCAGCAATAGTCTCACATAGGTCCATGAAAGTAGAAATATGTTGCAAGGGGCATTCATTAGGTCTTCCTTCAAAAGTATTTCTTTTAATTTCAGATAGGAAGTTTATTTTAATCTCATAGTTAGATGGAGGAATTAAAATAACAGATTCAAGAACATGTAGCGGCGGATGCATGTATTGCATTGCCGTCTGTGGATACTGATTGAGCCGCTCCTGGGCTTGTCTGTGCACATCCTTCTCTCTATCAGCGCGGGCTCACTCTGCAACAGCGGCGGCCCTTTCAGCAGCGATTGTAGCATTGTGATCCTCGATTTCCTTCCTCAACCGCTCAATGATTTGAGCCCGTGTCTCGTTATCCGCCATGATTTGGATAGCTCTGTTTCGAAGAAGGAAAAAGCGTTCAGGCTCGTCAATACTTTCCAAGATAGGTTCGCGATCAGAGCGTCGCATAAACCTGCAAAATCAGCACTAAAAAGAGAACATGAGAGAAGCTTAGGGCGCGATTGATTGCCTCTCCGGTAACGGCGCCAATTTGCTCGTAAGGGGAGGGGTAGTGTTTTGTTACTCTAGTCCTGTTCTATCACGATGGGTAGAGTTTTGTTACTCTAGTCCCGCCTGGTGTATTATGGGGGGCATAGCTTATGGTCTTGTCGCGAGGTTCAATAAGGTGATCCTTTAGGGCCTCTGCTTTTTGCTTTGGTGTGATATCCTTTGGTGTGCAGGATTAGAGACTCTTTTTCCCTGAATCTGTAGGCTTGGTACTTAGATGATGACACTGTTGTTGGGGGCACTTTGGTTGTGGGGAAGGTCTTGGATCTGATTATGGCGGAGGGTCCCCGCTTTGGCCTTCATCTTAATGTGGATAAGACTGAGGTTTTTTGGCCTACAGAAGACCCCAGGAATGGGCTCCCTGGGATTTCCCCCCTCTATTCACTACAAAAAAAAAACAATTTAGCAATGGCTATTTGCCGTGGCTGAAAGTCCATCTGTTGTGGCCAAAGGGTATTAGCAACGGCTGTAGCCACGGGATACCAGCCGTGGCGAAACCTTTGGTGGCAAAAGAGTCTAGCCACGGCAAATTGCCGTTGCTAAATTATTTCTGGAAAATTAAAAAAAAAAGCTCTACTTTTTAGCCCGGATTCTTCAGGCCCGGGCTAAAAAGTTCCATATTTAAAAAAAATATATATATATATATATATATATATAATGCACAAATAGTTATTTGTGCATTATATTCTTCATGTCCGTACTAAAAAACACTCTCATTTGATTCATTCTAAAATCAAATATGCAAAATTTAATTAATCGGAAATTTCGCGAGGTACCCTCGTGGTATGACAATTTTCGTGGGGCATACAAAAGATTTACATATTTCACGTGGTACCCCTGACGTTTAAAACAAATTCACGTCGTGCCCTTCTACCGTTAATTTGGACAAAGTTCTAACACTCCGTTAGTTTTGATTAAAAAAAAAAAGAAAGAAAGAAAGACGTTGGTCGAAGAGAAGAGGAACGAAGGCTTCGAGGGCGACTTCGATGGCGAACTGATAGGAAGGCAGTTGCAGAACCGAGAAACTGGAGAGAAACGGGAGGCGATTCAGGTGACTGGAAAGAGAGCGAAGGAAAGAGGAACGAAGGCTTCCAGTCGCATTCAATAAAATCCCATTCACCTCTCCTCATTGCTCTACGAACGAACGAGGACGAAGGGATTTGAGACCTCTCCTCATTCTGTTCTGCCGAAGCAAGTCGACATGAGGACCAAGAGAGCAGACCTCAAGAAGGGATTTGAGACCTTGGATGATCTTCCTAAAGAAACCAAGGGAAGCTTTCGATTGAAGAGGTTCTTGGAAGGTAACTTTCCTACTGATCCAGCTACGCTTCTTAATCGTAATTTAGAAAATGTTCTAGCTGCGACAATTGATTGTGTTGAGTTGCTTTCGTTTGATCGGGGAGGAGATTACTTGGTTGTTGCTAAGCATGACTTGCTCAAGGAAGTACCTAAGCCATGGATTGATAATCAAATTATTACATAGACTGGTTAGCTTGCTTGCTCACCAACTGCTCGATAAAATGCCAAAGGGCTCCCTGCAAAGCTTCTTGGCAGGTTCTTGGCCATCAGAAGCTTTCCTTGCTATTTACTATTATTCACATTCGAATTTGTTTGGGACGAGAAAGGTCATTGAATTTGGGTCTGACCATGATCTAGCGGGGTTAATGATTGGAGCTGCAAGTGAGGTACCTATTGTAGAGGTGAGACAAAACGTGGCGGCTGTAATAGATGGGGGTGGTTCACCCCAACTGATGCCAACAACTCATCTTATGCTGCTGCTTGCTTTCTTGCCATTGGAATGGAAATAATAATGTATCCAAGGACTAAGAACTATGAGGACATTTGCCATTTCATGAACTTACAGTATGTGAGGGACAAAAGGCCTACCTTGAGATCCCTTAGCTGGTGGGAAATGCGAGCACTAGGAAGCTTATTTTGTTTGGACATGGGCTATAGGTGCTAACATGGATTATTATTGTTTTATTTTAAAAAAACCTATTAGCTCAATCGGTAGAGCAATGTATTTCGGCACAAAGATGTGGGTTCGAATCCCACATAGGCTTTCGAGAATCTAGATATTGAGTTGCTTTCTTAATTTCTTGAATAATCAACAACTAAGCTTCATGTAAGATATACTCTTTGCCTGGCTAAGTTACTTGGTGTTACATTGTTTGCTTCATTCAGGACACAATTAATCTCTTGAATGCATTGTCTAAGTTTACTGCCAACACATATCCTCATCCCATATGATTTATCCAAAATGACATTGTCTAAGTTTACTGCCAACACATATCCTCATCCCATATGATTTATCCAAAATGACAACTCTTAAGCAGGGTAGATGGATAAAATCATTGTTTTCATGATGCAATATTTGATTCAGAAAACAAAGTAGATAGATAAATAAGCAGCTCCTCATGCATCTCATGATGGCTCTCAGCTGATCGATGTTGATTCAAATGCCATTATACTAACACAACTAATCTGTAATTCTATTTGAGATCGCTTTCAGTTCCCGTCACACTCTATAGACAACACAGACTTTTTGCATAGTAGGCGACTCTCAACATCATCACTTCTCTTTCTGTATGTTTTCCTTATGACTCCATCTTAAAATTACTATAACTGAACTCATCTCCCACTTGCATATGCAGATATTGATGTGGAATGGTTTACTTCAATTCAGGATAAAAGTAGATTACTGGGAGTCGTTGATGAAGGATAATAACACGGACACTTGCATTTAAGATTTCAAGTAATTACTCTCCCTACTGCAACATCTTAGTTTACTACCGAAATATATATGATTCT
Source organism: Persicaria maculosa (assembly GCA_963922045.1). Classification (NCBI taxonomy): domain Eukaryota; kingdom Viridiplantae; phylum Streptophyta; class Magnoliopsida; order Caryophyllales; family Polygonaceae; genus Persicaria; species Persicaria maculosa. The sequence continues at coordinate 10,771,687 of OY998265.1, forward strand.
TCGGCCACTGCAAAAATTCGGGTCTGCCTCATTTACCTCATTCAGGAATCGTCGTCTAAGCGGAATAACATGGATTAAGCAGCTCCCTGAGCATCTCTTGGTGATCTATAATCATATATATGCTTCAAGGTTTATTTCCCTTCGAGCTAATTGATCTCCCTACAAACAACAATTAGAAAAAGCTGTTTTTGGATTTCAAAACGAGTTACTTGCTCATGTTTATGACCTATGTGGGATTCGAACACACATCTTGTGTCTAAACACAATGCTCTACCGATTGAGCTAATAGGCCAAATAGTTTTGTAACTAGGTCTACACACATCAAATAGATTTTTGAAGCTCAGTATTGCCTGAACTGTTATAACCTGGACTGTTAAACAAGCCAATTATGCTAGCAATGATAAAATAATGAATTCCAACATGCTATGGGCTATTGAAAAGCAAGAAGAGGAGAGCCCTATAGCAAAACATGGAAAAAGATACAGTCAAAGGTATTCCAAACCCTAATTCGAATTGGGGCTTCTCAGTAATTTTGGGATAGATAACTACAAGATTTCAAATCTCAAATTTTAACATAAAAAGCCCCAAATTGAAGCCCCAATTCAAAGCTGCAATTCCAATACCGAGAAACCCCAATTCAAAACCCTAATTTTCGAAGAAGATAAGGAGGCAGAAATACCTTCTTTAGTTGCTCTTCCTGAAATCGATTGAGGATTCCTAGCAGCCTCGATGCCGCGTCGGCCTTCTTCGGTAATCGTCCTTCGCCCTATCCTCGGCCTTCTTCAGTTCGCACTCAGTCGCTGGCTTCTTCGTTCGTTCTTTCTTTCTTTCTTTTTCTTTTTAATTAAAATGTAACGGAGAAAGGAAAGGAGCTCTGTTAAAACTAACCTTGAAGGGCACGAGGCGAAATCTTTCAAAATGTCAGGGGTACCACGTGAAATATGTAAATCTTTTGTATACCCGTGAAAATTACAATACCTCGAGAGTAACTCGCGAAATTTCCGTTAATTAATTATATAAATTTACATTTACATATACATAATTATACAAATTTTCATATATAACAAAATATCCTAAACTACATAATTTACATAAATTATAAAATACACAAACAATATATTCAAAGTGTTTCTTTTCTCTACCATATGAATTGAGCATTACCTGTAACATAAAGAGATGCTACTGGAGGACCTATACCCATTCCACTTCCAACTAAGAACCTTCCTATCAGTATAGCCTGTAAAGTGCGGGATATTGCACTGCACGGAACATTTGTGTGAGATACATTTATACGAGGGGCATTATGGGGAATTGATATATGGTATATCAAAAGTGATATTTCATCTCAAGGAAGATGCAGAAGAACATAGATACCAAGCTAGTACCTTATTTCTTGCACCTATAATCATTGGCAAAGCGCAAAGCTGATTATCCAACTATATGTGCTTCAAGAACAGACCTCAGCAGCTCTACTCGAGATGGCAATCTCTTATGTACTTCAGAGGAAGGGAAGGGTGACTGAATATACAAAGATACAAACTGAAAAAATAAATTGAAATTGACAATATTAGAAACGTATAAAATCAATTCACCTAAAGAAGATACAAAGATAACAAAGAAGATACGAAGATAACAACCTTCCCATGGTTATTCTCGACCATTTGTACTTTAGTATTTTAACAAGTTGGTTGAATTTTAAATTAATCAAACATGTATGGGACCTAGAAAAAACTAAACAGCATGATGTGTCAAAGGATATAATACCTTCATTTCTTAAGAAGCCAATAATGCCATTTTCAGATAAGTCAAGCCTTTTCAGTTCTCCAAAATCATCAAACAAACTAAAATTTTTAGATAAGTTGTGCCAAATCATCAGAGATAGAAGGAGGAGCACTAAAATTTCTAGTTCTGTTTGACCTCGACCCATTCTCCTTCCCTCGCTGTCTCCTTGTGTCAAAGACAGTTTCAAAGATAGTGGGCTAGGGGGGTGTTCATTCATCATGTCAAGACGATGTTTCCTGCATTGATGCATTGTTACAAGATCATAGATACAAGTGATCTTGAGCATAGTAGAAAACGAGCACACCGTGTTATGAGTTTACAAGATTATGATTATGATTGATGGCAGAACTGAACAACCATGCAATAAACGTCATAGATACAAGATGTCAGAATGCTTAGAAAGTTGAATGAGGAAACCTCGATAAAGTGCAGACATTAACCTCTCAAGGAAAGAAAATAACTCAAGATACTCGCCAGATTAAGACAATAGCTCTTAAGAAGATATCTAGCTACGTAAGACTTGATACATAATGAGCTCGGTTAACCTTGAGAACAACATTTCCCAACATAAAGATCATAAACTAACACCAGTTTAATTAAGGGGCTAAACCTAGCACATGAAACCATCCAACCACTAAATCAAGCTTTTGTCAATTGAGAAAATACAGTGAATTAACAAGCTGGACATACATCAAAACTCAGAGATGAGCCTAAGAAAAAATTCAACACATGAACCATATTACTTAACAGTCTCACAAATTGACATAAATCATCTATCAAACAATTAGGAGTGCAAACATTTGCTCAGAATCAAAAACTAAATGCCAACAGTTTCAAACGCTATGAAAGCATTCCCAGCAAGCAGAACAGTCTAATTTTAGTATTATCGGGATTCATTATAAGACAAGGAAGAAGCACACCTCATAAAGTAAGACTTGAGTTGCAGCAAAGTCGCCTTCTTCTCATGCTCAAAACAACTAGTTAATGGCCACAACTGTAAAAATATGGAAAATATAAGTAGCCAACTTAAAACCCTCGGCTACAACATGCCAATTAAGTGGGTAAATTCAGAAGAAATTTAGTCAATGAAAATGGGGGATTGCAACCAAATCAAAGTGAACAGAATAAGAAAACATTGTTTCAGAGAGGTTAATTTCAAGATGTCTGATAACTAGCTCCATAGTGTAAAGAGCTCCCATGAAAACATTGTTTATCACCTGCCATGCGGTCCAGTGGAAGATTGGTACCAGGATATCGAGAAAATTGAATGCACAAAATAGTGGAATCAGGACCGTGTTTATCCATTTCGTATCCTGTTATACCATGAATGAAAGAATAAGCGGGGTATCACATGTGCCAAAGAATGAATATAACTTAACTAGAAGCCAAGACAAGATTTTCCTTGTTAAATTTCGTCATTTCATTTAGGGATAGGATACATAAAAATGGTTAGTAAAAATAATGTAGCAAGTATGATATGAGACAATAAAGTACCAACAAGAGAAACGGAAAGAGAGAAATATTGGGTTTTAAATTAGATTGGTCCAAGTATTTGTCTTTTCTCGAATAAAAAGCATTAAAATTAAAGATGATAAGAGCAAACATAGAGTCAAAGGAATACTTTTCTAAACAAGTTAGTAGAACCACTGATTTTGTATTACTGAAGTCAACTGAGCCATAATTCAAACCACACTTTCTCAAAGATCAAATTGTCTTTTGCTATCTTTTAAAATTTAAAAGAAGAATCTGAATTATGATAAAAATTTATTTCATCTATTTCACAATTAATAGCACAAATAAAAAACTGAATAAATCTTAAGTTCAGGTGGGAAGATACAAGAAAAGGGAGATTGTGAGTGAAAAGCTATATTATCTAGGATCCAGGTATAACGATATTAGCTCAACGTTTTTCAATTCAAAATCTGGATCATAGGCGAGACATTCATTCCCAAAAGTGTCATATGATCCACTGCTTCCACTCAGCCTTTTCAAAGAAAATAAGATCAAGTAGATGCTTCCAAAAATATTTTCAAGCATGAGAAAAGAGCTGAACAGAAACTTACAGATCCCCATTCAAATATATTAGATATAATTGTTATTATAAGGCATCTAGATATATGATCACCACATTAATCTTTTAATCAATGCAATATTAGATATATTTTTATCATAAGTATGTTGCCATACAAATATTTAGTTAGCAAATATCATAGAAAGAAGTCCATTGAAACATCATAATGAAAATTTGACTCCTACTGAGGTGAAATCCAAGTGACAGATAAAGATTTTACAAGGGGTGGATGAAAAGGCTGGAATTAAGTACCTGATGACAGAATGGAACTCAACAATGAGGGTCTCTTTCTCTAGATAAAGCACCTCTCTTCAAATCAGGCATGAGGTAGTTAATCCACCTTAGTCTGCAGTTTTTCCCATACCTTTGAAACTCTGTAATGAACATGTATAAGTACAACTGTCGTGATTAATTCTTATTTTCAGATTGAAGTAATGAAAAAGAGAGAGAGAGGGAGTGGGCAAAACATGGAAGTTTAGGGACAGAGCTCCAGCTGCCAGTCAGCCATTGCCATGGCCATGCATGTTGAGTGATATGCCTTAAAAAGAAATTTTATTGAGAAGTTCTGATTTGGAAAGAAAATGAGTGCTTGTACAAACTTCATCTTCCTCAATAGCATCCACTCCCATTCCCCTTGAAATCTTTCAGGAAGAGCTGCTGCTTCTCGTGCTCGATGAAGAGAAGCTTGACAGTCATGCCTCTCTTGTTAGTACTTGGCATGTTTAATACTCTTTATATAAATTTCCTAAATTAAAAATACATTTAAAACATCCATAATCACATAAAAATACAAAGCATGGCCAACATTAGCAAATCAAATACAAGTAAATAAGTAAAAGTAATGAGCCATAGAAGTAACTAAACGAGACACTTAAGCTTGTGCTCCTTCTCAAGCTCAACTGGTGGATTCAACAGATCAACATTGTTTTGGAGATCCTATATTCCAAAATCCTTACCTTAAAAACCGATCAGAAACTCAAATCTTACAAGTAACTGAACTGAATCCTGGAAACTAGGCCCAATTCTTCTCCATTCCCACTATCCCCAAATTAAACCCTAACCATACATAAATTCCAGTAAAACCTAGAAAACCCCTTTCAGTAGGTTCGTATGACTTGAAATTAAAGGGTTTGAAGAGATTACCTAACAACGGAAATGTCGGAGAACGTATGACTTGAAATTAAAGGGTTTAAACCCTAACCATACATAAATTCTGAGGAAGAGAGAGAGATAGGGATCAATACCTATTCTTCAGCGCGAGGTACCAGCAAACCGAGGCATCCACCAGTGTTGAACCACACACAGGCGGGGTCACGACGACCTCCTCACTGACGCCATGAGGGCATGGCTCCGGCGAGAACCACTTGGTGAACGGCGAAGGTCGATGGAGATGGAGAGGAGTCGGGGTATAGAGGACGTGAAAACTGAAAAATGAATCCTGCCAAATACATTTAACGGTGAAGGTCGATGGCGATGGAAGGAGTCGGGGTACCTGGGCGCCAATGAGTGAAAAGCAGCGGGGCCTTCATTCTTCTTCAGACATGAGAGGCGAGCGAGAATGAAAAGAGATTGAGTTGAGAGAGGCCAAGTGAGAGAGGAGATCAGGAAGAGTAGCCATGGATAGATCTGAGACATCAGGAAGAGTAGGCCATGGACGAACAGGAGAGAGAGAATGAATTGAGCAGAGGCGGATGACTAGATTAAGGGTTTTCTTCTTTTATTGTTTTTTTTTTACAAAAAAAAACAAATTATGCATTTTTAGCTACGGGAATCTTATTGCATAGTAAAATTAAACGACCCCACTATAATTTTTTGCTACGGCTTTACCTTGCCGTTGCTATCACTACAGGAAAACAGTGTCAATTTCGACACTTTTTATGACCAATCTCGACGATTTAAAGCGTCACAAATTTCAATTTCGATGTTTTTAAAAAGCGTCGAAAATTCATGCGTCACGAATGGCAAGTGCTATTTTCGACGCAGAATTCCGTCGAAACCAATCTCAACGTCCTAGAACGTCGGAAATGGTATGTCATTTCCGACGCCCTATGACATCGAAATTGGCATATTATTTTTCAAAAACAAATAAAAAGCGTATTTTTCTTCCTTCTTCCCCTTTCATTACACATTAATTCAAATCCTTTAATTAACCAAAAAAAACATCAACACAAATCCAATAAAGCATTGGTCAAATGAATGAAGAAAACACAACTCTTTTTTTTTCCAGTTACTTACCCTTTTTACAATTGAGATTAACACCAATAAGACTGATGAGGGGAACTAATGTACTGAAGTGTTGAGTTAATTAGCAGCAACCTTCTCAGCGCTGGTTCAACTGCAGCAGCTGATGCTTGCCCTGCTGCCTCGTTTGGTGCTGAGACCAATACCCATGGGCAGCCAGCACCCTGTCGAGGAGCTCCTGGGGCACAAGCTCCCCCCTCCTTTGTTGCGGGGAGATTCTCGTCGTGTGGACCAGTGTCTTCCACTTATCCTACAAGTTTATAAACGACGAGATTAACACCAATAGATAGGATGTCGCTTTCCAGTGGACTGGGGATGAATGATTGAAATTGTAATTGACGAGAAATTCCTTTATTTATCCAATGATCATGTGAATTGGGTTATGAGATTATTAGAATAAGAAGGAATCAAACACAAAATCATACTGGATGGTGTTTCAGAGTTTGACGAGAGACGACCCTTGTGACATCAATTATTAGGAAATAATCCCACTGTCAAGCATCCCAATCATATCATTTGTGAATGCAGCGAGTCAATCTATTTAAGAGAATGCAAAAATCTTACCTTTAGATCCACATCAGTCTGATGCTTTGCATTCTCAAAGGCAATCAGCTTAACATCACGCCACCTGCGAGTTCAACAAAGAAATTAGGACCAAAATATCTAATGCACAAAAATAGTCCCTGAAGAATGACTGATTAATGTACCTTCCCGTTGCAAGTGTTTCCACTGCCTGAACTAGACCCTCCACTTTTGACACAGTGAAGGGCCTCCTGATGTGACGCATTCCTACATCTGATGCCCTTAACATGAAATTTTGTGTTGCGCTTGAGATCCTGAATTTAGAGATGATAGTAATGTAATGAATTTGGAGATGTGTTTGAGATTTGTAGAGAATAATCTACACCTGAAATTAAATTTCATCAAAGTAGAATCATTTGAATTTTGAAGAGAATAATCCATACTTAAAATTAAAAGTGTGTGCTGTTGAGCATTCGCCCCTCGACAAGATGTGATGGAACGACATTTGTCTTCTTCTCTCTCCCAAGTCACCTCTACAAATCCTATTTCCTGCATCACAAATAAAATCCCATTGAGAAAAATCTAAACACCATACATCAAATCTAAACAAAGGGATGAATTTGCATCTTGCACAAAATCTAAACAAAGGGATGAATTTGCATCTTGCATCTTGATAGAAAAGAAGAAAAAAAACTCAACAGTATTTCAGAGGTAGGGTACTAGTCACTAGATATGAGAACACTTTTAAATATATTAGAAATTTAGAAATACTATTTTCTGTTATGAGCAAGATCTCATTCATTTCAGCCACATATATTTAGAAATACTATTTTATGTTATGAGCAACATCTCATTCATTTCAGCCAGAGAATGACGGTACAGAAGGCGTCGTTTCCTAGGATTGCATTCACATAGCTGATCACTTTCAGAAATCCAAAAGATTCAACAATCTTCGTGTGCAATTGCATAAAATAAGCATGTGAAATAACACAATGTGAATTTCAGTACAGGCAAAACAAAATATAAGGTGTATAGCAAATTTAGAAAGAAAGATATGGTCCTCACCCCTTTACCTCAGGTAACAATCCCTTGATTTATCCAGAGGATGAGGACTCTTGGTTTCTCACCTATGAATTACTGTTATCAGCATTTTGAAAGAAACAATAATGATTTAAAATGCAAGTAACAAAAAAAGAGAGAAAAGTACCAAAACTAGTATGCAGCACTAAAACTTTAGAAATTCACCATTTTGTATAGAGGTAGCAGAAATAGTTTGGCCTCCAATAGTTTGCTTCTAATGGATGAGCAGCCAGGACATTTGGGTATAACCTGACACACTCACATTTAAAAGAATATATTTTGTTCAAAATTAGTAAGGTGACAGGAGAAAAGCATTGGTACCATGTTTTCTAGTTGAGCAAATAAAATGAAAACCAAGGATTTCAAGATAAGTAGGGAATAAATAGTACTTCCATCTTCAAAACTGGTGTAGATTGACTGAAGCCACAGGAGTCAACAAGATCTATTTTTGGAGTTGGACCTCTTTCTTGGGGATTCAGCTGCATAAGATAAAGGAATTTTTAAGCAACCACGATATTGATATTCAATGAGAAGCTTAAAATTTTTAAAAGTAACCTGCTTATATGGCAGGCAAGTTCACCTGCTTCAAGCATTCAAGTTGAAAAGCATTCAAGTTGAAGTGTTACGTATTTGATAACCTGTTGAGAAGATTAAACAGCCAGGTAATAGATCTGATCGTGATGAATATGAGGCCATGAACCTGAAAATTTTCTAGTGCAGTCAGCAAAGCATTTTCAAGAACTGCTGATTGAAATAGAAAATCTCTTATGGAATCACATGAAGTTGGAGGCTCGGTTTGCTTTGGCTATTAAAGAACGCAAGGTGTTGGAGTCGATGCTAACTGAGCTAGAAGAGGAGCATGACAAGGCCATAGTTACAATTTAACAGTTGGAGAAACAGGTGAGTTTTTAGCATCTCGTAAGCAACATAACATCTAAATCCCCAAGAACAAGAAGATCTATAACCAGGAACAAGAATATCTATACCAAAAAATATATACAGATGGTGGCAAGGCTGCAATTAAGTGCACCATGGAGAGGCAATCATCTAAATCCCCAAGAACTCCACTAGTTTCACCTTCACTAAATGTATTGTCTTCTTCATCCTTTTTTCCTTCCATGTCACATCTGAAAACAATCAACATAAATTATTATGCAAAATAATTGTATGGCATAATCAACATCATTAACTATGGTACAACCTAGCCATTATAGCAAATAATTAAAGCCCTTACTTTTACCATCACGATTCATGAGTCAAAATTTACAACAATAGCAACATATAGGCAATAGACAACTAAGTAGTTCAGACTACTCATTCAAAAAACCTGATTCTTTGGCAAATCCTTTGTCCAATCTCTGTCATCAAAGGAACACCTCCTTTCCTTTCCAGTTTGAGTACTTCCTGCCACGTGAATAGTTATTTCTAAGATAAGCTTGTAATCGAATGTCTGCTTCACTCATAGCTTAAATGGTAGAAATATAAGCATAAAAAATGCTTTCGTAAGAGCCTCTTGAAATGGGACAAGTATCACAGTAACTTGAACAACTAAAACTACTACTCTTGGTGAAATCACTTAAGCCTTGGTCGTAAGAGTGGGCTTTGGCAACACTAGTTCCTCATATTAGACTTTTGGCAAAAGTAAGCCTAACTATTTGTCACAGTTCCTCATGGAGATGGAGGAATCATAATTTCTTAATAAGAAAACTTAGAATTTTAAAACCTAGGGTTTTTAAGAAAACTTAGAATTTCTTAATAAGATGGAATAATACCTTTGAATCGAAAGAGGATCGAAGATAGAATAATATCGAGTACATACTGGTATCAGGTGAAATCCAAGTTGGGGGAGGTCGGAGATCCAGATCGAGGAAGACGATGACAAAAAGCCGACTTCCATTGAATCTCTTTTTTCGAGCGCCTAAAATTCGATCTCTTGCTAGCAATCAAAGGTGGAGATGGCGAAGCTGGAGATCTCTTGCTTGGCATCGCAAATCACCGGCTTTGCATTGCAGATCTACACTTGAAACAGGATATCTACGATACAAAACCGGAGAATGGCGATTTCACTCGAACCCCGGAGATCTGCGATGTGAAGCCGGCGATCAGCGATTTCGAAGCCTGAGATAGGCGATTTCGGAATTTGGAGCCAAAGATCGAAGATAGGGTTGTTGAGGCTCCGGAGGGATGTTTAGGGTTGGGGCGGTGTCGGGGGAAGGAGATGGAAACTCAGGTTGAAGAAACGGGTGCGCTACAGTGAGTTTTTGGGGTTTTAGCGAAGTTTTTATTAAAATAAAAAATCATACCATTTTCGACGCTCAGAGCTGTCGAAAAATATATCTGTCACAACACTTTTGTGTGTCGAAATTTTTTGACACATAAAAGCGTCGAAAATTACAAACGCGTATAAAAAGCGTCGAGACAATAGCGTCGAAATTTATATGGTTTTCCTGTAGTGTATCCTGTGTGGCAAATCTGTTTCTTGGCCATGGCTTATCTATGCCGTTGCTATCATGTGTGGCAAATTTTGTTTTTTTTTTTGTAGTGATTGCTCGGCCTTCGCGCGGTGTCAATGTTTTAGGTGGGCCTGTCAGCGCGTGCCCTGTTTTCGGCAGTGACCTTGTGGCGAAGAGAGTGGCTAGGACCATATAGCTTATGGATTCTGTTGCGAGGATTGATGATCCACAGTGCGAGTTGCTTCTGCTCCAGGCTTGTACGGGTATTTCCAAGCTTTACTTTGCTTTGCGTACTTGTTCCCCACGTGTCTTTGGATCGACCCAACTCTCCTTTGATGTGGCACTCCGTTCTAGCTTGGAGCGTATTGTCACTGCATCTGGGCTTGGGTTTGGAGATTGGCAGTGGCGGCTTGCCACCTTCCCTTTTCACTTTGGTGGGCTCGAAGTGTATGCTGCTGGGGATATCCTACATTATGCTTTTTTGGCATCTCGTTTGCAGTCTGCTGAGTTGCAGGCTAAGCTTCTACATTGTTCTGGTATAATTGTTGTTGGTCCCACTTTTGATGATGCCTGCCGTGTTTTTACTGAGACTATGGATTCTGATCTTCTACGCGATCCTAGTGAAATCGCTGCCCCCAAACTTATGAAGAAATTGGCAGATATATATTTCATAAAGGTTGCTTCTACAGGTGGCATTGTGGAAGTCTCAATAGGGTGGCATTGTGGAAGTCTCAGTAGGGTGCTCACTTCTCCGATTAGTTGCGTGCAGTTCCTAATTCTGGGTTGGGCTAGACTATGAATGGAAGGACTTATCATAATGTGCTTAGCTATCGACTGGGTGTTCCTTTGTTCATGGTATCTAGACCCTGTCCCGCTTGTTCTCGAGTCTTTGATGGTGATGTCTATGGAGATCATGTTGTGTCCTACGCTGGTACTGTGGGCATTAAACATTGACATAACCTCATTCGTTGGTAACAGAGCGAGGTTGTGCAATTCGGATACGCAAGGGTCGAGTGTATGTTTTGGAAAACCGCCCATGAATTTCAAAAGATTTGAAAGTGTTTTAAAGGGGAAAAATGAACTTAATATGCCTAACTCAATTGGACTAAATGTGAACTTGGCTTATGATAAAAGAGGAGAACCAACTAATAAGGGATCGAGAGGGTAGAAAAGGCGCTAGACCATCCCTATTGGATGTAGTTGGGAATGGGTAGGTGAAATACTAGCTTGTTCTTTATAGATGGGTCGGGAAGACTCCAAGGAGGTCGTTATACTTGGCATTGACTGATTCTAAGTTGAGTGCTTAATATGTTAAAGATCATTTGGTATGTCCTAACTATTTAATGAATATTGAATAATTTGTGCGAACGGGATAGCGGGAGTACCCTTCTTCTCCTTATATGGTTAAACTCAGCATTTGTGGAACCGCCCCTTCCCTTATGAATCCTTTTGACAGTTCAATCGAGTCCTCCCTTCGAATATCGGTCTCCTCCATGGGAAATCGGGTTGGTGAACATATTGTTTCGGGAATCATGTATGGATGTGAAGGTTATCTGAGTGAGTATTGGAAGGTGGTTCTTGATGTTCCCTTGAGTCAAAAGTTAGGTGTTTCTGAGGGTGTCTTTCTTGATTATTATGACGATCAACCGGTGTCTTCTTGCCATGAAAATTGGTATCCGAGTCTCACGGGAAAGATGGGTGATGAGTCAGTTAGGGAGAGTCAATGTTTGCGCTTATGGACCTCTATCGGATTACCTTGATTGCTCTGTCCATGATTGTGTGATTCTATATGCACTACTCCTTGACCTACAGTTTGATCCTTAGTTTGAAATTGTGCTTACATGCTTGATGTCCATGATGACCATTGTGTGAGCCCGAGTACATTTGTTACGCCCTATCATCCCGTCATGATCTACCTAGTATATTGCATTGCTATACTAGAGCACGAATATATATGACATATGCTAGAAAGTTGTATAATTGATGTCCTCTCTATGAATAGGTTCATGATAGCGTGATCGTTCAGTTCTAGTACCATGATAGAGTGAGCCCCTTACTTGATGGATACGTGTTATGATTTGATGTCAACATGCCGTATATGCTACGTAATCCTCAGTACATGTTATGATGATGGTCATTAATGTAAATTCGTGGTTGTATGACATCCTGTATCCATGCTGGTCACATTACTTAGGTCTCGTGTTCTATCATGGTTAGATGTCGTTATAGCATGTCTACTGGACCTATCGTATTGATCTTGCTGATGATTGATTGAGAGCATAAACCACATGATGTGAGTCTATATAATTGTTGTTTCTCTCGGATTAGGTCCATGATAGTGTGATCAATTCTTCTTGTATGAATGCTCATAAGATATTCTCCTTAGCATGCTCGCCGATGACGCCTCGATGCTTATCACTCATCTTGTGACAAGAATCTATAGCATGCCCATCTATTTTATATTCCTCAGATTAACCATTGTTGATTATTCTATAATTTGTATTGTTATGTGTTAATTGTGCTAAATTGAGGATATGTTAGTGTGAATGAGTCTTGATAAACACATGTTTCCTCCCCGTATACATTGAATTGGACTCATGTCCCCGTATGCTAGTCATGTTGCCCCATTGCTTAGACTTGCTTTACACATCGTTATATTCCTCTCATGTTACTATATCGTTGGAATAGTACTGATTGAATTCTTGCATATTGTCATGTTAATCAACTAAATACATGTATGTATCATATGTCATGCTGAGCCATTAGTATCATGCAGGACCCTTGGTTGTGACTTGTGCGAATTTATACCTTGCCTACATTATTGCCGATTCTCTCTTGAACTAGGTCCTTGATAGTGTGGTTCTCCCTCCTTCTATCCTCGTAAATGTTTTACTTATCCGATTAGATTGATGTTAAATTCGATGATCGACTTGCTTTCCGTGAGGGTTGATCCTAGCATGCTTACATGTTATCGCTCGGTGCTATTTCCCTATTACTCTTATGATATTCTCTCGTGCTTGCATGAACGTATGACTTGACACCTCGCATGATCACACACCACGCTATATCATGATTTTGCATACGCATGACGCATAAATGTTAGAATGAGTCTAGTCGAATTACCTTGATTGTATTCATGTTCGATATGTGCTATTAGTATCCTGTAAGGCATATGATTCCAATATGACTCCCTAAATCACTACAAAAAAAACAGGAAATAGCCACGGATAGGCCATGAATGGTCGTGGCTAAACGGTTTAGCGACGGCCATAGCCACGAATTTTACGTTCGTCGCCATTCGTGGCTATATGCCTCGTCGCTAAATGCCAGATTTCCAACATCCATGGCTAATAGCCACGATCTGACAAGTCCGTGGCTATGCCCGTGGTCGGATTAGGATCGTGTCATCTGTGGCTACAACGACGAAGTTAGCCACGATGTATGTCGTGGTTGTTTTTATGGCTTGGCACGTGCAGGATGTCTAGCGTCTTTCGTGGCTGATTTTGTGGCAACGACCGTGGCCAATTAGGTGGCTCGGTTCGTGGCTTTATTGTTGGCTACGACCGTGGCTATTCACGTGGCTATTCATGTGGTTATTCCCGTGGCAATATTCGTGGCTAAGTTCGTGACTTTATTGCTGGCTATGCTCATAGCTTTATTCGTGCCCTTATTCGTTCTATGAGCTAGGAAATAAATTTAATATAATTTTACAAATATGTAATACAAACATATCCAAAATACAACCATAAATTACACCATTCAAAACACATCTATATAAAACACACTCAAAAGTTCAAGCATACAAAAAGTGTCAACATGTATGAATATGACAAGGACACCCACTAGAAGCATGGATTCAATCCAGACGAACACAAGACACCCTAATGAGATGTCGGAGCACCTAGATAACAAAAATCTAAACCACCACATTGCATATAAAGAACCCTGTTTACTTTGTCAATCCTGAGCTTTGCAACCGTATACACTCTTTGGAGACTTGTGTATCATCATTATGCAACAAAATTCCAACCCAAGCTTACCACTGCTACTGCTTGTAGTAAGTTTAGTGCTTAATCCTGGAGACCTGTTCAACATCGAGTAAGTGTAACTTTAAAACTATAGAAAGGTGTTTATTCGAGTTTATCTAGGAATAGATCATGCCTTATGTCCTCTTTTCAAAATTCCAGCCCAAGCATAACACTAAAAGCCTTTATTAACTTGAACGTAAAAAAAACAGAACATAAAACAAAAAACAGAAAACATAAGGATTAAAGAGTAAACCATACTCAGAAAACATAAGGATTCTCACTCACAATCACGCATTGCCCCTTAGATGATTAATTTTCCTAACATAAGGATTCTTCATGCACTGGTATTACAATTCTTTCTTCTTTTTTCGAAAGATCAAAATTTTAGGGAAAAAACTTTGTTCTCAATTGAAAGAAAGGGTAGATTAAGGATTTAAATTCGGGGAAAAGATCGAGATGTACCTAATGAAAACAACTGAGATGGTACTCGCTCCCAAGGATGCAACGGCATGTTCGGATTTAGAGACCTGGAGAACAAAGGCGAGAAGTAAGGATTAAGAGACACTCAGAAAAACAAAGCTAAAGAAGAGGACAGACCAAGACACAAGAGAGCAAAGAAGCCATGAGAATGGAGAAGAGTAAGGACGGAAGGAAGAATGAAACTCAAATCTAAGAGGAGGGACAAACCTTTAGGGGAGCGTCAGAAATAGGCATAGTATTTATTATAAGTTTTGTACTATGCGGCTACTATAAAACAATATTTCAAATAAAAGGCAAAAAAATTAATTGAGATTTCATATTTATCATCGAGTAAATAAGTTCTCAAGTGCATTTTCATTCAAATTACAAAGAAACCCTATCAAGAAACCAAAAATGATGTAGAAATATATAGGCTTGAAACCGCAGCAACTAATGATCAAACTAGTTGTTGAAGTTAAAAGAAATGAAGTATAATAAATAGTTATCCGAACGAAACAATGTGGCTGCAGTGCGGAAGTAAAGCAGCAAAGAACCTTTCACTAAAATGAATCACACCTCGAATGTCAACTTGTGGTCTTTTTTCTGGTGATCATGAAACAATGTGGCTGTAGTGCGGAAGTGAAGCAGCCAAGAACCTCTCTTCCATGAATGTAGACAATGCCCATTTGAATCAGTGATCCCTCTAAGACGTGACTGTAGAGATAGAGAGGTAAGAAGATGGTAAGCAAGAGAAGGATTACCAATTCACAAGAAGGCAAGATTTAAATTACTTTCTTTCTCCAACTTGTCATAGTTTTTGAAAATGTACATACATTCTCAAAAGCACACTATGCAAATCTAACAAGCAAACCCTAGTTTTCTTCAAATCTAACATTGAGGAAAATGTTCCAGATTCTCAAAAGCATACAAGGGATCCTTTGGAAACATTGAGGAAAATCTAACAAGCTAACCCTAATTTTCTTCAAATCAATGTCACTGATTTGAGAAATTCAAACTGAATCCACACAATCGGGACAGAAAATTAACAGAATAGGGAGTAATCGGGATAGAAAACTCACTGATTTGAGAAATTATGAGGGATGGAGGCACAAAAAGATGCGGTTCGGCGTTCTCCAGCGATCCGGCGTTCTCCAGAATCGGGAGTAATCCGACAGCCATCTATGGAGCGACCCGGCATTCTCCAGCGAGTCGCTTTTGCAGCCCCACAGGATCGGCTACAGGGAGCGAGTCAGAGTCACAAACGTCGCCTGGTCGCTAGCGGTTGGCGTCGACGAGCAGCAAATCCTCCGATAAGATGTCGTCATGGGTTGAAACTGAGCGGCGTCGGGAGGCCTTCGATGGTGGAGGTGGGAGGAGAACGAAGGAGTGAGTGGACTGTGGAAGAGGAGATCGAGATTTGAAATCTTTGGGAGAGAGACGGATCTGGAATGAAGAATTGAAGAGAGAGGCACTAAAGGTGATGAAGAATTGAAGAGAGAGGTGCGAGAGAGGGATCTGAAATATTTGTGTGAAAAGAGGCAGAGTCTTTTAGGAAGTAGGGTTATACCGCTTCTCAATTTCAAAGGCTGGGAAATTTCCCGCTCCAAAATCAATTGGGCGCTCAAAAAAATTTTCGACAATGGATTTGCTTTTTTTTTCTTCATAATTTACATTTTGAAAATAAAACTATCAATACAATTATTTATCATTAAATATATTCTCATAGTATTCTAATATGAATTTAATTATTAATATAAGATTTTATTATATATTTATTCATTACTTATATGATTTTTCCTCAAAACATACTCTCAGAGTATACTAATAAGAATTTATTAGTCAATATAAGGTCTTACTAAACATTTATTAGTTACTTATATGAGTTTTCCTCAAAACATACTCTTATAGTATCCTAATAAGAATTTAGTAGGTAATATAAGGTCTTATTAAACTTTTGTTCGTTACTTATACGAGTTTTCATCAAAACATACTCTTATAGTATTGTAATAAGAATTTATTACTTAATATAATGTTTTATTCAATACTTATTGGTTACTTATATGTGTTTTCCTCAAAACATACTCCTATATTATTCTAATATATTTATTACTCAATATAAGGTTTTATTAAACATTTATTTGTTACTTATTTGAGTTTTCCTCAAAACATACTCTTATAGTATTGTAATAAGAATTTATTAGTTAATATAAGGACTTATTAAACATTTATTAGTTGCTTATATGAATTTTTCTCAAAACATACCCTTATAGTATTCTAATAAGAATTTTTTTATTTAATATAATGTTTTATTCAACACTTATTGGTTACTTATATATGTTTTCCTCAAAACATACTCTTAGATTTTTCTAATATATTTATTACTCAATATAAGGTTTTATTAAACATTTATTTGTTACTTATTTGAATTTTCCTCAAAACATACTCTTATAGTATTGTAATAAGAATTTATTAGTTAATATAAGGACTTATTAAATATTTATTAGTTGCTTATATGAGTTTTCCTCAAAATATACCCTTATAGTATTCTAATAAACATTTATTAGTCAATATATGGTCTCATTAAACATTTATTTGTTACTTATTTGAGTTTTCTTCAAAACATACTCTTTTATTATTCTAATAAGAATTTATTAGTCAATATAAGGTTTTATTAAACATTTATTCGTTACTTATATGAGTTTTCTCAAAACATAGCCTTATAGTATTCTAATAAGAATTTACTAGTTAATATAACATTTTATTCAACATTTATTAGTCACTTACATGAGTTTTCCTCAAAACATACTCTTATAGTATTCTAGTAAGAATTTTCTAGTTAATATAACATTTTATTCAACATTTATTAGTCACTTATACGATTTTTCCTGAAAACATACTCTTATAGTATTCTAATAAGTATTTATTAGTCAATATAAGGCTTTATTAAACATTTATTCGTTATTTATATGAGTTTTCCTCAAAACATAATCCTATAGTATTCTAATAAGAATTTACTAGTTAATATAACATTTTATTCAAAATTTATTATTCACTTATATGAGTTTTCCTCAAAACATACTCTTATAGTATTCTAATAAGAATTTACTAGTTAATATAACATTTTATTCAACATTTATTAGTCACTTATACGATTTTTCCTCAAAACATACTCTTATAGTATTCTAATAAGTATTTATTTGTCAATATAAGGCTTTATTAAACATTTATTCGTTATTTATATGAGTTTTCCTCAAAACATAATCCTATAGTATTCTAATAAGAATTTACTAGTTAATATAACATTTTATTCAAAATTTATTAGTCACTTATATGAGTTTTCCTCAAAACATACTCTTATATTATTCTAATAAGAATTTACTAGTTAATATAACATTTTATTCAACATTTATTAGTCACTTATAGGAGTTTTCCTCAAAACATACTCTTATAGTATTCTGATAAGAATTTACTAATTAATATAAGATTTTATTCAACATTTATTAGTCAATTATATGAGTTTTCCTAAAAATATACTCTTATAGTACTCTAAAACTTTATATTATTCTTATTATAATACTATAATGTTTTATCCAACGCTTATAGTATTCTACAACTTTATTACTTATTATAAAGTTTTATTTAACACTTATTAGCTACTTATACGAGTTTTCCTCAAAACATACGCTTATAATATTCTAATAAGTATTTATTAGTCAATATAAGGCTTTATTAAACATTTATTCATTATTTATATGAGTTTTCCTCAAAACATACTCCTATAGTATTCTAATAAGAATTTACTAGTTAATATAACATTTTATTCAAAATTTATTAGTAACTTATATGAGTTTTCCTCAAAACATACTCTTATAGTATTCTAATGAGAATTTACTAGTTAATATAACATTTTATTCAAAATTTATTAGTCACTTATATGAGTTTTCCTCAAAACATACTCTTATAGTATTCTAATAAGAATTTACTAGTTAATATAACATTTTATTCAACATTTATTAGTCACTTACATGAGTTTTCCTCAAAACATACTCTTATAGTATTATAATAAGAATTTACTAGTTAATATAACATTTTATTCAACATTTATTAGTCACTTATACGAGTTTTCCTCAAAACATACTCTTATAGTATTCTATTAAGAATTTACTAGTTAATATAAGATTTTATTCAACATTTATTAGTCGCTTATATGAGTTTTCCTCAAAACATACTTTTATAGCATTATAATAAGAATTTACTAGTTAATATAACATTTTATTCAACATTTATTAGTCACTTATACGAGTTTTCCTCAAAACATACTCTTATAAGTATTCTAAAACTTTATATTATTCTTATTAGAATACTATAGTGTTTTATCCAACGCTTATAGTATTCTACAACTTCATTACTTATTATAAAGTTTTATTTAATAGTTATTAGCTACTTATACGAGTTTTCCTCAAAACATACACTTATAATATTCTAATAATTATTTATTAGTCAATATAAGGTTTTATTAAACATTTATTCGTTATTTATATGAGTTTTCCTCAAAACATTCTCCTATAGTATTCTAATAAGAATTTATCAGTTATTATAAGATGTTATTCAACATTTGTTAGTTACTTATATGAGTTTTCCTCAAAACATACCCTTATAATATTCTAATAAGAATTTATTACTTAATATAAAGTTTCATTCAACAATTATTAGTTACTTATATGATTTTCCCTCAAAACAAACACTTATAGTATTCTTATAACATTTTATTAGATAATATAAGGTTTATTCTACACTTATTAGGTACATTTATGATTTTCCCTCAAATCACACACTTATAGTATTCTAATAAGAATTTATTACATAATATAAAGTCTTATTCCACAATCATTAGCTATTTATATGATTTTTCCTCAAAATAAACTCTCATAATAAATTATGGGCTCGTTGGCGGAAAATATAGCCATATTTGGGCCCACAATAAATTAAAGCCCATTAGAAATTGAAGTGTGTCATTTGAGGTTAACTGTAAATAGCCACAGCATTAGCCACAGATATGACCGTGGCTATTAATTGGGCTATTTAGTACGTCGAGAGCTATTAATTGGGCTTTCATATTCATTGGGCTTTGACTACCACTAACGGGTTGACCGTTTTTGGGCTTTGACTATCTATGATATTGGGCTTGACCACCTTTGGGCTCTAATATTTTTTTTGGGTGAGATTTTGGGCTTTAAAGTTATTATTTGCTTTAATTTGTGTGAAGAATTACCCAAATTCGGATACAACAACGGACAATGGGCATGGCCATATTAGCGTCGAATCTAGCCACGAATATTCCAATAGTGGCTAAATTCGTGGCTATTGGCCACGAAATCAGGTCATGATTGCCAATTGCCAATTCTTCTTAGCCACGGGTACAGCCACTATATTTTTTCGCGGGCTTATCGGCGTCAAAATCAGCCACGAATATTTCAATAGTGGCTAAAGTCGTGGCTAACAGCGATGAATTTAGCTACGACATTCATAATCGTGGCTAATAGTCACGAATTTCTGGACACGAATTTATGTCATCACCCCTAGCCACGGATTTAGCCACGTAAATTTTTACTCGATGCCTATTTAGCGATGACATGTCAGGCCGTGGCTACGTTAGTAGCTATCAGCCACGAAATCGGCCACAACCCTATGGCGTTGCTAAAAAATCCGTGGCTATTTCCTGTTTTTACTTGTCATACTTATTCTATTAAGTGAACATGCTTGTCCTATAGTGTGATAGTTGTTATTCCGTTTTATGTGCACTATGATCAGTTTGATCCTAGCATACTTATAATCTATTGCTGGTGATGTCCTCCTTGTTACTCTCTGTAATGATGTCTCATGCTCTATGAACACTATGTCAAATTCTTTTAGATGACACTTGACTATGCCCATGTCTTACCATGTATCACTAGCATCGTGTAGGACCTATGTTTCTGAATGTATCTCATCGTATGATTACATGTCAATCTTAACCTACTATGCGATTATTGTTGTTAGCTGTGATAATTACTATGCCGCTCTTATATATTCTCGTATGACACTTAATCTAGTTGTTATGATATACCACGCCATACCATATTTGACCTCACTTGCTCATGCTTATATATTCTTTCCTATACATGATGCTCGTTATCTTCATTAAATCCCGCATGATTTCGAATCGTACATGATTATTGTTGGCTCCGCATAACTTGCCTAGGTTGCTAGACTCATCTGCATCCATGGAATCATAAACTACTAGCTTGTCTCACGTGCATCAGTGTAGGACTCAATCGTACCTTGGAATGAATATGTATGTCGTTGTTCTTTAAGATAGGTACATGTTAGTGTGGACTAATGTGATTGATATGCTCCATGATGAATTCGTGCTTGTTGTCACAATTGTAACCTAATGGACTTCCATAAAGGCATCGTTACTATTCCCGGGTCGGAGTCTTATCTCTAGTCGTCTTATCTTTTAGCTTTGGTCCATTTTTGTCTCCGAGAGAAACGTTGGGTTGTCCGCACTTGTCACTCCCCTATCTCCGCTAACTTGAACTCCTACGCGTTACATTGGATGAGCGACCGCATGAAAAAGGGAACAGGAAGTCGAATAGCGATAGAGCAGCGCAGCGGAAGCGTGGGCCCATAACCCACGGGCATCTGGATAGTCAATGTCGACAGAACAAGCTCGCTTCGAGGATTGCGATTATTGAGTACGATATGACTTGCAAGTGGGAGTATCCTCCACTCGAATTGCTAACCCTTTCTGAACTTGTTGACGGTGTTATTGCATTGACTTGATGTGTAAAATTGCGTGTTGATGTGATGACTTGGTAATGATTATTGCCTGATTATCCGTTTTCTATGATAATATATATGATTCGATGCCTGACAACCCTAATGTGCTATGATGACTTGATGTGATGCTACTCTGAGTTGCTAAGCATGATCTAAATTCCTTTCCTATATAGTATGAACTACAAATGCCGAGAATCTGAACTGTTTATTAGCTAATATTATGATGAAACTTGCTAGCTTGAATTGACCATATTGATATATGATGTTTTACAATACTCGTTGAGCATGACGGTAAATTAAGACTTTTGATACATGTTGCAATGTTTAATGATGAACTAATGATTCTATTGATAGAAATATTAGTTGATATGATGTAGTCCTTATGTGTAATAATGTCCATGATTGCTTCTTCCTTAAACATGTGAGTGAGGTCCTTTGGTAGAGTGGTCAGAGAGTGGAGAAAGGTTTAGAGCGATTAGAATGATCGACGGTGGTAAGAGAAAGTTGCAGAAGAGGGGTGTTGACTTAAGTAGGAGCGGGTGAGTTTTGAGAACTAAAAGAGGCGATGCTTAGTGGTTTTCGATGAGCTCCTAGGTGAATCTTAGGTGGGGGTATGGTTAGAATAGGCCGGCTAGGTGGTGATCGGGGTATTCTTATAGAAGAGATGTGGTTAAAAGGGGGTTGAATTCTTAGAGGTGGATTGTTAATGAGAGTGCTTGGTGGGAAGAGGTGTGAGATTAAAAGGTCGAAATGAATTAGGACTTCTTCTATAGGATATTATCCAAGTTGGTGATTCTAGATGAGGATTTGGTCTTGGCTTGAGAGTTGGAGACGAGCGAGCGGGGTTTGCGTTTTATTGTAACTCATATAGTGTGCAAAACTTTCTTGATTATGTGATTATGAATTGGCATGATGTTAGATAGCGACCGTGATAAACTTGTATGGCACGATATTACATGTGATATGCAAAACTGAATTATAATTGGTAATGACAACTATGATAATGAAATAATGATACATTGCTATCCTACTATGTTGTTCTATAAGTAGGTTATGATGTGTTGCACGAATCATGAGATGATGATACGTTGTTATGTGAAAGCATGATGTTATACTATATGGTTGATAAGCATGATTATGAATAGGTAAGTGATAAATATGACTTGGAGCATGAATATGACTTGCGTGCATATATGAGATGATGGTGCATGACTGCTAATAATCGTTATATGACATTGTGATGAGCTAAGATGATGTCTGAAGAGCATGATGACATTTTGATGTTGATATACTGCTTGATCTCCCCTTTTGTTTGAATCTTAATAGCATGATTTTGTTTGGATTGATGTGTTGATAAGTAGTTTTGTTTCGTTGACTTATGATGAAATTTCGCTATGGCTAACCTTGGAAGTACCAATGATTGATGTGATAATATGTTATGATATTGCTGGATAGAAATTGGATAGGATAACTCTATGAATTTATTCTTTAAATGAGATCCCTTGTTATGACTGGTTCCACTAGTGTTGCGATGTTGAGATGCGATCGTGAGATTCGACTTGTAGTAGCGTACTGACTCCATGACACCTAACCTCTTTGATCTCTTGACATGTGTGCTTGCTTGATAAGTTATGAAAATTCGATGCACTTGTGATGCCTTCGGTACGAGGTAGATATACTTTATGACTCATGGTATGATGTTAAGATTTTGTTATTGCTTTTGGCATGTTCTGAAGGGATGGTATGATCTATGTTATGGGTAATCATGTTAAGCAGTTGAGATGTCGATTGGTTGAGATTATCATGATTGATGTTGAGATTGCCATATGAGAGGTGGCTGATGATGTTATGAGTCGATGAGTTGATTTACTTATGTGTATATTGAGTTGAGGATGATGATAAAATGATTTTGGAACCTAGGAAGAGAATATGGGATTAGCCATTAGAAGTGGATGACTCCACCTCCTACCTTTTGAATTTGATTGATTGGTATGCGAGAAGGTGATTTGGTTTTTGGAAGATTTTGACGAAATCTTGATTTGAGAGGATTTGACTTGTTTTGGTGTAAATCTGCTTGATTAAACGTTGAATTTGAAGATTTTGAGCGGTTTTGAAAATGGCCAGCTTGGGGTTTTGAAGAAGTCGAGAGTTTCAATGATTTAGATGACAATCTTTCCTTTTTCAAAACGCTTTGAGGATTTACGAACTGGATTTACATTATGACGTCTCACAAAGTGGATACAAGCATTTTATAGGGGCGCTTATAGATTGCTTGCTAAGACCTAGTCGGGACGCTATAATACTTTTAGAGTTGTGATACTTCCGAAAAGTCGAAGCGAGGATTTGATAAGGGCACTTATTAAACACTTGACAAGATCAATTAGAGATGTCACGACCGTGACTAGGATGTTGTGAGAATCCCGGAAGACGCAACCGAGATAATTACAAGATCCTTGGACATGGTTCTCGGACTCACCGATTTTAAAACTTCATCCCCTTTGCTTTAAAATGATTTTAGTCTCGGGGACGAGACTTGTTTTTAGAGGTGGATAAATGTAAGGACTGAATATATTCATATTATTATATATTATTATTTTGGAAAGGTAATTGATGATATTTGAGTAGATTTAAAAATTCAGAAATTTTTGAATATTCCGTCCTCGAGCAACGTGTTTTATTCTTAATCTTTTCGAAGTAGATTCCGACATCGTTTTAAAATTTGGGTTGTAGCGGATTTTTAATTCCGTTTTCGAGTTGATTATCGATAATATTATGTTAATTCCCGTGATTATTTAAAATTCGATTTAAATTATCGAGTGTCGGGTTTTGTTATAGTGAGCGGAATTGGGATCGAGCGTCGGGATTAGCGGGTTCGAGATTTGAACTTCCAGGAATCTTTTCAGTTTTATGTAGGGACCACTCTTTATATTTCCATTTCCCTTTTTCTTTATTTCTCTCTCTCTCTCTCTCTCCCCCTTTCCCTCTCTCAGCTGGTCCCTTCCTGCAGCTCCTTGTCTTTTTCCCCTACATTTCACCATTTCAGAAACCCCCATACAAACCAAATTGCTCCCCTCCTCCTCCCCCCTTTTTCAATTTATGAAAATCCTCACAAACCCACCCTTATCCCCTCCTTCTCCTCCATTTTGAGCCAGCCACCACCACCATACCGAGCCACCATCAGCTTTCCGTCACCACTAGAACGCCGCCACCACCGCAGCTCCATTCCTCCCCACCCCTGTTTTGCCAAGTCGAGGAGTCTAGTGCACACACCAACTCCTCCTCCTTCAACCTCCTTCCCCGAGACGGAAGCAGCAGCAGCACCTCCCGGAGACGCCAGAAACCACAGTCGCAGCTCGGAGTGCCCGACGACCCTTTTCCGGCGAGATCTTCAAGCCTAAGTAACCTCTCTATTTCCCTCTCCTTCCTTGTTGTATCTAATTCTTTCCGTACGGGTGGTGGTCGGGGATGTAGTTCGGTCAGTTGGGATCGATTCCGGTCGAGAATAGAGCTCCGGCGAGTCCTTCTCCTCTTCTTCTTCCTCTTCCGCTTCCGTCAGCCTTCGGTACGGGCTCTGGTTCTCTGGTTTGGGGAAGACAGGGTATGTGGGCCTATATTCCGGGTTTGGGCTTCGGGTTGGTTTGGATCCGGGTCCACATCCTTCTTCATTTGTTGGGGTCGGGTTTCTGAATTGGGAGACTTCAGTGTGTTGGCCTTTTATTTTGGGCTTCGTTTTGGTGGATCCGGGTTATAACATTTCAATTCGGATCCTTCTTCCTACTTTTATTTTTTGGATCTGGGCCGGGTCCCATCTCCTTTCTTCTTTTCTGAGTTGGGCTACGGGCTTGGGCCGGTGGGCCTTCTTTTCTTCTTTTCTTTTAGGCCTTTCTTTCTTTTCTTGCTTCCCCTTTTTTGCTTTCGGGTTGGGCCCTTCTCTTGGGCTCGGGTTGGGTTGGAAATCCGGGTAAGGGTGGGCTTTGTTGAGTGTTGTTGTTTTATGAAATTATTTCTTATTACTATATAATATATGATATGTGTGATATGATGTTGGTTATAGTTATAAAGTATTATTTATTGGAATATGATTATCATAGTGAGGAGTATATTTTCTGGAATTTGTATATATTATAAAAATTATTTCAAAAAAAATGGTATTATGTGATATATATATTTTTTTTTATGATATGATATGGTGTTATTATATGTTTTAGAAATGATAAAGTATTTTAGTGTTTTGATTCATAAATGTGGGTTATTGAAATGGATTGATTTTGATAATTATTATATTTAAATATTAGTTGGAGTATGTATTAGATGTTGTTTAGAAATGGAGTTTTAAGGTAATATTTGAGAAGTGCTATTATATAATGATTTATAAGGTGATTTTAAGATGATGATTTTAAAGAGATAAAATGCCGGAATTATTTCTATAATGTGATTTTGAGAGATTGGTTTTAAGGTTTAAATGTTTAATGTCGGAATTTAGCCAAGTATGATTTGAAACATTATTTTGAATATGAGTTGACTTAATTTTGGATTTAAGGTTTTGGAAAACGGCTTTACCATCAGTCGGTTTTGAGAATGTTGAGAACTTGGATTTTGTGTGTACGAATGTTGGTCTGGTAGCTTATGGAAATGACTTGATGATAGGTGTGTATTACTTTTGGATTGCCTTGGACTTGCATTTGGGCCCTTGCTTGTGTTATCTTGCTGTTCTGCATCTACAGGTAAGTATCCTACGGGACTTACTCAGTAACCTGGACCTCCTGCCTGATGTGTCATATAATGTGTAGTTTTGTTGCATATTAAAGCATGCCATGTAGTATCATGCTAGGATTGCATTGAACTGAGCATGTGATTACTATGTGCATTTGAATACAGAACGGTCGTTATCTGTGATAGTCCTAGAGTCTTTGCTAGGGTCATAGGGTAACCCAGCCCCATCGGGTGCCCTGAGTCTATCGAGTCGATATGAGCATGATATGATTAGCCCAGCACCATCGGGCAAGATATGAGATGATATGATATGATATGATTAGCCCAGCACCATCGGGCAAGAGATGAGATGATATGATATGATATGATGATGCCGTGGTTAGTGCACCACCATGAGGAAATTGCTATGCTATAGCATCGAACTGGTCAGTCTCTGCACTAACGGGAAGGGGTGTAGAGGTAGGAGAGAGATATGCCACTTGGCATTGTCTTGGGCCCTTTACAGTTCTTTTCTGCATATTATATATTTACTAGGGGCATGATAGTGTGATTTAAATCTTGTACTGCATTAGTCATCTTTTATTTAGGTATAGGCATGTTATGTGGCCTCAGCGTGGTCAGAGGACCCGCAGGCAATCACCGGGCCTGACTTCGTGGATAGTGTTAGGTACTGCTCTTGGTTGCTCCTTGCTTTTGTGACGGGAATCTCTTGGCGGGCCGAAGAATCTGGATAACATATCCTAACTTGATAAAATGGCATTCACCCACTATATTTTGGTTTTGACCCGGCTCTGTCGTGGCTCTTGTATCTAAACCTTGCTTCCGCTTTACTTTCGTTTGACTTGGGTTTTGTGACTTTGATTGCTTGGGGTTCAAAATCCCCGCTTTGAATACTGATCTTCGAGGTTTGAAAACCTCGAACCATACTTGAATTGCAACATCCGAACGAAGGTATCCGACCTTCGAAACGTAACCCGGGTATTTATATCCGGGCCGTTACACTTACCTGGAGAAGCGCAGAATCCAAAAGCAAAAACAGCAATATAAGCAAGCAAATCCAACAGGTCATATATCACCTAGTAAGCAATACATATGATGCATAAGTCTAAGTCGACGCACATAATAGCCATTCAGATAAATCACATAAGTCAAAGATCTCTTTCCATAACTTAGGCATATTTTCATCATCATCAACATCATCTCAGCTCAACATCTTATCTCATCTCATCTCATCATGTCTCATATCCTTTCATAATATATCATCATATAACATTTCATATAACATTTCATCAATTTCTTTAACCATTTCCATAAATCAACTCGACATTCCAACATTAACCATTTAAGCCTTTAAAGCAACTTCACAAGACTATATCATTAAACTCATTCCAGCATATCGGTTTTAAAACAATAATCCATTTGAGAAAACATTTCTCAAAATACAAGTCAAAGATCACTACCGAAAATGTCGACTATGATTTCAACCTACTTTAAAACATTTTGGGAAATCTTAAACCTCTTTAAACAATTTCTCAAATAATTTTTAACTAAATAAAACACCAAATCATCCCGTTTTTAATAAACCACATAAATAAAATAACATTAATAAATCGCTTTAACTTTTCTAAAAACACAAGTTAAAATCATCATATCATAACATAATATATGCTAATAATTCTGCTATTTTAAATCGATTCCGACCTTTGAGAAATATTTCCAAATAACACCTTTTAAAATATCAATCATTTAAGGTAACACAAATAACCACTCCATTAATCACATAAACAAGGATAATCAAATTATTAAATAATCATATACTTAAATAAATAGGAAATTAGTAAATAATAAATAATTAAATAAACGAATAGTTAAATAATAAATAAATAATACATAAATGAGTAAAATAAATAATTAAACATATAAATAAATGGACACCCCAAACCGGCCCACCAATTTTAATAAAACCGGACCCAAAGCTCTCTCTTTTAAAAACGAATCAACCCGGGCCCAAAGTTCATTTTTTAAGCCTTATGAATTTAAACAAACAAAACAGGCCCAATAAAAACCACAGATCTGGCCCAAAATCTACCAGCCCAACCCTTCTATCAGATTTTAACCCGGAGCTCATTCAACCTCCCGCCTGGCCGCCACTGCTCCCCGCTGCGTTCGACCTCGACCTCAGCTCCCCCGCTCGTCCTCGACCCTTAACTTCCCTCGCTCTAGCCCATCCGGATCACTCCCCTGCTCGTCCCCGACCTCCCCAGATCCCGGCTCTCGTTCACACTCACGCTCGACCTCCCGTTCTCGAGCTCGCCGAAGCTCGAGCTCATTCGTCCCTCTACGACCCTTCTCACTCTCCGTCTCCGACCAACTAAAGTGAAAGGAGCACAAATTTCAAAAAAAAGAGGATTGGAAAGAAGGTTCGGGAAGCTCACCGAGGAAAGGGTTCGATGTTCGTCGGAGGCTCGGGTGGCTTGGTCGGCAGCTTCGGGGCATCCCAGGGTGCTCTTGGCGGCATCTACAACGGAGGAGGATGGTCGGAGACGTTGGGGCTGGAGTTGCTGATGGTGCTGTGGTGGCGGCAAGGTGGAGGCGAAGCAAAGAGGAAGATGGAGGGATGGTGGTGACGAAACGGTGGTGGTGGTGGTGATGAAGGAGTGTGATGGTGGTGATTGAAATGGTGAATGCAGGAGGTGGGGGGTGTGATGGAGAATAAAAGAGGTGATGGAGGGATGGTGGTGACGGGGTGGGTGAAGTAAAGAGAGGGGAGTAGACTTGACAGTAGAAGTAGGGGGTAGGAGGGGTTGTAGGGGTGACGTATTGGGTAAGGGTGAAAGTGTGTGTAAGAGTCAAAATGAATACCCGAAAACAAATTTCGAAAACCGCTTTTTGACCTGAACCCGACTCAATTCAAATTAAACTTCCAACTTCAAAATAATGAAATCCGACAAATATTTTCAAGTCTCGGTATAATAGAGCATAATGAATTCATTTTTAAAACTATTTCAAGTTTATATCGGAACTCGCTTTGAAGAAATTAAATTCAACTTATTTGCACGGACGGTGGTTTTCAATATTTTCCGAATCCTTGGAAATGAAATCGAAACTAAATCAATATTAAATCGAAAATTAAATCTTAATTTAGAAAATAATATTTAAAAATTCCGAGTCTTTACATCATCCACCTCTAAAAACAAGTCTCGTCCGCAAGACTAAAATAATTTTAAATAAAGGGGATGAAGTTTTAAAATGTGAGTCCAAGGACCATGTCAAAGGATCTTGCAATCATCTCGGTTGCGTCTTGCGGAATTCTCACAACATCCTAGTCATGGTCGTGACATCTCCAATTGGTCTTGACAAGTATGCAATAAGCGCCCCTATCACATTCTCGCTTCGACCTTTCAGAAGTACCATAACTCTAAAAGTTCTACAATATCATCACTAGGTCTTAGCAAGCACCCTACAAGCGCCCCCATAAAATGCTTGTATCCACTTCGAGAAGTATCATAGATTTACCCGGAACTTGGAAGTTTCAAAAGGGTTTCACAATTGGAAACGATTTGCCTCAAAATCATTGAAATTCTCGATTGTGTTTAGTCTTTTAAAATCCAAGTTATTCCTTTTCAACACCGTTCAAAATTCTTCAAATCTGTCGTTAGTCAAGCAATTTCAGAACTCAAGAGATAGAGTCATCCACCTCTAAGGGCTAATCTCATATTCTCTTCCTAGGTTCATCTTTCAAATTAAAATCAGTTTCAATTATATCAATCTCAAGTCATATCATGAATCATAAGCCATAACTCATCAAAACACATCAAGGGTAACACTGTACGAGCGCCCTAATAGCAAGTAATCACACATCAATAGGCTCATCACAAATCATAGCATCAGGCATTTAGCACACAACCATCATTCATATAAGCACAACGTCACATAGATAGACAATTAAAACAAACTTCTCAAATACGGCACATAGATTCGATTTCTTCCTTAGGGTATCAATGCGTAGGGAATATCGATTGAAGTCACATCTCCGCATTTCAAGTTTAGATTATCCACAAGAATCCATCATGATAAGAGCATCATTCAATCCAGTAGTCAACATCTAAACATGTTATTCATGGTATAGTCATCAATCATACACACTAAGTCATAACTTGCTAACACATCATAACTGTAATATCCTCAACACATCATCAATCATCTCAACGATATCTCATTTTATACATCTCAAGATAGCATTATGCTCAACAACATTGTAGAATATCATTTATCGTCATAATCAGCCAAGTCATCGAGCTTTAGCATGCTAATAATAAGAACAGGGATAATATCATCTCAACATCATCAAAGCATATTAAGAGTTAGGCGCAATGCTATGAAATGGCACATCAAAGTGGAATAACATCTATCACCTTTATGACAACAATATGATAGGGTAAGTATGACACGTAATTATAGGATGGGCTATATTTTTGAAGCTTGCATTCTACGGAACACTAGGGATACAAGTGAAAGCATGGTACTATCAATGATAGAAAATCAGCATAACATTTATGTGTAATGCATATACAAACCCACGATACATCGTGGTGGGTGATCATGCGGTGTGTTAGGTCGTATGTGTAACGACCCAAAAGTTTGGATATCCGAAAATGCCTCCATAAATCCACTTAGAGGATTTATAAGGTTCAGATGATCCGGTTATTCGGGGAATGTTAAAGAAGATTTTTGAATTCTTCCATGAGCTTTAGATCTTACGACCGAGTACGAGTTATTAGTTAAGTTGATTACTTAGCGGAAGCGTAGTTAAGTGTAAAAAGAGGATTTCAAACCCCAAGAAAGACGCGTGCTCGTTGGAGGCGTTTACTTGTCCTAGGTAGCTAACGCAAAACGGTTTTCAAGTGGAAGATAAAGGCGGATATAAAATACAACAAGTGCCGCGGCCTAGCCGGGTCAAAACGCAAAATACCAAGTAGCGAGTAAGTAAAAGAATACCACGTTCTCTCTCGTCTCACTCTATCGTCCCATAAGGTCAACCCCGTCAAGCATCCACATGTATATATCAAGCATATCGGGTGGCAGGGGTACCTGAATCTAAAAACAAGAAGGGTAACGGGGTCAATCATCGATTACTCATACACGTATGCTCAAGCATACTCTGCGAGTACGTAACAAGGCATATAAACGTGATGCGATAAAACTGTAAACACACTATCATGCTCCTAAGGCATAATCTGAATATATAAATAAATGCGGTAATTGGTACCCAAATGATAACAATCAACCTTATAATCCCTTTCCAAATCCTTGGAGGTTACACCATCCTTTATCACCCAAATTCTGGGAGGACGTGCCAACCTTTATCAAACGCTCGAAGGTTCGGCTACGCCGCAACCTTTAGGGAATCCCGATAATCACCACACAACAACATAGAATAGGATGGCCATCTATTATAACAAAGATAAAGAGAAGACAAGGGTTCATTTCGTTCCCTATGTTCCGTTCTATGTTATAATTCCGGTTTATACCTTACAACAATTCTATGTCGTAAAATATGCATGAATCTATCTTGGTATGACACTCATGTGTCACGAGTAACCTCATGAGTAAGTCCAGGGGACTTACTTGAAATCCGAAGGTAAGCACGGAAACCAACAAGCACTAAGTGTAAACACGAATCAAGCGCCTAACAATTGTAATTATTTCACATTAAGTTCTTCTTACTAATGCATCACACAAACCCATACCGCAAGATAATCACAAACATTCACATAAGGTTAATGACTTAAGGACTTATAAGCTTGGTTAAGTATCCACACTTAACAAGTTATAATCCGGGTCATTATAATCATTCTTTACTAAAATTATAATAACTCTTGATCCAACCGTTGGATTGTCCTTTTTTTTGGAGGACAGTTAGATAATATCTCCATGAACAATATATTAAAAATTCAGCCCAATCCAAGCAGGGGATAAAGATTTATATGTAAAACAACGTTCGACATTTTAAATGCTGAAATTAGGGTACCCCGTTTTGTTTCTTTTACACGTTTTGCTAGCTTAAACCGATTTAAACACATTATAGGCTCCACTATCCTAAGCGTTTTCACATCAACTCAAGCTATCCTATAGAGGGGAAGGCGGATCAGGGATTACCTTTGTAGAATCCCACAAAATGACTCAAGAACACCCTCGGAAATCCTTCGGAAACCCTTTTCCAAACACCTTGCTATTTTGTCACCAAAAACCCCAAACACATGAGTTAGTATTTTGTTTAAAAATGAAAATAAGGAGTCACATAAAAGATTCAAACTCAGTTTTTGAAAGAAAGGAAGGGTTCTTACCAAGAAATCAAGTCAAACTCTCAAGACCCTTCAAAAACAGTTTTCTGCAGCTCCAAAGATGGACGATTTTGGCTGGACAAACAACCTTGGATTTTGGATATATGGTTGAAAAGCTGGTTCAAATACGGTTCGAAGGCCACCAAGTTTGTTCCAATCGGAGTTGTAATGAGGGAGATATGGATTTTCTCTTGCAAGGTCACCAAAATGGACTGCCAATGATGATAGGCTATCTTTCTCTTGCTTTTCCTCTCATGGACGGTTAGGGTTTCTTTGGATGAGCTCCTAATAAGCCTTGAGGTCAGTTTTATAGAGGAGAGGGGTGGTTGGCTTCATGAGTCAAAGCATGGGTGTGATGGGAAGGAAGTGATGAGGGTGGTTGAACTAGAATAGGAGCCTAGTTAGTTTCCATCCAAATCAAATGGGGTTGGTAGCTCCTTGTTGGGCATTGGTTTGGATGGGGCAGCTGACCTCTTTAACATAATGTAAAACCCGAGCTCGTGACATGTTAAAATCCATTACGTTTATAAGATACGAGAAAAGGTGGCTCGGGAATGTATTTCTATCATTAAATCCATGTAAAGCCATCCATAAAAATTTTAAATTTTCCGGGTTTTCATAATCATAAGGAGGATAATTTTCGGATTATCCTACGGATATTTTATAAATATTAATTAAATTCCGGTCTTTACAATCATCCACCTCTAAAAACAAGTCTCGTCCTCAAGAGGAAAAAAAAGATTTAAACCGGTGGAGAAGGTTTTAAAATTTGAGTCCTTGAATCGGGCCGAAGGGCACACGATCAGCTCGGATGCGTCGTCCAAGAATCTCATGCCGCCTTCGCCATGATCGTAATAGCCCCGAACGGTTTTGCCAAGCATGTGATGGGCGCCCCCATCACATCTCGCCTCGACTACCGAAAATATCACAAATCGAGATGATTCATCATACTACCGCTAGGTCTTAGCGAAAATTCCACGAGTGCCCTCGTGAAAAGCTCGTATCCACTTCGCGAAGCATAACGGGCTTACCCGGATAATGGAACATTAAACTTGCTCATTTTCGAAACATATCTCAAAACTCAAGGTGTTTGGAATCCCGACACAATCTTAGACCTAGACACTTCTAGTCTCAACTCGACTCTCGAGAGGTGGGCATCCACCTCTAAGGTCAAAACTCATAGCTATCACATGATCTATTCTTCCCTGACGGGAGGGAGGATAACCATCCACCTCTAAGGATCAAACCTATGATCTCACCAAGGATATTTCGTCTACACGTTTCTCCCTCCCCATTTTCTCACACGATAGAGGTGGCTCATCCATCTCTAAGGATCATCCACATGGTCTCACGACAACTATTCCTCAGACAAGAGGGTGGACTACATCCACCTCTAAGGATTACTCCCATATTCCATTCTTCTAGGTTCAAGATCTCCCTATCGAGATACCCTACTACGAGGCAACTCCTCCGTATAATCAGGATCATCGTCTACTACTTGTGAAGCATATTAGGGCGTTCCCTAATACCGCTCTCACCTGATAAGGAGTAGCACACAACCATGTTACCGTAACTTGCACACGACTGCCCCTCGGGCTAGTGATACCAGGTTACGTAACAAGTGTGTGCTAGAACCCTCAACACATAACTCATCTATACGCCATCTAATCATCCCGTCGTAAAATATCACTAAACAATGATAGCACATCATATCAAGGCATAACATAGCATATCATAGCGGCCACTAATGGGCCCACCACGCATATAAATCACATAAGTGCACACTCAACACTAAAATAAACACAAAATCATCAAGAATGCAACTAAAGGATAAACATCCTAAGAGACACTCACCGGCCGTCTCACGAGGTAAGGACTATATCCTCACGTGGCTCTACATACGAGGCTAACAACTCGTCTAACACTCCCCCCATAACTGGCTCGTATACTATCCTCTGTCTCCCATGTAGCCTCCTCGGGACTCCTCCTAGCCCATTGAATCAAGACCAAAGGCACCTCTCTACGTCTCAGCTTCTTGACCCGACGGTCAAGAACGGCTATCGGGCGCTCCACGAAGGTGTGGTCGGGCTCTAACTCGAGATCAGAGTGATCAAGAACATGACTCGGATCGGGCTCGTACTTCCGAAGCTGCGAGATGTGGAACACGTCGTGGATGCCAGCTAACATAGTCGGTAGAGCCAATCGGTAGGCTACCTCTCCTACTCGTTCCAGGATCTCGAATGGTCCTACATATCTAGGGCTCATCTTGCCCTTCATACCAAAACGTCGGATCCCTCTCGTCGGCGATACTCACAATCAAACATGGTCGCCTACATCAAAAGCCAACTCCGTCCTGCTACGGTCTGCATACTTCTTTTGACGATCATGTGCGACCCTCAAATGCTCGCGAATGCGCCAAACCTGATCGGTAGCCTCCTGCACATACTAGGGCAATGTACCAACTACATCCCCAGGCTCATCCCAACATATCGGCGACTTGCATCGCCTCCCGTACAACGCTTCAAAAGGAGCCATCTAAATCAAAGAATGATAGCTGTTGTTGTACGAGAACTCCACCAGCACAAGATGTCTCACCCATAGGTTTCCCCACTCAAGTACACATGCTCTCAGCATATCTTCCAAGGTCTGTATCGTCCGCTCACTCTGACCGTCCGTCTGTGGATGATAAGTTGTACTAAAGTGCAACTTGCTCCCCAGAGCCTCGTTCACCTGCCTCTGGAATCTCGAGGTGAACCTGCCATCTCTGTCCAACACAATCCTCTCAGGGACTCCATGTAGCCTCACAATATGCTGCACAAATGACTGTACCAATGTGGACACCGGCCACGTCTCCTGAATCGAAATAAAATGAGCGGTTTTGGTCAACCTATCGACCACCACCCATATCGCATCAAATCCTCGGACATCTCTCCTACGTCCGGTAACAAAGTCCATGGTGATATCTGTCCACGTCCACACAGGGTCGGGAAGTGACCTGATCATCCCTCCAGGCTTCTGGTGCTCAATCCTCACCTGCTGGCAGACCTGACATCTCGCAACAAATAATGCGACATCAGTCTTCATCCAGCTCCACCAAAAGGTCCTTCTCATGTCCTGATACATCTTATTCGATCCCGGGTGGACCGAATAAGGAGTAGAGTGTGCCTCTATCATGATCTTCTGTCTCAGATCGTGTACCTCGGGTACCGCAACTCGACCCTGCAACACTAACATCCCATCCTCTCTGACAGAAAACGACTTGCAGTGCCCCTGAGCCATACGCTGTCAGATGTCCGCTATCCGTGGACACTCTGCCTGTGCTTGGCGTATCTCATCCATCAGCTCAGACTGGATCTCGAGGAAGCTCAATTGACCACTCTCTCTCTGGCGCATGTTCAGCTCCTTCTGCGTGAAGATATACTTCAAGTTCTTGTGATCGGTCATAATCCTCACTGACGTACCATACAGGTAATGCCTCCAGATCTTGAGCGCATGAACCACCGCGGCTAGCTCAAGATCATGAGTGGGGTACTACTCCTCCCCCGTCTTCAGTTGGCGTGAAGCATAAGCGATGACCCGATCTCTCTGCTATAACACACAACCTAACCCTGAACTTGAAGCATCATTGTAGACCACGAAGTCCTCCGTCCCCTCGGGCAACGCTAACACTGGCGCGGATGTTAACTTCTTCTTCGGAAGCTCGAAACTGGCCTGACAGGCCAGACTCCACTCGAAGGGTACTCCCTTCCTCGTCAGCTGTGTCATCGGCCTAGCTATGTTGGAGAAACCCTCGCGGTAATAGCTAGCCAAACCCAAGAAAGACCGGATGTCTCTAACGGTCTTGGGGACCTCCCAAGCAATGATAACCTCAACCTTCGAGGCGTCCACTGCTATCCCCGCTGCAGATATGATATGCCCCAGAAACATCACCTCTGAGAGCCAGAACACACACTTGCTAAACATCCCAAACAACTTGTGCTTTTGCAGAATCCTCAGCACAATCCTCAGGTGCTCGGTATGCTCCTCTATACTTCTCCTCCTGACCCTATCGCTGGTCTCCCCCAGGCGGGGTCTCGGTCTGCTGCTGCTCTCTACGGTCACCCTCTCTGGGTGCACTCTCTTGATCCTGCTGCTGCATCGACGCCATCAGCGTGTGCACCAACTGCTCTAACCCAGCTCTATCGGTAGGCAGCTCAGTCTGAGTCTCATTCTGTCTATCTCTAGTGGTACGACCTCCACGAGGTCTACCTCGGCCTCTACCTTGGCCGCTCGCATCTCCGGGACCAGTCTGTCCTCTCGTCTCAACCATGGTGCAACTGAACATATAAGTGTACTCAATATACACCTCAATGTCTTCTTCAAGGAAGACAGCCCTCATGCACATTCATTTCACATAATTACATCCCTTCAAGGGGATGGCTCGTAAGCACAATTTTATATTGCACGGAAGCTAACTAGATAGATATCCTTCGAGGGATAGCTTGGCGAGCCCACCTCTAAATCCTATCCCCACTCCAACCACCATGGTTGCTCCCTTGGAGTCTTCTTCGACCAGCTGTAAAGGAAAACTAGTATTTTGCCTACCAGAATCCCGTTCTACATCTCTATAAGATGTCTATCGCCTTTATACTACCCATCGATCCTATCTCTCATCTAGAAGGATCCTAGTGCATTTTCATTTCCAAAGGGTTTTCAACTTTGCCCTTTAAAACCTTTTAAAATCCTTTAAAACTTCCAAAACGGTGGGCATGTTTTGAAAATATTTTATAACTCGTGCGTACTCAAGTCGAGCAACCTTGGCTCTGATACCAACTTTCTAACGACCCAAAAGTTTGGATATCCGAAAATGCCTCCATAAATCCACTTAGAGGATTTATAAGGTTTAGATGATCCGGTTATTCGGGGAATGTTAAAAAAGAGTTTTGAATTCTTCCGTGAGCTTTAGATCTTACGACCGAGTACGAGTTATTAGTTAAGTTGATTACTTAGCGGAAGCGTATTTAAGTGTAAAAAGAGGATTTTAAACCCCAAGAAAGACGCATGCCCGTTGGAGGCGTTTACTTGTCCTAGGTAACTAATGCAAAACGATTTTCAAGTGGAAGATAAAGGCGGAAATAAAATACAACAAGTGTCGCAGCCTAGCCGGGTCAAAACGTAAAATACCAAGTAGCGAGTAAGTAAAAGAGTACCACGTTCTCTCTCGTCTCACTCTATCGTCCCATAAGGTCAACCCCGTCAAGCATCCACATGTATATATCAAGCATATCGGCTGGCAGGGGTACCTGAATCTAAAAACAAGAAGGGTAACGGGGTCAATCATCGATTACTCATACACATATGCTCAAGCATACTCTACGAGTACGTAACAAGGCATATAAACGTGATGCGATAAAACTGTAAACACACTATCATGCTCCTAAGGCATAATCTGAATATATAAATAAATGCGGTAATGGGTACCCAAATGATAACAATCAACCATATAATCCCTTTCCAAATCCTTGGAGGTTACACCATCCTTTATCACCCAAATTCTGGGAGGATGTGCCAACCTTTATCGAACGCTCGAAGGTTCGGCTACGCCGCAACCTTTAGGGAATCCCGATAATCATCACACAACAACATAGAATAGGATGGCCATCTATTATAACAAAGACAAAGAGAAGACAAGGGTTCATTTCGTTCCCTATGTTCCGTTCTATGTTATAATTCCGGTTTATACCTTACAACAATTCTATGTCGTAAAATATGCATGAATATATCTCGTTCTGACACTCATGTGTCACGAGTAACCTCATGAGTAAGTCCAAGGGACTTACCCGAAATCCGAAGGTAAGCACGGAAATCAGCAAGCACCAAGTGTAAACACGAATCAAGCGCCTAACAATTGTAATTATTTCACATTAGGTTCTTCTTATTAATGCATCACATAAACCCATACCGCAAGATAATCACACACATTCACATAAGGTTAATGTCTTAAGGACTTATAAGCTTGGTTAAGTATCCACACTTAACAAGTTATAATCCGGGTCATTATAAACATTGTTTACTAAAATTATAATAATGCTTGATCCAACCGTTGGATTGTCCTCATTTTTGGAGGGGAGTTAGAAAATTTCTCCATGAATATCAATTCAGCCCAATCCAAGCAGGGGATCAAGAGTTATATGTAAAACAAGGTTCGACATTTTAAATGCTGAAATTAGGGTACCCCGTTTTGTGTCTTTTACACATTTTGCTAGCTAAAACCGATTTAAACACATTATAGGCTCCACTATCCTAAGCCTTTTCACATCAACTCAAGCTATCCTAGAGAGGGGAAGGCGGATGAGGGATTACCTTTGTAGAATCCCACAAAATGACTCAAGAACACCCTCGGAAATCCTTCGGAAACCCTTTTCCAAACACCTTGCTATTTTTTCACCAAAAACCCCAAACACATGAGTTAGGATTTTGTTCAAAACTGAAAATAAGGAGTCATATAAAAGATTCAAACTCAGTTTTTGAAAGAAAGGAAGGGTTCTTACCAAGAAATCAAGTCAAACTCTCAAGACCCTTCAAAAACAGTTTTCTGCAGCTCCAAAGATGGACGATTTTGGCTAGTCACACTACCATGTAGTTTGGATCATGATATATGGTTGGAAATCTGGTTCAAATACGGTTCTAAGGCCACAAAGTTTTCTCTAATGGGAGTTGTAATGAGGGAGATATGGATTATCTCTTGCAAGGTCACCAAAATGGACTACCAATGGTGATAGGCTATGTTTCTCTTGCTTTTCCTCTCATGGACGGTTAGGGTTTCTTTGGATGAGCTCCTAATGAGCCTTGGGGTCAGTTTTATAGAGGAGAGGGGTGGTTGGCTTCATGAGTCAAAGCATGGGTGTGATGGGAAGGAAGTGATGGGGGTGGTTGAACTAGAATAGGAGCCTAGTTAGTTTCCATCCAAATCAAATGGGGTTGGTAGCTCCTTGTTGGGCATTGGTTTGGATGGGGCAGCTGACCTCTTTAACATAACGTAAAACCCGAGCTCGTGACGCATTAAAATCCGTTACGTTTATAAGATACAAGAAAATGTGGCTCGGAATGAATTTCTATCATTAAATCCATGTAAAGCCATCCATAAAAATTTTAAATTTTCCGGGTTTTCGTAATCATAAGGGAGGATAATATTCGGATTATCCTACGGATATTTTATAAATATTAATGAAATTCCGGTCTTTACAGTATGTTCATGAAAGAATGAGAGGAGCATGGATATAATCATGGCGTGGACATTTTATAAGCATGCTAGGAATTAAGCATCATATGAGGCATACATCAAGTTGTAAAACACATCCATCAATTAAAGAACTCATTTTATCATGATATATGTAACGGCCCGGATATAAATATCCGAGATACGTTTCGAAGGTTGGATACCTTCGTTCGGATGTTTGCAATTCAGGTATGGGTCGAGGTTTCACCTTTGACATAGGCTTTGTGTCAAAGCCTTTGAAACCTTTTCCGATTTTCATCAAGGGAGTGGAGTTATCAATCTCCCCCTTGATGAAAGACAAAACCTGTGCATCCCTGTAACTTAGTCAAGCAAATATATCATATAAAAAATCGGACTAAGTACCTGCAGGGGTTAGACAAATGTTGGATCATATAAGTTCAAAACCAATGATAAACGCATCCAACAATATAAGGCAAAATAAGGTCTTCCAAGACCCTTTACTTCAAAACAATTTAAAGTCTAACCAAGTTTAAAGTCTAACCAATCTCCCCCTTTTTGTCTTTCAACAAAGGGAGGAGTATGAGAATAGTCACCAAAAGTTTTGAAAACAGGGCCAGTAGTGTTAGAGAGTTAGATCAAGGGTCAGGATAGGGGTTCAGGGTTCATCGTCTGGAGCACCATCCTTGATCAGCATCTTCAACTCGTTTAACTGCTTGGCCAGCTCTCTCATCTCAACCAGCAACTCGTGGCGCAACTCCTTGACGTCCAGGCGAACTTCCTCCAAACCCAACTCTAGGTTCTCCATGCATTCATCGATGGCAGGGCTAGTGGGGAGAGTTTTTGAAGAAGAAGCGGCAAGACTCCAAGTCCCTTGAGGGGTCTGAGTTATGCCGATCTTCTCAAAGCTCTTGGAGTCAAATTTTCCCGTATGATGTTGTTGTTCTTCATTTTCAAAATCAATTTTAGAAGCTTTGAAGACACGGGTCAAGAGGTTTGCGAATGGGAGGGGAGTTCCTTTTTTGGCTTTTCGGGTGTGTGCAATGGATCCTAAAAGGGTATTGGCCAGATCAAGATCATAGCCATTCAATATGCGGTACAGGAGGACCATAGCATTGTCAGTGAGGAGGGAGCCAGAGTTGATTCGGGGAAAAAGACATCTCACAATAATGTTAAAGATGATTTTGGCTTCAAGTGTGAGGGATGAGTGAGTGAGTTGTTTGGAGGTGCTGCTTGATGCTTCAGGGAGCAGATATTTGGCACGGGCAAGAGTAACACACTGGTCTTTTGTGGGGGTTTGAGGGGAGGGTGGACTTGGTTTGGGAAGACCAAGGAGTTCAGCGAAGTCAAGGGAGTTGAACGTGATTCTAAACCCTTTGACGACTGACTCCAGAGTCCAGCCTTCATCGATGTGCTTGGCTTTGAGGTTTATGTAGAAGAGACGGGTGAGTTGGGGTTAGTACTCAGATTCAA
The DNA here is from genome assembly GCA_963922045.1 of Persicaria maculosa. NCBI lineage: Eukaryota > Viridiplantae > Streptophyta > Magnoliopsida > Caryophyllales > Polygonaceae > Persicaria > Persicaria maculosa. Next base: position 10,812,891 of record OY998265.1, read on the forward strand.
AGTTCAGCAGGGTCCATGCAAGGGTTTGTTTGAGAAGGGAGATGTAGGGTAGGTTCAAAGCTTCTAAAAAGTTAAAATCAATAAAATCAGAACAACAAATCCTACGAGTTTTGAACTCGTCTACCCATTTGCCAGCCATCTCAGCATTCTCAAACCAGGAGGAGGGTAAGGATTGGTTTACCTGGATAAGTGCAGGGGGATCGACGGCAGGCTCAACATTCTTTCTTCGTGCTTTTGTTGGAGCGGTCGACTTGACGAGAGCTTCAAATCTTTTGGGAGTGGCTTTCTTGGAGCGCTTGGGAGGTGGAGATGTCTTTGGCTTTAGCGGCCTTGCGCTTCTTCGGGGACGGGGGAGGAGGAGGAGGAGTAGGAGAGGGAACAGGTTCTGGCTCCTCTTCCTCTTCTTCCTCAGACCCCGAGCCCTCAGCAGACTCCTCAGCCTCATCTCCCTCGGCCTCCTTGTCATCATCAACCTCGTCGTCCTCCTCAGCTTCCTCTTCCTCTGATTCCTCTCCTGCTGGAACCTCCTTCTCCGCTTCTCTCTTGGCCTCTTCCTCGGCCTTTTTCTTTTTCTGGGCCTCTTCCTCGGCCTCTTTCCTTTTCTGGGCCTCTTCCTCGGCCTCTTTTTCAGCATCTCTTTCTAGAATCTCCTCAAGATCTTCCTCTTCCTCCTCTTCCTCAGCAATGACCTTTTTCTTTCCCTTAAGCTTCCTACTCAGGGGCGTCTTTTTCAGGCGCTTAGTGGACTGTTTGATTTCAGCAAGGGTGCTCTCAGGGACGGTGCTCGGGACAATGATCTCAGGGGTAGTTTCGGGTTGAGGGGAAGACACGAGGGGGATTTGACGACCTTTGGAGGTAGCGCCAAGTCTTTTGGGGGTGGAGGTTTTCTTGGATTTGGGTGCCATGGATATGAACGGTAAAAATTTCAGAGAGAAAGGATGTAGAAGATGGTCTAAAGGTCAGAGAAAATAGAGAGAAACAGTGGGCTCTGAAGATGTGAATAGTGGGGGTAAAGATTGTGTGGTTTAAAAAGGGAGCGTGTGAGGTAAGTTGATGGGACAAGGTGGTAGTTTCCAAGGTAATTACTCTAACTCATCATATCACTGCCATATTTTCAAAATCAGTTTTACCAAAACAAATTCAAAATTTGAACAAAGAGCCGTTTGAATCTTAATGGTTAAGGCAAGATGTTTATCCGATTTTTAAAAAAAATTTCCACAAATAAAAATATAATCGGATAACATGCAATAAAAAGATTTTCTGAAGGTAATAATGAAGTAAAGATATTTAACCTTCCTTTTTAAAACATATTTGATCAAATATCTAAAAAGATACCAACCAAATATATGATCCATTATATGTGCTCTACTGTTCAGTTCACAACCTTTGAAATGAGGTTCAAAGGACTTGACACTGAGTAGAAGTTTTCTTTCGTAAAGGGAAAGCTCCCCCTATGAAAGTGCATCCCTATTAAGCATTCCGATTTCACGTCTAATGAAGGTGAACCTGTCCTCTGCCAAAGGCTTAGTAAAAATGTCAGCCCATTGATAATCAGTTGATATAAATGATATTAACACATCACCTTTTTCGACATGATCTCTAATGAAATGATGCCTCACATGAATATGTTTGGTTCTTGAATGCTGAACAAGATTCTTTGTAATGGAGATGGCACTTGTGTTGTCACACTTAATGAGAATGTTTTTGAGGTCGATGCCAAGATCCCTCATTTATTGAGCAATCCAAAGGATTTGGGAGCAGCATGCTCTAGCGGCTATGTATTCGGCTTCGGCAGTGGAAAGAGCAACTGAGTTTTGTTTCTTTGAGTGCCAACTAATCAAGGATGCCCCTAAGAATTGGCAACATCCCGACGTGCTCTTCCTATCCACCTTATACCCTGCAAAGTCTGCATCAGAATACCCAATTAGTGTAAATTCTCTTTGCTTCGCGTACCACAAGCCAAGCTCCTTGGTGCCATTTAGTTATCGAAAGATCCTCTTCACAGCCACGAGGTGAGATTCTTTGGGATCAGCTTGAAACCTAGCACACATGCAAACACTAAACATGATGTTAGGTCTACTAGCAGTAAGATATAATAAAGATCCAATCATCCCTCGATACTCCTTTTGATTGACACTCTTCCCGGTCTTGTCTTGATCTAAGGACAAGGTTGAGCTCATGGGTGTCTTGGCTTCTTTGGATTGATCCATCTTAAACTTCTTCAAGATATCCTTAGTATACTTGCTTTGGTTGACAAAGATCCCTCTCTTAGATTGATGAACTTGCAACCCCAAAAAGAAGTTGAGTTCTCCCATTAAGCTCATCTCAAATTCACTGCACATTATATCGGAAAATTCCTTGCACAAAGATGTGTTAGTAGCACCAAACAATATATCATCAACATATATTTGGATAACCAATATGTCCTTTCCTTTGGTCTTGATGAAAAGAGTCTTGTCGATTAACCCCCTTTTAAAATCATTTTCTAAAAGATATTTTGACAAGCGCTCATACCAAGCTCTTAGGGCTTGTTTCAAACCATATAGCGCTTTGTCTAGTTTGTTAACATGATTAGGAAATTCCAAACTTTCAAAACCCGGGGGTTGAGCCACATAAACTTCTTCTTCTAAGAAACCATTGAGAAATGCACACTTGACATCCATTTGATATAGTTTTATGCCCATAAAAGATGCAAATGCTAATAAAATGCGAATGGCTTCAAGCCTAGCTACGGGAGCAAAAGTCTCCTCGTAGTCTATACCTTCCTCTTGATTTTAGCCTTGAGCAACAAGCCTTTCTTTGTTCCTCACAACCTTACCATTCTCATCTAGCTTTTCTGAAATACCCAACGTGTGCCAATGACTGATTGATGCTTTGGCCTAGGCTTCAAGGTCCAGACTTTGTTCCTTTCAAATTCATTTAGCTCACTTTGCATAGCAATGATCCAGTCTGGCTCTTGAAGGGCCTCATCCACCTTCTTTGGTTCTACAAGTGAAAGAAAAGCGTGAAAAGCACAGAGATTTTTAAGTTTAGAACGAGTTTGAACACTAGATGTAGGGTCAAGATGATATCCTATAATGGGTGTGACGAGGAGTATTTGAACTTTCTCTTGCTAGTCTCAGCTCCCTGGTTCGTCACATCAACATGATTTGTTTGAGGTCCATCTGACTCCATGGATACATTATGCTCAGTTACTGCAGTATCTGTCGTCTCAATAGCTTTGGACTAATTGTCAAGGGCTTTGGACTGAGCTTCAAGACCTTGAGCCAACTCCTCAGTGTTAAGAATCTGATCCTGCATGTTCCTCTTCTATGTGTTCTTAGTAGCAATATCATCACCATCCTCATTCTCTGTATGGCTGTTAAGATCTAAATCTGTAACATTTTCACTTAAAGAATCGTCATTGCATTCATCAAATATAACATGAATACTTTCCTCAACCATCTTGGTCCTTTTGTTGAAGATTCTATATGCTTTGCTACTTGTGGAGTAACCAAGAAATATACCTTCATCACTATGCGCATCAAATTTCCCAAGGTTATCTTTTCCATTGTTATGAACAAAACAAGTACAACCAAAGGGTTTGAAATACGATATAAGGGGTTTGCGGCCTTTGAAAAGTTCATAAAGAGTTTTCTTTAAGATGGAACGAATAAGACAACGATTCAAAATATAGTTAGCTGTGTTAACAGCTTCAGCCTAATAGGTTTTAGGAAGTGCATTTTCTAAAAGCATGGTCCTGGCCATGTCCTCTAGGGTGCGGTTCTTTCGTTCCACAACCCCATTCTGTTGAGGTGTCCTAGGAGCAGAAAAATTATGGGAGATGCCATATTTAGCACAAAACAAATCAAACTGAAGTTTATCAAACTCCCTACCATGGTCACTTCGAATTGACACTATGGGCTCGTTTCTTAAAGTTTGCAACTCCTTACAAAGTTTTGAATACTCAAATAAAGCCTCTGATTTTTCTTTTAAAAATGCAACCCAAGTATATCTCGAAAAATCATCAACAACAACAAGCATGTACTTTTTACCATTGGGAAATTTGACTCGCATAGGATCACATAAATCCATATGTAAAAGTTCAAGGGGTCTAGAAGTACTTACAACCTTTTTGGGTTTGAAAGAGCTACGTGTTTGTTTACCTCGTGTGCATGCTTTGCACATCTCAATACCTTTGAAGTCCATCTCAGGTAGTCCTCTCACAAGCCCTTTGGACACAAGCTTTTGTAGTGTATGTGGGCTTACATGACCAAGTCTCATGTGCCAGAGCTTTGGATCGTCCGTCAAAGCCTTTAGGCAGGTTAAGCTTCCTTGTGCCACTTGCTCAGCATTCACGGCATAGATGTTGTTATAACGATAGGCAATTAGAACTATTTCACCTGTATCTTCTCTGCGCACTAAACATCTTTTCTTGTTAAATCCAACATCATTACCATTATCACATAGTTGAGAAACACTAAGCAAATTATACTTCAAACCATCAACAAGATAAACATTTTTAATACTGTGGTTAGGATCACTCCCAACACTACTGATACCAACGATGTCACACTTTCCTTTGTCACCAAGAGTGATTGTTCCAGTGGATTGCTTCTTCAGTTCATGGAAGAGAGACCTCTTCCCACTCATATGTCTAGAGCATCCACTATCAATAATCCATTTTTGCTCTTTCACCTTGGTCATCTCCTGCAAAACAAAAATCAACCTTTGTGGCTAGACCAATAAGCAAATTTAGATCCTTTATTGGGATAAACCATATTTGGTAAAATGGTGCCTTTGGGGACCCAAACTTGCGTTATCCGTTCTTTTCTCAAGTGAACAGGAAATGTATTGCGAATAATATGAGGATCCTTTCTTCTATAGGGACAGGTCTCTCTTACATGACCCTTTCTTGCACAGTGGTGACATATAGGAGAGGTTCTGCTTCCTTTTGCCTTTACAAAAGTGGTAATGTGTTGCTTCTTTAAAAACCTCGGGTTGTAACCAATACCACTTCTGTTTAGAGAACTTTGTTACTCACCCAACATCCTATCAAGAGTGCCCTTGGACTTGGTAAAACTTATGAGGGCTGTCTGTTGGTCTTGAATCTTCTTATTCAGGGAGATCTTCTCGCTCTCTAAGTCATGATGTTCACTTCTTAGAGACGAGAGATCTTGCTTGAGTTCGGATTTCTCTAAGTCAAGAGTATTAACTTTAATGTCAAGATCCGAATAAGAGGTTTGAAGACTTTTGACCCTCATTGACAGTTCCTTAATAGTTCTTTCCTGGTCCACGGTTTTCTTAATAAGAGTGTTGGTTTGGGCAATAAGCTTCTCTTCATTGGCAATCATATTAGAAAGGTTTTCCGATAGTACCTCTTTTGGACTTGCCATAAGTTCTCTTACAGTTACCTCAAGTTGCTCATCGTGGGATTCATCTCCTGAGGCAATGAGACAAATGTTGGCCTTCTCATCATCTGAATCTGAGTCACCTGAGTCAGAATCACTCCAAGCTGCCACCATGGCTTTCTTTTTCCATCTATCACCTTTCTTGAACTGGCTCTTCTTCTTTTGAGGGCAATCTTTCACTAGATGGTTTGTTTCACCACATTCAAAACAAGACAAAGGTTTAGTCTTCTTGTCATATTTGTTGTATTGAGACTTACCTCGAAATTTAGAAGACTTTGATCCATCTTTGTTGTTGAATTGTTTCTTCATCTTGAGGATTCGAGAAAGACCCCTTGTAATGAGAGCAAAGGGATCATCCTCATCATCATCCTCATCTTTAGAGATCAACTTCCCAAGCAAGTTATCAAGGGGTAGAGTGGTGAGATTTTGGGCTTCCTCTATGGCTGTCACTTTAGGGCCCCATTTGTCTTTTGGGAGGCACCTCAATATCTTCCTTACTTTCTCAACATTTTCAAAGGTCTTGCCGAGAGAGTCAAGGTTGTTCGTGATTTCCGTGAATCGTGTGAACATGGCCTTGATAGACTCATCAGGCTTCATTGTGAAAAGTTCATACTTTCGAAGGAAGATACTGATCTTGGTGTCCTTCACTTGACTGGTTCCTTCGCAGGTGATAACTAACTTGTCCCAAATCTCTTTAGCCGACCTACAAGATGAAATACGATTAAACTCATCAGTACTAAGACCACAATATAGTAAGTTAATGGCCTTATAGTTCTTGGAGACGAGTTCAAGATCTGCTTGGATGTATTCGTCCTCAGTCTTCGCGACTTTGCTTCCATTAGGTCCTTCTTTCTCAGGAACCTTTGGACCATTCTCTATAATGTTCCAAAGTTCCAGATCTTGATCTATAATGAACATTTTTCATCAAGGACCTCCAGTGGACAAAGTTGTTTCCCACAAAGAGTGGTGGTCTATTGGTAGACCTCCCTTGTGCAAATCATCCGCTTGCTTCACCAGACATGATCAAAACTCACAAGATTGTTAGATCAAAAGTAGTGAGTAAGGCTCTGGTACCAATTGAAGGTTCGATAATGTATAACAAAGTAAAATAAAGATACTCTAGAAGGGGGGTTGAATAGAGTATGCCAACTTTTCGCTGACAGTCTCAAGACTTTTGAAATGCTTTCCAAACCTTTGGGAGTAAACTCAATTCTTTCGATTGGGATACCTGAAGCACACCAAAGTTATACAATTCAAAACAAGTGCGGAAATAATGGTAAAGCAATAAGTAAAGAACACAATGAATTGTTAACAAGGTTCGACTCCTTAACGACTTAGTCCCCGCCTAGGGTTCTTCCACAACCCTAGGATTCAACAAGCTTTATTGATTCACAAAGCTTAGGATCCTAATAGCTCACCAAGAAGCATCTCTCCTATACAATTGCAATCTAATCAACTCTCATTCCCATGGAGTCCTAGACCAATCTAGAAGAGCCCCACCTCTCTCAGCTATCTAGTACAATCCTCTTACACTCGTGAATCAACAACCTAGTGCTCACTTCCTGAGTTATAAACTCTTGAGTATAACACTCTCTCAGAATATATCCTATAAGCTCACTGTGTAACTCTCAAAAGCTTTGTAACAGAAGATAAGACACTTAACACCTAGCAGAGAGTACATGTAGAAGAAAGATTGACTTGAGAGCTGAGTGTGCGTTGTAAATCGATGATCGTCAGTTGTTCAACTCTACTTTCTTCTTTCTTCTACATCTCCTTTTATTCTTGATCAAATCGACGCCAAGAATCTTCACCCAACGGCTACTTGAGAACATGGCTTAGGAAGGATCTTCGCAATCTTCTATTTCGGGAAACTGCGAAGCCACAATCCACCTGATTTGATCTTCACGTCTTTCAGCTTTAAGGAAGGAGATTTCTTTGAAATCTTTGTTGTATGGTTAGTATAACATATGTATAATAATAATCGAAAACCATACATAGATAATATATATAAGATAATAACTAAAATACAGGTTTTGAATTTCATCAATACAGCTTTAGCTTCAAGACCTTTGACATAGGCTTTGTGTCAAAGCCTTTGAAACCTTTTCCGATTTTCATCAAGGGAGTGGAGTTATCAATTTTATTTCCCCTTTTCTTTTATTTCTCTCTCTCTCTCTCTCTCTCTCTCTCTATTTCTCTCTCTCTAGGCCGTTGCAGCCTCCCTTGCAACCCCAAATTCACCCATTGCTCACAAAGCTCACACTTCAGAATGCCCTCAAACCCACCATCTATCCCTCTTCTCTCCCCCTGCCCTCATTCTCACCCTTAAGCTTCAACCAAAGAGAAACCCTCTTCTCTCCTCTTGAAATCCACCAAACCACCTCCCCTCCTCGTTCCTTCCATTCCTGTCCCCAGTCATCGAATCACCATGGGTCGTCACCACCGTGCCACCGACGTCGATTGAGGAGCCCAGGAGAACACCTCCCTTGTTCGCCATTGATGGACTGCGCCACCTCCCTTGGTTGCATGTGAAGAAGAGAGGAGCACAGAGGACTCCGTCTGCAGCCAAGCCACCATCGTTTCACCTCCAGCACCCACCTCCCACTCCCAGGAGTTGAAGACACCGGAGAAGCGGGCCTTGCTGCCCGCCGGAGTCTAAAAACGAGCCAATGCGGCCCTATTTTTCCGATTAAGGTTCGTTTATGTTTAAACTCGATTCTGACTTGAATCTCCTCCAATTTGTCCCTCACCCATCCCTCTCCCCTTCCTAGGCCATCGGGTCACCTTTCCTCAAGCCCTCGCAGCCATAGCCGCCCTCGGAGCCCCTCGGAGACGGAGATTCACACAATCGGTACTCTCTCACTTTCTCCTCCTTCCTTACTTGCGTTTGATTCTCTTTGAGTGGGTCTTGGTCGGGGAAACTTTCCGGTTCCTTGTGAGAATTTTGGGTCGGAGAAGAGTTCGGGAAGGCCTGCATTTCATCTTCCATTCCTCCTTCATTTTCCGGTGGACAAGGGTGAGATCTGTGGGAAGGAGACGGGTTCAACGGGGGCCGGTTCGGTCTTATTTTCTTCTTTTATTTTTTGGTCTGGTTCATTAAGGTGCTCTATATTTAATTATTTTAGATTGTTATTACTATTATTATATGTTATTTTTTTGAGGTAGTGAGATAATATATATTTTCTGGAAATATTATATATATACATATATATATATTAAAAGGCTTCAAAGGTAATATTAATTGTGATGAGTTATTATATTATGTTTATAAAGGTGACGATAAGATATGGATTTTAAAGAAAGTTATGCCGGAATTATTTTAAATGGTATGATTTTATAAATTGGCTTTGGATTTAAATTGTTATATGTTGATTATATATATGTTTATGTGTGTCATTTTGTTAGATTAAAATATAATTTGGGTTTATGAAAATTTCATATTTTTGAGATATTGATATATATATATATATATATATTCAGTTCAATTAGAAATATTATTATTTGAAAATTGCTATTATATGATGTTAAAATGTGATTTTGGAACTTGAAGTGATATATTGGCTTTGCTTTATCATCATGTTTATAAACAAATTTTTGGGTCAAGTATGGTTTGAAAAGTATTTTTAATTTATGATTGATCTAACTTGAGTTTTAAGAGTTTGGAAAATTGGAAAAACGATTTACTTGATTTAACTTGATGAATTTATTGTTGGGTTATGACTGAGGATTATGTGAACTTTAAAAATAAAATATATATGAAATATTATATCATGATGCAAGATGAGATTCTGGATGAGGTAGTGAGATGATATGAGTATGAAATGATCTATGATAAGTAAAGACGGAATAATCTGAAATAAGATATGAGAAGTATGTATGATAGTTAGGGGCGCCTTGTGTGGATTAGATAGACTTATGCATGTCTGTATGTTATTAGGTGATTGTGATATGTTGGACATTGCTTACTATTGGTGATTCATTGCTTGGATTATGCTTCTGCCTTGTTTCTCTGATGTTCGGCTTATTCAGGTAAGTTCCTTTATGGGCTTACTCAGATTCGAAAGAGAAATCTCCTGCTTGTGATCATATGATATACTAGGTGCTTCATATGCATTTAAAGCATGCCATGTAGTATCATGCTAGAGTGCATTGACCGTGAGCATTCTATTTCTTTATGCGTATGTAAACAGAACGGCCGTTATCTGTGAAGTCACTAGAGTCTTTGCTAGGGTCATAGGGTAGCCCAGCTTCATCGGGTGCCCTGAGTCAGTTGTCGATTTATGAGCATGATGATAGCCCAGCACCATCTGGAATGAGCATGATATACGATATGATGATGAGATACGATATGCTATGATGAGATATGATATGCTATAACATCGAACTGGTCAGTCTCTGCACTAACGGAAAGGGGTGCAGAGGTAGGAGAGGGATATGCCACTTGGCATTTTTTGGGCGCCTTTACAGTTCTTTTTTCGCATATTGTAATGTAGGAGCATGCTAGTGTGATCTAAATTTCCGTATTGCATTAGAGCATCTTTATTATAGGTATAGCGTATGTATATGGTTGCTTGCGGGACACGTGCGTTGGGGGGACTCGGTCTGACCCCGCTCGCACAAATTGTTTTTAGGTATGCTTAATCTATGTTCCTATGGCGTGGGAATCCCCCCGGGCGAATGCGAAGAGCCTGTCTAGCCCCGCTAACTTGGCTAAAGGCTTTCTTGAATCGATGTTTTACGGATTCGGTTTTGACCCGGCTCTGCCGTGGCACTTGTATCTACACTTTGCTTCCGCTCTACTTTCATATGAATTGAATTTCCGCGACTTCAATTGCTTGGGGTTCGAAATCCCCGCTTTGAATACTGATCTTTAGAGGTTTGAAACCTCGACCCGTACCTGAATTGCAAACATCCAAACGAAGGTATCCAACCTTCGAAACGTATCTCGGATATTTATATCCGGGCCGTTACAAAGTTTTTATCAGAGCCAGGTTGTGCAATTCGGGTACGCAAGGGTCGAGTGTATATTTTGGAAAACCGCCCATGCATTTCAAAAGATTTGAAAGTGTTTTAAAGGGGCAAAATGAACTTAATATGCCTAACTCAATTGGACTAAATATGAACTTGGCTTATTATAAAAGAGGAGAACCAACAAAAGAGGGATGAAGTGGGTAGGAAGGCGTTAGACCATCCCTTTTGGATGTAGTTGGGAATGGGTAGGCGAAATATTAGCTTGTTCTTTACAGCAGGGTCTGGAAGATTCCAAGGAGATCATTGTAATTGTCATTGACTGATTCTATGCTAAGTGTTTGTTGTGATATGATTGGTATGCCTGACTATGAAAAGTGTACTAACTGATCTGTGCAAATGAGATAGCGGGAGTACCCTTATTTCCCTATGGTAAAGCCTAGCTTGTGTGAAACAGCCCGTTCCACTATGTAACCCCTTGACGGTTCTATCGAGTCTTTCTCCCGGATATCAGTGTCTTCCATGGGGAATTGGGTTGGTAAACACATTGTGTCAGGAATCATGAATGGATGTGAAGGTTGTATTAGTGAGTATTGGAAGGTGGTTCTTGATGTCCCTTGAGTCAAAAGTGAGGTTTTTCTGGGGCTGTCTTTCTTGATTCTTATGACGATCAACCGGTGTCTTCTTGCCATAAAAAGTCATATCCGAGTTCCGCGGGAAAGATGAGTGATGAGTCAGTTAGGAAGAGTCAATGTTTGCCTTTATGGATCTCTATCGGGTTATCTTGATTGCTCTATCCATGATTATGTGATACTATGTGGTACTACTCCTTGACCTACAGATTGATCCTTAGTGTGGAATTGCGTTTATGTGCTTTGATGTTCATCATGACCATTGTATGGGTTCGAGCTACATTTGTTATATCCATATCATCCCGACATGATCTACTTAGTATATTGCATTGTCATATTAGGGCACGAATAAATATGTCATATGCTAGGATGTTGTATAATTGATGTCCTCCCTGTGAATAGGTTCATGATAGTGTGATCGTTCGGTTCTAATATCATGATAGAGTGAGTCCCTTACTTGATGGATACATGTTATAATTTCATGTCAACATGCCTTATATGCTACGTAATACTCAGTACCTGTTATGATGATGATCCTTAATGTAAATTCGTGGGTCTATGACATCATGTATCCATGCTGGTCACATTGCGTAAGTCTCGTGTTGCATCTCGCTTCCTGCCATAATTACGTGTCGTCATCGCATGTCTAATTGGCCTATTGTAATGATCGTACTAATGAGTGATTAGAAGCATGAATGGCATGATATGCGTCTACTTGATTGTTGATTCTCCTGAATTAGGTCCATGATAGTATGATCAACTCTTCTCTATATGAATGCCTCATAAGATGTGCTCTTTAGCATGCTAGCCGATGATGCCTCGATGCTTATCATTCATCTTGCGACAAGAATCTATAGCATGCCCATCTACCTTGGATTCCTCATATTAACTATTGTTGATTATTCTACAATTAGTATTGTTATGTGTTAATTGTGCTAGATTGAGAATATGTTAGTGTGAATGAGTTTTGATAAACACATGTTTCCTCCCAGTATACATTGAATTGGACTCATGTCTCCGTATTCTAGTCATGTTGCCCATTTCTTAGACTTGCTTTATACATCGTTATATTTCCTCTCATGCTACTATATCGTTCGAATGTGATCGATTGAACTCTTGCATATCATTGTATTAATCAATCCATTGCATGTATGTATCATATGTTATGTTCAGCCATTAGTAACATGTCGGACCCTTGGTTGTGACTTATGTGAATTCTACCCTGCCTACGTTATTGTTGATTCTCTCTCGAGCTAGGTCCCGGATAGTGTGGATCTTTCCTTTTCCCTCATCTTAAAAATTTTCCACTCGCCCTGATTAAATTGATGTTGAATTCGATGGTCGACTTGCTTTCCGTGATGGTTAATCCTAGCATGCCTACATGTTATCGCTCGGTGGTATTTCCCTATTACTCTATGATATTCTCTCGTGCTTGCATGAACGTATGACCTGACACCTCGCATGATCACACACCACGCCATATCCTGATTTTGCATACGCATGACACATGAATGTTAGAATGAACCTAGTCGAATTACCTCGATTGTATTCTTGTTCAATATTGTGTTACTAGTATCCTGTGAGGCTTATGATTTCCAATATGACTCACTAAATGGTGGCTTACCATACTTATTCTATTATGAGAACATGCTTGTCCTATAGTGTGATAGTTGTTATACTGTTTTATGTGCACTATGATAGTTTGTTCCTAGCATGCTTATAATCTATCACTGGTGATGTCCTCCTTGTCCCACTCTGTAATGATGTCTCATGCTCTATGAACATTTTGTTGAATTCTTTTAGGTGACACTTGACTATGCCCTTGTCTTATCATGTATCACCAGCATCATGTAGGACCTATGTTGCTAAATGTATCTCGTCGTATGATTACATGTCATTCTTAACCTACTATGTGCTTATTGCTGTTAGCTGTGATAATTACTATGCCGCTCTTATATATTCTCGTATGACACTTAGTCTGGTTGTTATGATATACCTCGCCATGCTATATTTGACGTCACTTGCCCATGCTTATACATTCTTTCATATACATGATGCTCGTTATCTTCATTAAATCCCGCATGACTTCGCATCATATATGATTATTGTTGGTTCCGCATAGCTTGCTTGAAGTTGCTAGGCATATCTGCTTCCATGGAATAATAGACTTCTAGCTCGTCTCACATGCATCCGTGTAGGATTCGAGTGTGTCTTTTGGAATGAATACGTATGTTGTTCTTCTTGAGATAGGTACATGTTAGTGTGGGTTAGTGTGATTGATATGCTCTATGATGGATTCAACTTTGCTCGTCACAAATGTAACCTAATAGATTCCATAAGGGTATCGTTACTATTCTCGGGTCGGAGTCTTGTCTCTAGTCGTGACATCTTTAGCTTTGGTCCTTTTTTGTCTCCGAGAGAAACATTGGGTCGTTCGCTCTTGTCACTCCCCTATCTCCGCTAACATAGACTCCTACGCGATACATTGGATGAGCAGCCGCATAGAAGAGGGGACGGAAAGTAGATGGCGATAGAGCGGCGCAGCGGAAGCGTGGGCCCATAACCCACGGGCCTCAAAATCGACGATGTCGATAGAACAAGCTTGCTTCAAGGATTGTGGTTACTGAGTGCGATATGACTTGCAAGTGGGGGTGTCCTCCCTTCGGATTGCTAATCCCTTCTGAACTTGTTGATGGTGATATTGCACTGACATGATGTTGAAAATTGCGTGTTGATATGATGACTTGGTAATGATTGTTGCCTGATTATCCGTTCTCTATGATGATATATATGATTCGATGCCTTACAGTCCTAATGTGCTATGATGACTTGACGTGATGTAACTCTGAGTTGCTAAGCATGATCTAAATTCCTTTCCTATGTAGTATGAACTGCAAATGCCGAGAATCTGAACTGTTTATTAGCTAGGATTATGATGAAACTTGCTAGCTTGAACTGACCATATTCATATATGATGTTTTACAATACTTGTTGAGCATGACGGTAAATTAAGACTTTTTGATACATGTTGCAATGTTTAATGATGAACTAATGATGCTATTGATATAAATGTTAGTTGATATGATGTAGTCCTTATGTGTAATAATGTCCATGATTGTTTCTTCTTTAAACATGTGAGTGAGGTCCTTTGGTAGGGTGGTCAGAGAGTGGAGAAAGGTTTTGAGCGATTAGAATGATCGACGGTGGTAAGGGGAAAGTTGCAGAAGAGGGGTGTTGACTTAGGTTGGGCCGAGTGAGTTCGGGAATTATAAGTGGTAATGCTTGGTGGTTTTCGATGAGCTCCTAGGTGAATCTTGGATAGGGGTATGGTTAGGGGTAGGCTGGTTAGGTAGTGATTGAGAAAATTTTATAGAAGATGCGTGGTTAGCAGGGCATGATGTTTGTGATATCTTGGGAAGTGTGAGAAGTGTAAGAAATGACCTTGTGGATATCGAGATCATAGTATGCAGGGGTGCTCGGGTGTGAAGACAGAGATAGGTTTGGAGTCTTAGAGGTGGATTGTTAGTAAGAGTGCTTGGCGGGAAGAGGTTAAAAGATCGAAATGGGTAGTAGCTGAGTGGATGTTGGTAGGTCTAGATGAAGGTTGGTCTTGGCTTAAGAGTGGGAGACGAGCGAGCGGGGATTGTGTTTCGTTTTGACTGGTAGTGACGTGAGAATTTTCTTGATTATGTGTTTTGTAATATGTACTGGCATGATGTTAGATAGCGACCATGATAAACCTGATATGGCCTGATATTACATGTTGATATGCAATATTTGAAATCTAGTTGACAGTGACAAGTGTTATCATGATATAATGATACATTGATATCCTACTACGTTGTTCTAGAAGCATGTTGTGATGTGTTGTATGAATCATGAAATAATGATATGTTGCTATGTGAGAGCATGATGTTATATTATGATCAGGAGATGTTAAATGATGAATATTGATTTGGATCATGAATATGACTTATATATATATATGAGATAATGGTGCGTGATTGCTAAATGATCGTCATATGACATTATATGAGATAAGATGATGTTTTGTGAGCATGCTGACGTTTTGGTGATTGATATATTGATTGACCTTCCCCTCTGCTGAATCTTAATAGCCTGACCTTGTTGTGTTGATGTGTTGACAATGGGTTTTGGTTCGTTGATTCTATGATGAGAGATACTTTTATGACTTCTGGTGTCATGTTGAGACGTTGTTATGATTTTGTTATGTAGTTGAGATGCATATTATGACCTAGTATGATATGGAGATGTTGATGTGACCTTGTGGCACTACGTGGGTATATGTTGAGACTTGCCGTGTGATGTGTTGATTGGAGATTGGATGTTTATACCGTTATGCATTTCTTATGGCTTATGCATCTTGCTTGAATTGAGACTGATAGATTGATTCGATTTTGGAACCTAGGAAGAGAATATGGGATTAGCCCTTAGAGGTGGATGATTCCACCTCCTACCTTCTGAAATTGATTGATGGGTATGCGAGAAGCCGATTTGGTTTTTGGGAGATTTTGACGAAATCTTGATTGAAAGGATTTGACTTGTTTTGGTGTAAAGCTGCTTGATTAAACGTTGAATTTGAAGATTTTGAGCGGTTTTGAAAAGGACCAACTTGAGGTTTTAAAGAAGTCGAGAGTTTCAATGATTTAGATGACAATCTTTCCATTTACAAAACGCTTTGAGGTTTTCTGAACTGGATTTACATTATGACGTCTCACAAAGTGGATACAAGCATTTTATAGGGGCGCTTATAGATTGTTTGCTAAGACCTAGTCGGACGCTATAATACTTCTAGAGTTGTGATACTTCCGGAAGGTCGAAGCGAGGACGTGATAAGGGCGCTTATTACACACTTGACAAGACCAATTGGAGATGTCACGATCGTGACTAGGATGTTGTGAGAATTCCGGAAGACGCAACCGAGATGATTACAAGATCCTTGGACATGGTCCTCGGACTCCCTGATTTCAAACTCCTCCCCACTACTTTAAAATGATTTTAGTCTCGGGGACGAGACTTGTTTTTAGAGGTGGATAAATATAAAGACTGAATGTATTTTATATTATTATATTATTATTTTGAGTAAATAAATTATTATTTTATTCAATCGGTAAAAATGTGAGAAAACCCGTCCTCGAGCATAAGTTTTGACTTTAAAGTCATTCCGGCATCGTTTTGAGAATTTAGATTCTATCGGGTTTGAATTTCGCATTCAAGCTCCGTGTATCGAAAAATTAATTTAATTCCGTTAATCTTGAAATTGAATTGAAATTTAATTTAAATTTGATTTAGTCGGGATTCGATCGGGCGAGCGGGTTTCGAGTCTATTCCACTAATATGAATTTTTGGTGGGGACCAATTTCATTTATGTTATTTCCCCTTTTCTTTTATTTCTCTCTCTCTCTCTCTCTCTCTCTCTCTCTCTCCAGGTCGTTGCAGCCTCCCTTGCAACCCCAAATTCACCCATTGCTGCACCATCCCTCTCCCCACTTTGTCTTCTTCTGCTAGCTCACAAAGCGCACAATTCAGAATGCCCTCAAACCCACCATCTATCCCTCTTCTCTCCCCCTGCCCTCATTCTCACCCTTAAGCTTCAACCAAAGAGAAACTCTCTTCTCTCCTCTTGAAATCCACCAAACCACCTCCCCTCATCGTTCCTTCCATTCCCATCCCCAGTCATCGAATCACCATGGGTCGTCACCACCGTGCCGCCGACGTCGATTGAGGAGCCCAGGAGAACACCTCCCTTGTTCGCCATTGACGGACTGCGCCACCTCCCTTGGTTGCACGTGAAGAAGAGAGGAGGACAGAGGACACCGTCCGCAGCCAAGCCACCATCGTTTCACCTCCAGCACCCACCTCCCACTCCCAGGAGTTGAAGACACTAGAGAAGAGTGCCTCGCCGCCCGCCGGAGTCTAAAAACGAGCCAATGCAGCCCTGTTTTTCTGATTAAGGTTCGTTTATGTTTAAACTCGATTCTGACTTGAATCTCCTCCAATTTGTCCCTCACCCGTCCCTCTCCCCTTGCTAGGCCCTCGGGTCACCTTTCCTCGAGCCCTCGCAGCCATAGCCGCCCTCGGAGCCCCTCGGAGACAGAGATTCACACGATCGGTACTCTCTCACTTTCTCCTCCTTCCTTACTTGCGTTGGATTCTCTTTGAGTGGGTCTTGGTTGGGGAAACTTTCCGGTTCCTTGGGAGAGGTTTGGGTCGGAGAAGACTTCGGCAAGGCCTGCATTTCGTCTTCCATTCCTCCTTCGTTTTCCGGTGGACAGGGGTGAGAGCTGTGGGAAGGAGACGGGTTCAACGGGGGCCGGTTCGGTCTTATTTTCTTATTTTATTTTTTGGTCCGGTTCATTAAAAGGCAGGCGGGTTGGGCTCGGATCCGGGTTTCCCTTTCGGTTTGTGGACTGGGCTGTCAGGATGGGCCTTGGGCTGGCATATGTGGGTTTTTGTATTTTTTTTAATTTCGGTAGTATATATATATATATATATATATATATATATATATATATATATATATATATATATATATATATATATATTATATGTTATGTTTATATAAGGTGCTCTATATTTAATTATTTTTAGATTATTATTACTATTATTATATGTTTTTTTTGAGGTAGTGAGATAATATATATTTTCTAGAAATATTATATATATATATATATATATATATATATATATATATATATATATATATATATATATATATATATATATATATATATATATGTATTAAAAGGCTTCAAAGGTAATATTAATTGTGATGAGTTATTATATTATGTTTATAAAGGTGACGATAAGATATGGATTTTAAAGAAAGTTATGCCGGAATTATTTTAAATGGTATGATTTTATAAATTGGCTTTGGATTTAAATTATTATATGTTGATTATATATATGTTTATGTGTGTTATTTTGTTATATTAAAATATAATTTGGGTTTTTGAAAATATCATATTTCTGAGATATTGATATATATATTTTCAGTTGGGTTAGAAATATTATTATTTGGAAATTGCTGTTATATGATGTTAAAATGTGATTTTGGAAATTGGAGTGATATATTGGCTTTGCTTTATCATCATGTTTATAAATGAATTTTTGGGTCAAGTATGGTTTGAAAAGTGTTTTTAATTTATGATTGATCTAACTTGAGTTTTAAGAGTTTGGAAAATTGGGAAAATGATTTACTTGATTTAACTTGATGAATTTATTGTTGGGTTATGACTGAGGATTATGTGAACTTCAAAAATAAAATATATATGAAATATTATATGATGATGCAAGATGAGATTCTGGATGAGGTAGTTAGATGATATGAGTATGAAATGATCTATGATAAGTAAAGACGGAATAATCTGAAATAAGATATGAGAAGTATGTATGATAGTTAGGGGCGCCTTGTGTGGATTAGATAGACTTATGCATGTCTGTATGTTATTAGGTGATTGTGATATGTTGGACATTGCTTACTATTGGTGATTCATTGCTTGGATTCTGCTTCTGCCTTGTTTCTCTGCCGTTCGGCTAATTCAGGTAAGTTCCTTTATGGGCTTACTCAGATTCGAAAGAGAAATCTCCTGCTTGTGATCATATGATATAGTAGGTGCTTCATATGTATTTAAAGCATGCCATGTAGTATCATGCTAGGGTGCATTGACCGTGAGCATTCTATTTCTTTATGCGTATGTAAACAGAACGGCCGTTATCTGTGAAGTCACTAGAGTCTTTGCTAGGGTCATAGGGTAGCCCAGCTTCATCGGGTGCCCTGAGTCAGTTGTCGAATTATGAGCATGATGATAGCCCAGCACCATCGGGCATGAGCATGATATATGATATGATGATGAGATATGATATGCTATGATGAGATATGATATGTTATAGCATCGAACTGGCCAGTCTCTGCAATAACGGAAAGGGGTGCAGAGGTGGGAGAGGGACATGCGACTTGGCATTCTTTGGGCGCCTTTACAGTTCTTTTTCCGCATATTGTAATTTAGGAGCATGCTAGTGTGATCTAAATTTCCGTATTGCATTAGAGCATCTTTATTATAGGTATAGCGTATGTATATGGTTGCTTGCGGGATAGAGTGCGTTGGGGGGACTCGGTCTGACCCCGCTCGCACAAATTGCTTTTAGGTATGCTTATTCTATGTTCCTATGGCGTGGGAATCCCCCCGGGCGAATGCGAAGAACCTATCTAACCCCGCTAACTTGGCTAAAGGTTTTCTTGAATCGATGTTTTACGGATTTGGTTTTGACCCGGCTCTGTCGTGGCACTTGTATCTAAACTTTGCTTCCGCTCTACTTTTATATGAATTGAATTTCCGCGACTTCAATTGCTTGGGGTTCGAAATCCCCGCTTTGAATACTGATCTTTAGAGGTTTGAAACCCCGACCCGTACCTCAATTGCAAACATCCGAACGAAGGTATCCAACCTTTGAAACGTATCTCGGATATTTATAATCGGGCTGTTACAAAGTTGGTATCAGAGCCAGGTTGTGCAATTCGGGTACGCAAGGGTCGAGCGTATGTTTTGGAAAACCGCCCATGCATTTCAAAAGATTTGAAAGTGTTTTAAAGGGGCAAAATGAACTTAATATGCCTAACTCAATTGGACTAAGTATGAAGTTGGCTTATGATAAAAGAGGAGAACCAACTAAAGAGGGATCGAGTGGGTAGGAAGGCGTTAGACCATCCCTTTTGGATGTAGTTGGGAATGGGTAGGTGAAATATTAGCTTGTTCTTTACAGCATGGTCTTGAAGATTCCAAGGAGAACATTGTAATTGTCATTGACTGATTCTATGCTAAGCGTTTGTTGTGATATGATTGGTATGCCTGAATATGAAATGTGTACTAACTGATATGTGCAAATGAGATAGCGGGAGTACCCTTATTTCCCTATGGTAAAGCCCAACTTGTGTGAAAGAGCCCCTTCCACAATGTAACCCCTTGACGGTTCTATCGAGTCTTTCTCCCGGATATCAGTGTCTTCCACGGGGAATTGGGTTGGTAAACACATTGTGTCGGGAATCATGAATGGATGTGAAGGTTGTCTGAGTGAGTATTGGAAGGTGGTTCTTGATGTCCCTTGAGTCAAAAGTGAGGTGTTTCTGGGGCTGTCTTTCTTGATTCTTATGACGATCAACCGGTGTCTTCTTGCCATAAAAGGTCGTATCCGAGTTCTGCGGGAAAGATGAGTGATGAGTCAGTTAGGAAGAGTCAATGTTTTCCTTTATGGATCTCTATCGGGTTATCTTGATTTCTCTGTCCATGATTATGTGATACTATGTGGTACTACTCCTTGACCTACAGATTGATCCTTAGTGTGGAATTGCGCTTATGTGCTTTGATGTTCATCATGACCATTGTATGGGTTCGAGCTACATTTGTTATATCCATATCATCCTGACATGATCTACTTAGTATGTTGCATTGTCATACTAGGGCACGAATAAATATGTCATATGCTAGGATGTTGTATAATTGATGTCCTCTATGTGAATAGGTTCATGATAGTGTGATCGTTCGGTTCTAGTATCATGATAGAGTGAGTCCCTTACTTGATGGATACATGTTATAATTTCATGTCAACATGCCTTATATGCTACATAATTCTCAGTACCTGTTATGATGATGATCCTTAATGTAAATTCGTGGGTGTATGACATCATGTATCAATGCTGGTCACATTGCGTAAGTCTCGTGTTGCATCTCGCTTCCTGCCATAATTAAGTGTCGTCATCGCATGTCTAATTGACCTATTGTAATGATCGTACTACTGAGTGATTAGAAGCATGAATGGCATGATATGAGTCTATATGATTGTTGCTTCTCCTGAATTAGGTCTATGATAGTGTGATCAACTCTTCTCTATATGAATGCCTCATAAGATGTGCTCTTTAGCATGCTAGCCGATGATGCTTCGATGCTTATCATTCATCTTGCGACGAGAATCTATAGCATCTTTATTATAGGTATAGCGTATGTGTATGGTTGCTTGCGGGACAGAGTGCGTTGGGGGGACTTGATCTGACCCCGCTCGCATAAATTGTTTTTAGGTATGCTTATTCTATGTTCCTATGGCGTGGGAATCCCCCCGGGTGAATGCGAAGAACCTGTATAACCCCGCTAACTTGGCTAAATGCTTTCTTGAATCGATGTTTTACGGATTTGGTTTTGACCCGGCTCTGCCGTGGCACTTATATCTAAACTTTGCTTTCGCTCTACTTTCATATGAATTGAATTTCAGCGACTTCAATTGCTTGGGGTTCGAAATCCCCGCTTTGAATACTGATCTTTAGAGGTTTGCTAAAGCTGTATTGACGAAATTCAAAACCTGTATTTTAGTTATTATCTTATATATATTATCTATGTATGGTTTCCGAATATTATTATACATATGTTATACAAACCATACATCAAAGATTTCGAAGAAATCTCCTTCCTTAAAGCTGAAAGACGTGAAGATCAAATCAGGTGGATTGTGGCTTCGCAGTTTCCCGAAATAGAAGATTGCGAAGATCCTTCCTAAGCCATGATCTCAAGTAGCCGTTCGGTGAAGATTCTTGGTGCTGATTTGATCAAGAATAAAAGGAGATGAAGAAGAAAGAAGAAAGTAGAGTTGAACAACTGACGATCATCGATTTACAACGCACACTCAGCCCTCAAGTCAATCTTTCTTCTACGTGTACTCTCTGCTAGGTGTTAAGTGTCTTATCTTTTGTTACAAAGCTTTTGAGAGTTACACAGTGAACTTATAGGATATATTCTGAGAGAGTGTTATACTCAAGAGCTTATAACTCAGGAAGTGAGCACTAGGTTATTGATTCATGAGTGTAAGAGGATTGTACTAGATAGCTGAGAGAGGTGGGGCTCTTCTAGATTGGTCTAGGACTCCAAGGGAACGAGAGTTGACTAGATTGCAATTGTATAGGAGAGAGGCTTCTCGGTGAGCTATTAGGATCCTAAGCTAGGGTTTCACCTGTGCTAGGGATCACGGCTTTCAAACAAAAGCCAGGTGAAACCCTAGCACAGGCGTGAGAGCGATTTAAGGACTTGCTAAGATCATGCCCAACGCATGGGCAACTTCCATATGTCATCCAGGAGATCTTCTACAACTCCTTTGATGCGCCAAATAAGGAGAGGATAAATTCATATACCTCCTATCGATACATTGAGTTTACACCAACGGAGGCATGGGAGACCATTGAGAGGCTCGTGAACTTTAACAACACTTATGGGGCTGCTACGGCCTGTGATGCAAGACCTGCCCCATCAATACCACTATATGAGCCTCCAAGAGAGATAGATCCTGATGTGCGGCAACAATTCCACAACGATTAAACACGCCGCCTTCAAAAGCAAGTCAGGTTCCTGAGCAACAATCAAACTTGTCAGGAGTGTGGTTCAACAAGGCATAACACTAGTGCCTGTCCACATACTGAACAAGTATCCATGGCGGAACAACATGAGGAGGTTAAATGGACGAGAGGCTCCTATGGAGGGGGCATTCAAATATATTGGGGTGATCAAAGGTTCTATCAACAAAGGGATCCCCCACCATATAGGGCACCAGGGCACCCTGAGCGGGAAACAAGGAAAGATGACCTGGAAATCATTCTTGATTAGATGCGGAGGAACCATGCTGAGTTCAAACAAGCCAACAACTCCGTACATACTCAGCTGCAGGGCATAAATTCTAGGCTTGGGGAGATCGAAGTTTGGAAGCACAACATGGAGACTCAAATGAGTCAATTG
This sequence comes from Persicaria maculosa, assembly GCA_963922045.1. Lineage (NCBI taxonomy): Eukaryota > Viridiplantae > Streptophyta > Magnoliopsida > Caryophyllales > Polygonaceae > Persicaria > Persicaria maculosa. Next base: position 10,835,673 of record OY998265.1, read on the forward strand.
GCAGAAGAAATACCCAAATGTCAGGATCATTCCCTGGATCCACTGTGCCCAATCAAAAGGGCAAAACCACTGGTCATATTGCGGCGGTGAACCTAAGGAGTGGGCGTCAATTACAAACACTCGAGCAAAATGTGGAGGAGAAGGAGCCAGAATAGACGTCGATATCGACCCCCCCGTCGATATCGACCAAGGTGACGTCGATGTCGACCTTCCTGTCGATGTCGACCCTAATGCTGCGTCACCATAGAAATCGACTCCTTCAGTCGATGTCGACCCTACTGATGTCGATATCGACCTCACTGCAGCCGCGGGAAGGAAGAAGGTGTTGTCATTCCCAACTAGAAAGATGATTAAGGACCCAGCGGAAAAGAAGTTCCAGCGGTTCGTGAAGATGCTCCAAGGACTTAATGTTTCTATACCATTCACAGAGGCACTTCACGAGATGCCATCTTATGTAAGGTTCCTTAAAGACATCTTAGGTAAGAAGCGATCGCTCTCTGAGATCGCAGAGGAGTGCAACTGGTTGGAGCTACCACAAAAGCGGGCGGACCCAGGTAAGTTTTCTATCGCTATAGGTCAAGGTCAATTCAAATTTAATGCTTTAGTTGACTTGGGCGCTAGCGTTAGCATGATGCCACTAACCATTTGGCACAAGGTAAAGATAGGTCCTCTGGAGCCCGTGGATGCAAGATTATACATGGCTAACAATACGGTAGTGATTCCAACTGGGATAGTGACGGATGTGCCAGTACAAGTAGGTAAATTCTTTTTCCTTGCTGATTTCTTAATTGTTGATATAGCGGAGGACTCTGCTTGTCCAATTATTTTAGGTAGGCCATTCCTAGCAACCGTCGATGCCAACATTAGCGTGAAAAAGGGATTGCTCTCATTCACAATTAGTGACGAGGTAATAGAGTATGCCTTCAACAAGACGGTGAAAAATCAAGGGCCAATAGAGATAAAAGCCATCAATGGTGTCTACATTGCATGTGGAGAAGCGAAGGTAAGAAGTATGACACCAGAGGAGCTTGAGAAGAGGGCCATAGAAGCCCAAGTAGAGGAAGTTGTGGCAATCTTGAACAAAGGAGCAAAACAGAACATCGAAATCGACCCAGGTAAGTCGATATTGACTAAAAATGTTCAAGATTATGTGCCAGGTCATAAGTATGGGGTCGACGGAGGAAAAGAGGAAACATCGAAATCAGCGTCAAGGGTCGATATCGACCACACCCAGCCGAAATCGACCACCATCAGCACTGAAAAGGGAGGAACGGAGACCTCGATATCGATCTCTAGGGGTCGAAATCGACCTGATCATATCGAGCCGAAAATCTCCAAATCGACTGATCCTCCTGGAGTACAAGAGGGGTCGATATCGACCTCTGAACATCGATATCGACCTGAGCCACAGACTGAGAAAAAGGTAAGTCAAGGTACGGATTCCTCTTGTTCCATTTCAATTAAAGATTTATCATTATTTGGAAGAGGTGTGCCTTGGCACGTGCGCTTGTGTAGGGTATCCGATGATGATTCGAGCCGATATGAGATAGGAGACAAGGTCTATGTTGCCAAATCTAAGGACCATTGGTTCCCTACGAGATTCAAGGATAAGAATTTAGGACCATTCACGGTGAATCAAATCAATCCCGGCGGAATGCAGTTACGTGACAAGAAAGGAGTGATATTTGAGGCCCAAGCCACATGGGCTCTGCAGATGCTGCCTTGAAAAGCGCGAAGAAAGAAGTCGGCCTAGCGACTTAAAAGTCTAGAGCTTGTATCAAAGACTTACTTTTGATTTTTAGACAGTTTTACTTTGGTTTGAGACATTTTATTGTTTTGCATATTTAGTTTTATGTTTATTAACAAGTTGGAGGAGAGAGAAAAGCAAACAGAAAAGACATCAAAATCGATGTCCGAGATCGACATCGACCTCAAGGTCGACATAGATGGGTTTGTGATCGAGGCTGGATCACCCTGAAGCCTGAGCCAGAAATCGAGGTGAAACATCGATATCGATGTTAAGGGTCGATATCGACCATCCCTGACTGTTGTCTTCTTCGACTCCTGAAATTTGTGACGGTTTAGTAAGTTTTCTTCTTAACCCTAGTTCTAATACAATGAGGACACTGTAAATTTTAAGTATGGGGTGGGGGAAAGGCTTACTTGCATATTCATACTTAGTTTAGATTTGCATATTTATCTTAATGCATATTTAAGTATTTTCGAAAAAAAAAGAAAAAAAATGACCCCCATCAAAAAATTTGAAAAAAAAGAAGAGTCATGGAAGTATAAAAAAGAGCTCTATGATGCAAAAGTAGATTCATTAGAGATATAACATGAAATTGCCTAGTTAAGGGAAGTCCCAATGAAGTGCAAAAAAGAAGAAAAATAAAGGAGATGAAAATTTGAAGTTGCTTTTGACATTGCATGATAAGATGATGGAGGACTTTTTATAAAATTTCCATACAAGTGCTTACATATACAATTTCATATCCTAGCCTTACCTATGCATATTTGCAAAAGTCACAAAGCCATACATGAGCCTTATCAATATCATTATTGCTCCACATATACACATATTGCCCATTTTATACCTTATACCTTATCCGGGGACAAGTTTGAGAATGGATGTCATCTTTGGAGTTATATGGAGTTGTGCATGAAGTTGTTGGCAGGAATGAAAAGATTTATGAAATATGGAAAATTTAATGAGCGAAAAAAAAATCCGATCACCTCAGGAGATAAAGGTAGGTCGACCCTGCTCGTTGAGATGTTAGTTCAGCGAGATGGGACACAAGGTGAGGAGTCCGAAGTACTAAGTATCCGGGGCCATTCATGACACCCATGTTTGCGACTCGCGAGAAAGCAGTGCTAAGGTTAGAGAGGTAAAAGCATTATATTGAATAAAAGCATTGAGCGATGAGTGAAAGGTGAGACATTATGAAGAAGGAATGTGGAATGTTTTGGAAAGAAAGTATGTTTCCCCGGATTTAACACCACATGGCCAAATATTAGCCAACCTTAAGCCTTTTACCAATCTACTTCTCGCAAGCTTGCAAAAGTCCTCTTGATTATTAATGCTATGTCGCTAAAATATTTTTTGCATATTGCCTCCTTTTGTGAGTATGAAATTGCTTTTATGCACATGCATGGATTTGGTTGACATAAGTACCTTATCGAGGATGGCAATTGATTGTAGGGACATATGAAAAATGAATCTATGATGTTGAGGGTTTACTTTCTTCCCCTGAATGACCATTAAAGGTATTGCTTGGGGACAAGCAAGCTTAAGTATGGGGTGTTTGATGTGCGCGCAAATTGCCATATTTTCTATGCACATAAAAGTTCATTTTATCGTCTTTTGCATGCATATTAATGGGAAAACATGGGATTAGTGTAGTTTACACATAAATGTCAAATATATGGGTCTGCACGAGTTTCTATGTGATTTCGCAGAAAACAACATAAAAATGGACGGATTTGGAAATAGCGGAAAAAGAACTCGAAGTCTTCTGAAGAGGTCGAAATCGACTGGGGACCTCGACATCGAGTGCATCAGAGACATAGGAATCGAGCAGGAAATGAAACAGAGCATGTCGACACAGAGAGGTCGATATCGACGTCTGGAGGTCGATATCGATGTTGCCAGATCGAGCTAAAAGATAGAAGTCGAGCGCCAGTTCGAGAAGAAGAAGGAAAGCTCGAGATAGAGTTTTACAAGGGTCGATATCGATGTTCAAGGTCGATATCGACCATGCCAGCAGAGGAATCCGACTCAGATTTTGATAGAATTCTATCCAAAGCTTGCATGTCTATCCTAAAGTCGAGATTTCTTATCATCAAACACCAGATCTATCATGTGAAGGCTGATTTACCATAGGAGTTTTAGTTTTTACTTTTATTTAAGTTTTATCTTAGAGAATAAAGATAAAGTTTCGAGTCTTTATCGACCTCTATAAATAGAGGCCAATAGGGCTGAGTTTAGGCATCCAATCACATTCAATTTCAGTTATTCAAACACATATATACACAGAGAATTAGTAGAGAGAGAGAGGAGGCCGAGTCAAGTTTGTAAAGCGAGAGTGGAGTGGCTTGTTCGTTTGTACTTTCTTTCGAAATTTTAATTCAAAGTAGTTTTTCTTTAATGATGATGATGATGTGCATGATGAGGAGCGAGTAGTCAACCCACTTCTAGGGTCGGGGTGAGCCCGACGATAACGATGTAGGGTAAGTGCATCAAAGGTATGACTTTTATGCGATTCCGTCTTCTATCCCATGCATGATCCTTTGCGAAAGTTAGGGAGATTCATTATTTGCATTATTGAAGCGAAAGCCACTCATATTGTGAACTTGAATTGCTCATGAATTGGATAGTAACTCTTAGGAACTATGCGAGAGCCTCTAATCACCTAAGTGTTGATAACGAAAGTTATTTGACGGAAAGGCATTAAATTTCATAACTTTAGCATAAAACTTGCATTGTTATCGTTGTGGCATGAAACCCCAACTTTGGAAGCTTTTTAGTTTATTGAATTTACATATAAAAGTTTTAGTTTTGTTTCTGATCATCCTTCTTTCCCATTCTACTTTCTTCGGACTCTTTTCCGACAAATTGGTTACGAAAACAGTTTCTGTGACAAACATCGAAATCGATTGTAAGGGTCAATATCGAGGTCTAACGTCGATATCGAGGTCTCTGCTCGACGTCGACTTTGCTATTTTTGTCTTCTGCAGGAACTGCGCTAGAAATTCGACCAGAACTGAGGTCGATATTGACCAGATTACTCGATATCGAGTGTCTTCTAAGGTCGAAAGCTTTGATCGTGAGTACAATAAGGGAAGCGCTAACATACCTCCTCGTGGATTCGATCTTGAATTACACTACTACTACAAGGGAGGGGATTCTTGTATTATTTGTTTGGGACAGGGAGTTAGCCTAGTTGTGCATTGTTTATTTGAATTATTTGAATCCCTACTATCACCCCCTCTAGCGAACAATTAGTCATCCTTTATTCTAGGTATAGGCGTATTATATGACCTTATCGAGGACTTCCGGTTCCGCATGAGTGGCTCGACCTTGACTCGTGGTATAGTTTCAGGTACCCGCTCCCTTTTGCTTGTTGATTTGCTTCTATGGCGGGGTTTTCTCACGGGACGAGAGTGTTAAGAAAACTTCACCTATTCTAGCTTGACTTTACAAATGTTTTGGTTAAGTTTGTCATTTAGAAACATGTTGTATTTATATTGATTTAAACTCGTTTTATCTCTTTTGAGTTTTGACTAGTTGAATTAGGACAGGTTCTCGTTTTATCTCTTTGGACTGTCTCGAGGGTTTAAAATCCCCTTTTTCTTCATTAAATTCTTAAGACATAAACAGGGTTATAACTTGAAGTAGATAAATAAGCAGCTCGTACTTGGATTGCAAGATCTAGCAGAGGGATAGTTCTTCCCTCTAAACATAACCCGGATTTATAATCTGGGCCGTTACAAAGTTGGTATCAGAGCCAGGTTGTGCAATCCGAGTACAAATGAGTTGTAAAACAATTTATGATTTTGAGTTTTGAAAATAAAATGGCCCAAAGGTTTTCATGAGTTTTGAACGTTTTCAAAGGGCAAAATGACTTTAATATGGATAAATAAGATAATCACCTTGAGAAGTGAGAATCAGGACTTGATCGGGTAGTCATGGCGATAGTTATCCCTTACGGATATAGATTGGGATTGGTAGAGACCACTAGCTTTATACTTTATGGATGGGCATGGAGGGCATATGTAAAATCTTGTTTGATTAATTCGTAAACTTGATTATAGAAATATGTAAATTTGGGAGAGAAGTTTGGTGATTCATGTGTGTTATTCTTGATGACTTGGTATGATAATTGTTTATATGAGTTTCCCTCGTTATGACATCTGACGTGATTCTTATAACATGCTTTGATCTTGTTATGCGCATATGATGTATGATACTTGATGACTTGGATTGGACAATTGTTGCCATTCTTAATGTGTTTGACTTATACATATTTGTTTTGCTACATATATCACTTATGATGGAAATTGTTGGTGCCTTTTGGCCTTGGTTTGATGAGGACATGATGAGATTATGAGGATTTACTTGGTTATGGCTGATGTTTCGTATTGGTTAGTGGAAGCTTATGAGCTCAGACTTAAAAATCTTACTCTAGTTGATGAGAAAAACTTATGGTTTTTAGAATTGAGAAATTTTGGTTGTTGATTTAAGAGCCATGATATTTTGACTATAAGAGTTCATAGTGACTTGATATGAAATACTTATGAAATTCAGATTCTTGATATAAATTGTTGATTCTTTCTTAGCGATAATGTTTTCACAAAGTCGACATAAGTATTTTACAGGGACGCTTGTAAAGTACTTGGTCGAATCTAGTGAGAACATTGTGACGATTTTGTGCTACTTGTATAAGTATTTCATGGGGACACCTATGGAATACTTGTAGGTATCACAAAATGCATCGCTTATGTGTTTACGTGAGATGTTTTGGCATGATATTGTTCTATGGTTGACGGAGGGAAAACCTGTCGTTGATCCGTCAAAGTAAACTCAAACCTATAACTAGTAAGCAATAAGTAAGAGGTCGATCCACAGGGAGATTTGTTGCTCAAGTATGATTCAAGTGTCGATTAAGTAACCAATGGAGGGTTTTAGGAGTGTGCGAATTGACGAAAGCAAGAGTAAATGGTTAAGATTCAAACAAATGAGAGAAGCAGTTCTACCTACAATTTTCCACTTTATTTGGTTGAAGCGATCCTTGTAACTTCTTCTCGTCCTATTAAGTTTCCTATGAATGCCCTTGTCCCGACCTAATATAGTTACTAGTCCAATCAGTCCTAGCAACTCTTATCAATTGAACAGTCTCTAAAGAAGGATTTAACCCAATTGATAGCTTTAAGTTCAGAGATTAACCAAGGTATTTGCAGTCCCTAAAGAGGGATTTAACAACACATCCAACTTCCTACCTATCCAATTAGTTCAATCAGCCCTAAAGGGATAAGTTTGCTACTTGGGTTAAGGTTCGCAATCAGGAATCTACAAAACCCTAGCAATTGAATTGATTCTAACTAGTTGCGCGGGCTAGATAGATAAAAACAATAATTCAATAAGCGCAAAGAAGTTAAAGCATTCAAAAGCGGAATTAAGGAACGAGAATTAGAAACTCACAATCAATCCAAATAAAGCTTCAATTTGCAGGCATAACCGATGAGATTAGTTCCTCATGAAAAGCATCGCTCAATCTCTAAAGTGTCTGATAGAACGTAGAATGAAAAATGAAGTTGAAACCTAGGGTTAAGCCCTCTCTAAAGTCGTCCCAAGAGCCGGCCTCCAAAAGATAGATAAATAGGTCTTGGATAGAAAAAACTATCACTGCGCAAAAACCTTAAACGCGTCGCTGCAGTACAAATTCGGCGGCCGCAGCATAATGTGGCGGCCGCAGCATAATGCACCGGCCGCTGCATCGGTATTTTACGAAAAATCTTCTTTGAATCAGCTCTCGACGTCAATAAGAAAGTTGTAGCTCTCTGAAAGAGCTTTCCAACGCATGGTCATAATAGTCGATCGGACAACCAAGGCCTCCAGAACGTACAAAACAAATTCAGCATGTCTGGCGACAACTTCTGCAGACTTGTTCTTCGTTTAGGCTCGCTTCTTCTTCTCAGGACCTCTTTAGATCTTCATGTAAGATTCCTCGATCAACTAGACATCCTCATCTAATGTTTCATCAACCCATGTCTCCTCCTGGGATCCACAGTTACCTGAAATAATCAATAAAAACGTGTAGATTCCGACTCCACCAACATAGAGAGCAAATATGCAAATTGTGCTTAAACTATGCATGATATGCATCTTAACTAAGCTAAATGAAACCTATTATGGCCATCTAAATGCATGCTATCAAACTCCCCCACACTTAAGCTTATCTAGTCCTTGAGCGAACAATATAAAAGCAACCTATACCTACACTTTCCTTCTTCATGCATTAGCTCAAATCAAAAGCAACATCAATTTTAAATGAACACAAGACCAAGTGAATAAACATCATAGCATGTATTTAGCGATCAAGGCATAAAAGTAGAAATCATCCAACCTCACCAGGAATATGTGTTTCACTCATGCTTTCATTTGTTTAGGCTTTAAGGTTCAACCCTCAACTCAATCTAAAATGCACTAAGCTCATAGACAATGACCACAATATCACCAAATCTCCAACGAATTGCCATTACTTGCGAGACACAATAAAGAAAAATAAACAAAATGTGACTCTTTTTTTTCTTTTCTTTTTTTTTTTCTTTCTTTTTTTTCTATTTATTTTCTTGCCTTGGTGTCTTCCTTACGCGAGACGCAAACATGGGTGTCATGAATGGGCCCGGTCTATCAACACCTCAACCTACTTAAGTAAAGTCTACTTGAACATCTTTTGACGCGAGTTGCAAACATGGGTGTCATGAATGAACCCGGTTACTCAATGATCAAGCTTTCTTTCATAGTGGATAGTTTTCAACACCATTTTGCGCAAATCATACCCATGGGTGTCATGCGTAGATCCGGTTACTAAGTGTATCAACCATTGCCACTTTATTTCCCTAAATATGCACAAATTCAAACAAAAGACTCAAACTATAAACATAAACTCCGCAAGCAACAATCATGTGAGTCGGTCTTGAAAAATAGATATTGAAGTCAATGCCAAGAGGTAGCAACACAAGGAGAGTAAATCACACAATTGAGCAAAAGGAACTATAAATGATTTCAATAAGGCTAAAAACATTCTCACAAGGGTCATGTTTGTAGGATTTCAATCATACTCAAGCTCAATCATACATGCTCAATTACATCACAAAATCATGCTTCGTAAGAAAACATTTTAAGGCGATTAGGCTAAGCAATTCAAATTCATCGTAGGATTTACAAGTTCATGCCATAAGAATGTAGAGTTTTGCTAACTAAGGTGGGTATTTGAAATCTATGTATATGCAATGCATGATTTTTTTTTGAAATGCAATATATGAATAAAAATAACTATGAAGACATAAATAAACATGATATGCAAACTCTATCTATACGCAATGCAATCCCTCCCCCATACTCAAACCTTTCATTGTCCTCAATGAAACATAAAAGACAACAAAAACAATGAATCATAGAGGGAGAGATGAATGAAATACTCACAATGTGGTGGAAGAGTAGACCCATGAACAAATAGCAGGCAGATAAGTCAGATCTGAGCATTGCGGTGGCCGCTAACTGTTTCGTGCGACCTTTCCTGAAAACTTTGTCTATCCAAAACTAAAAGCAACTATCTAATGCCTAATGGAAAACCCAATTTATTGAAAAGAAAACTAGCTGACTATGAATTGAAATAACTAAATTAGAAAACTTACTCGGGTTGCCTCCCGAGAAGAGCCTTTGTTTCATGTCGTTGGCTCGACGTTGTGGGTATGCTTAAGACTCTAATCAGACATAGTCAAAGCCCTCGGTAACTTTTCAAACTCTTTCGCACAACTACCAAACAAGCATGCACTACATACAAATAAATTGAAACTAAATAATAATGAATTTAAGAACCGTTTTGACTTGTTGTATTCCTGAGCTCGACTACCCATAGAGGGTATATAATACCACCAATTCAGTTCTATTGGTGGCTTATCAGAGTAGCAGTCAAATGGATCAACGCATCTACCAATATTCACTATAGTGCAGGAGACATCTTTTACTTGCTCAGTAGCCTCAGCAATAGGCTCTGGACCTGATTCATCAATGGGAGAGCTAGGGATGATCTCGTTAGATGAAGTGTCTTCTTTCTCTATCTTCTTAGTTTGATCTTCAACAATGACCTCAAGAGGTGCAATAGAGGCCTCAACGATTTGAGATACTGGAGGAAGTGACTCATTCTACGAACATTGATAATCCATGTTGCAGAAAAATTCCCACATCTCCAAGAGTCCCATATCTAATAAACCTTCATCACTCATGCACTCAGCAAGACTCCGTGTCTCAGAAGTCATGCCATCAAAGATGCATAGAAGCAATTCCCTTAAACTAGCTTGATATCCCCATGAATAAACATCGTTAATGTACTCCTACAGTCTGATGAAGTATTGATGAAAACTCTCTCCGTGTAACTGCAATAACCTCACCTTCAACATATGTTAGTAGCACGGGTATAGACCATATAAGATAGTCCACACCAAAAATCAGCACCAACAACACACAAGAATCAATAAAAATCTCCCAGGCAACGACGCCAAATTTGACGGAGGGAAAACCTGTCGTTGATCCGTCAAAGTAAACTCAAACCTATAACTAGTACAGTAATAAGTAAAAGGTCGATCCACAGGAAGATTTGTTGCTCAAGTATGATTCAAGTGTCGATTAAGTAACCAATGGGGGTTTTTAGGAGTGTGCGAATTGACGAAAGCAACAGTAAATGGTTAAGATTCAAACAAATGAGAGAAGCAGTTCTACCTACAATTTTCCACTTTATTTGGTTGAAGCGATCCTTGTAACTTCTTCTCGTCCTATTAAGTTTCCTATGAATGCCCTTGTCCCGACCTAATATAGTTACTAGTCCAATTAGTCCTAGCAACCCTTATCAATCGAACAGTCTCTAAAGAAGGATTTAACCCAATTGATAGCTTTAAGTTCAGAGATTAACCAAGGTATTTGCAGTCCCTAAAGAGGGATTTAACAACACATCCAACTTCCTACCTATCCAATTAGTTCAATCAGCCCTAAAGGGATAAGTTTTCTACTTGGGTTAAGGTTCGCAATCAGGAATCTACAAAACCCTAGCAATTGAATTGATTCTAACTAGATGCGTGGGCTAGATTGAACAAAACAGTAATTCAATAAACGCAAAGAAGTTGAAGCATTCAATAGCGGAATTAAGGAACGAGAATTAGAAACTCACAATCAATCCAAATAAAGCTTCAATTTGCAGGCAGAACCGATGAGTTTAGTTCCTCATGGAAAGCATCGCTCAATCTCTAAAGTGTCTGATAGAACGTAGAATGAAAAATGAAGTTGAAACCTAGGGCTAAGCCCTCTCTAAAATCGTCCCAAGAGTCGGCCTCAAAAAGATAGATAAATAGGTCTTGAATAGAAAAAACCGTCGCTGTGCAAAAACCTTAAACGCGTCGCTGCAGTACAAATGCGGCGGCCGCCGCACAGTATAATGCACCGGCCGCTGCATCGGTCTTTTAAGAAAAACCTTCTTTGAATCAGCTCTCGACGTCAACAGGAAAGTTGTAGCTCTCTGAAAGAGCTTTCCAACGCATGGTCATAACAGTCGATTGGACAACCGAGGCCTCCAGAAAGTGCAAAACAAGTTCAGCATGTCTGGCGACAACTTCTGCAGACTTGTTCTTCATTTAGGCTCGCTTCTTCTTCTCAGGACCTCTTTAGATCTTCATGTAAGATTCCTCGATCAACTAGACATCCTCATCTAATGTTTCATCAACCCATGTCTCCTCCTCAGATCCACAGTTACCTGAAATAATCAATAAAAACGTGTAGATTCCGACTCCACCAACACAGAGAGCAAATATGCAAATTGTGCTTAAACCATGCATGATATGCATCTTAACTAAAATAAATGAAACATATTATGATCATCTAAATGCATGCTATCAATGGTCTATTTAGTGATATCTTAGATGATGAATTCTAATGATATTGCTCTCTTATGCGAAATTTGTTCAAAAGAGGATGATGTGTATACAACTCGACTAAAATGCATGTGAATCAATGAATAGACATGAATTGCTTATTCATAAAATAGGATTTATGTGATTGGTATGACATTGTCCCTCCTACCCTCGACGTGTTATCGTTCATATGTTGTGACCTTGTGAGATTTTGTGAAGTTATGTCATGCACCTCTATCTTGTTCTTATGAACGTTGATGGTTGATTATGATGTATTGCTTATGTGGCTACTCGTTCTCTTATAACTATCTGACTTGTATAATTGATGTCTTATATGTCCCTTGTTCCAATAAGATGATGTTATTCTTGCTTGTCTACTTGGTTAGGGAAGAGACTCTATATTCAAGCTAACTTGTTAATGGTGAGAGTCGATAAGATAGCAAGTTGACCTATTGATTGATCTCCTTAGATTCTTAGTGAAGTTTTCTTTGCGATCTTTGAGAACCTCGATAAATTATCATGACAACTCCTTGTCTCTCTTCGTTACTCTTCTTTTACCTTGTCGCTTTGGTTCCTTCTAAATTCCTTTCATGTTGGTCACCTATGTTCAAAACCTTATGGGTCTAACTTGTTACGAACTGGTATATAAGTTAGAGTGTTGATTGTCTTGAGGAGTACAATACCAAAAAGGGGTCTAGATGAGTGACTCTTAGAAATATGTTGGATGTCAACTTTCGTATCGAGAGTTCTTTTAAAGTCTTTGTTCATTCGGGAAATTCCGAAGGTCTTCCTTATGGTTGGTGTTCAAAGTACATTGTCTCTCTAAGAAACAACTAGGCTTCTTTTCGGAATGGGTCATGGAGTCAGTGAGGATGAGTCGATGTTGCCCTGAGAACTTATGTTTGGTTATGATGGTAGTCTTGTTTGTGTTTCCTTGTCTTGATGTATTATTGTGATATATGTTTGTTCTATTTACACCTACGTTGATATGTATATCTTCTTACTACACTTGATCCATCCATGCCTTATATGCGCATTATCATAGGATCGTAATACCTTCCATAGTACTTCTTTTGTGTTTCCCTCACCTTGTCATATGATTAGTTGACCTATGTTCCATTGACATGTTAGCCCTATACATGTATATCATATGTTTATATACTCGTGTCTTATTTGGTGTTGCTAGTGTCATATAAGATCTGTGACGTGTGAACTACGTGACCTTATTCTCCATCCATATTATTGGTTATTACTCTTAATCATAGAGTCGGGATAGTCTTTTCATTATTCCATGTTATCGCTTGTCCTTTCGGATGATTAAGAATGTTAGGTATAACTAAATTAGTTATGTTGTGACTGTATACCCCATCTACATCATGCCTTTATTACTTCTATCGTGGGATTCGTAGTAAACTTGTTATCCTTCTTGCATGATCTCGCTGCATGCTTCTTTGATTTGTGTTTGCTTATACTCTTTAAATGTCATTGATTTAACTATATTATGATTTTATGTCTTATATGGTAAACGTCTTGCTCAGCCATATACCTCTCATCGTTGTCTATTCTTAACCCGTGCTATAACTCTACAATTGTCATACTTTAAGGACTTTACACATCGCATGTTCACACACCATGATAGCTATATAAATTTATGGGATGATCCTTAGGTATACAACGTGTTATTCTCTTGTAATATGCCACCCTTGGAAACTATTATTTGATTTTGATGGTAGCCACACTTAAGCATCCATGACTTGATATGAGATTACATCTAACTACTTGTAACATTTATGCCTTGTTGACATGTATGTGCACATCCTGACGTTGTGTAAATTGAGATAGTCGCTACTGTATCATGGTCGCATTACTTCCTCCTCATACACATCTCATGCTCTTAGTAGGTTTTCGCATGATCATTTTGGCGTATTATGCGTTATTGTAATGTATGTCGTTACATGTTACCTACGTGCCCTCCTAATGTGTTGTGTGCTACTAGTACCCCTCATATAATCTCTACTTTAAGAGAAATGATTATTGAGTTTTATGACCTAAGTGATTGATTACTATTACTACATGACTCATGATAGCTCGGCCGCGCCTTTTCTATCTTAATCTTAGTTGGTATGCATATCTATGGCATTATACTCTATATATCTATGCTTAGTCCCCACCGTTTTAGACTTACATCGTTCTCGATTGTACTTCACCTATACTCATGTTGTGTGGTTATATATTTGTTTTGTCTGGTTGTGAATCGACATGTTAGTGGTTAGACTATACCTCCGCATGCTTACACCTTGCCATGTTATTAAATAATACTCCCTCCGTTAATTAAAACTTGACGTTTTACTATTCACGCACGCTTTTTGAGGTGTTAAAAACTATATAAAATATTAACTTTTTTAACATATTTTTTAAATAATATCATACTTGTTACTATTAATTATGAATTTATAAAAACAAATTTAACAAAATGTTAATATTTCATATAGTTTTTATCATTATAAAAAAGCGTGCATGAATAGTAAACGACAAGTTTTAATTAACAGAGGGAGTATTTGGTAATTTAGTATCTGAGAATATGCTTACATGATTATTGCACTCTCTATATTACTTATATGATCATTCCTATGATATGATTAGTCCGACTCATTATGCAGAATCTTGTTAGTTGTTAAAGTATGATTTCATGCAATTACCTATCGTCATGTGTTAGTGATAACATGTAGAAATTTCGCATCACTAATGTGGTATGTGATTAATTGCACGATTTACGTTATTTGTATGGTCACTTATGTAATAGGGTTTTGATAGTATACCTATCCTGCATATTTGCCCTTGTTATGAGATTTTATGATATTATGATTGCTTACACATTTTGAATATCATCATTAGAGCTATCTTGTTACCTTTTGACACCATCATACTATATTTTATTCGGATAGAAACCATGCATAGGCCATAATATTGCACATGCTTACTTTTACCTGCCACATGATGTGTTTCTATACTCGTTATGCATTAATAGTTTTAAGCCTCGTATGCTCGCACGACCACCCCTATGGTTTAAAATACGCTTGCATGTATATGCACCCCATTTTTTTATTAAAGATTGTTGATACTATACTATCTCCCATGTTGAGGTTATGATGGTATGAAATGTATGTTGATGTATGTCTTGTTGACACAAATGCATGGAGCACACACTTTACACTTGTCTTTTGCCACTGAACTATATGATATTTCTTTTGTGACGTTTAAGACATGTTGATGCTATTCCTTACATGTTATGTTTAGTTCCCCTACACCCTAGTTGTGTATAGGATTCTCTCACGCATGTACTGAATCAATTTAGTATATTCGGGTAACAGATTATTAGATCTATCTTGTGTATATCTATGAATTTTAAACCTTAAAAATACTTTCTTGTCATTATAGGTAATATTCCTTTCTAGTGAGGATTTGATTTGTTAATATTATGCGTGTTGATATTGCTATGATCATGATAGGTTATTTATCTTGTACCTTTCCACATGATATGACACTAGTGCTAGAATCGTATTACCACTGCCCCTGAGATAGGTTCATGTTAGTGTGCAGGATTACCCCGTTGTGTGTTTTATGACTTGATGTGTTACATGAATATTTGAGTGATGTGATTGTAACCTTAAGGGTTTCCCATGGGCATCGGCGCAATTCTCACATTTTGTCTTACCAGATACTATCCGAGTCTATCTTCGTGTTCAAAGTTAGGCAAATTGTCCCTTAAATATCTCTTTCATTCGATTATAACTTAGGTCTTGCGTCATCCTTGTATAATCTTCTGTGGTATGATCAACAGTGAGTCGTTAGTTGATCAAAGTGGCGTAGCAGAAACGTGGTAGGCCAACATGCTGACTTTTACGATGCTAATTATACTTTCCCTTTTGAGTGCACATGTTATTTATGATGATCTTGTTCTTTTCTAATAGATGAAAATGTGCAACTTTCTATGATGATATGGTGTGCTAATGATGTGATCTGCTGATGATGAGTTCTGACATGATGATATTTAAGATATGGTAATATTTTAGTTTGATGTTGAGACTGATCATGAGAAATGAACTTAGTAAGTGGAATCTGGGACTAGCCCTTAGAGGTGGATAAACTGCTTGTTGAATCCTTGAAAATCTGGTTGACTGACATAGGAAGAGTTGACTCGAGTTTTCGAATTGTTTTGTTGCTTTCAAAAAGGATTTTAGTCTCGAGGACGAGACTTGTTTTTAGAGGTGGATGATGTAAAGACCCGAAATTTTAAAATATTATTTTATGACTTATGATTAAAATTAAATACTAAATTTCTGAGATTTCGAAAATTTTGAAAATCTTCGTCCTCGATCAAAATGATTTCTATTTTATTCAAATCAAATTCCGGCGTATATCCGAGTTCAAAGAAATAAATATTGTTTTGAACCTATCAAGGCGAGTATGATAAATCTTATGGCATATTTAAATTGAATAAAATTGATTGAGTTGAATTTTTGTTGAATTATTGTGTTAATATTTACAAAACCTAGAAATAGCGGGTTGTTTTGTGATTTCTCATAGCTCCATTTAACCCTAATTGAGATAGTATATATATCCTCCTCCTCCTTTATCCTAAACCTCCAGCCGCCACCTCCTTCAAGACAGATCTGGGAATCCCACACCATCCACTCCTCCTCCATTTTTGTTTTCAAATCAAGGAAAAGGGAAGGTCTCAAACTCCCTTTCATGGCTTCTCCCTCCCTCCGTTGTTCATCCTCCTGCTCTGTCCTCATCTTCGTGCTCAGCCTCCTCGTCCTCTCTCTCGAAACCAAAATCAGTTCGAGCTCCCATGGCTTCCGTTCTCGCTTGTCCTCCGTATCTCTCTCCCTGAGCTAGCATCCTCTATCTTTCGACCCCCCTCCTTCTTCTCCTCCTCGTCGATCCCATCTCCTACATTGCTGAACCAGCTTGATGCCGAAATCGAGGAAAGACGGGTTGCCTTCCCGACCACTATCGCCGAAGCTAAAGCTGAAGAGACTCCGGATTCCGGGCTCTCTCCCAGGCCAAGGTCCGTCCTCAGCCCACCACCGTCGACGATTCTTCTCCTACGAGCAGCCAAGCCAACAACAGCACCACCTCCGCCTTCCCCACTGTCGAGCTCTCTTGTTGCAGATGCGAGGCTTGGGCCCAACCGCTAGACTCGGAGCCACCTTCTACAGCCTAGACTGATAGATTACATAGACATATATTGTATAGTGGGCCCAAAAGCCCAATACCTTTGTAACCTATATATATGATTATCAATGAATGGAAACCCTCAAGGAGGATTTTATGATCGATCTCGTGATCTTACATGGTATCACAGCCTAAGATCCCTCAACCCTAATCTTTTTTTCAAAAAAAAAACACAAACCCTAGCAAACCCTAGCCTCCCTTCCCGCCACCCCCTTGCAAAACCCTAAACCGCACCCGCCACCCTCTCGGCGCCTCCTCCCTAGCCGCACCCCCCCTTTGCGGCACCCCCCCTCTCGGCATACCTAGCCGCACCCCCCCTCCCCACCGCATTCCGCCTCCCCTTCCTCTTTCTCGCCTCTCTCCCCTTTCATCCCGATGGCCGACGCACCCACCAACAAACCGCCTTTCCACTCCGCTCTCACCATCTCCAATATCAAAAATTGCATCCCCATCATCCTTGATCACGAATCCAATTCCTACACCATGTGGTCGCACCTCTTCACGACCCATGTTAAGGCTCATAAGGTCCTCCACCACATCGACTCCTCCGTTGATCGCCCTGCTAGCGAAGACAACGATCTCTTCGCTCAACTAGACACAATTGTCCTCCAATGGATCTTCAACACCATCTCAAAAGATCTATTGACAACCATCCTTGACCCCAAAGACTCCGCCTTGGATGCTTGGAACAAACTTCAGAATATCTTTCAAGACAACAAGTCCACCCGTGCTGTCTAACTTGAGCACGAATTCTCAAACTGCAAGCTTTCCTCTTTTCCATCGATCTCCGCCTATTGTCAGCACCTCAAGACCCTGTCCGATCAACTAGGTGTTGTCGACTCCAAACCCAGCGCCACCCGCCTGGTCCTCCAAGTACTTTCAGGTCTTCCCTCTGAATACAACGCCGCTGCTACTCATATCCAGCAGACAGAACCTCTCCCTACCTTCGAAAAGACCCGGTCTCAATTGATCCTGGAAGAGACTCGCCTTCACCGTCAGACTACCGACGCTGCCAAGGACAAGACGGCATTGGTCTTGTCATCCGACATTGACGAGACCTATGCCCCACAGCGCAGCCGCGGCGGCGACCCTTCGCTGAGAGGCCGCGGCCGCAGCAGTGGGCGGCGGCCGCAGCAGCAGCCTGACGCCTCTCGCCCCCCCTGGTATCCCCACACCGGCTACCCGCCTTGGATGCCCTTTGGCTACCCCCCTGCGACATACCGCCCACCGGCTCCCTACCCCAACCGACAGCAGGGAGCGGGCTTGTTAGGTCCTGCTCCTCGTCCTGCAGGCCATCAGGCCTACCCCTCCTCGTCGGATTATGCCTACACTCCGACTGATGTGCAGCACGCCTTCTCTTCAATGCAGTTGGCACCTCCTGACTCTACTTGGTACATGGACACTGGCGCCACTTTGCATATGACGAACACCTCAGGTACTCTCTCTTCTATTTCTTTTAAGGGTCCTGTACACTCTATTATCGTCGGCAACGGTGGCCGCCTCACCACTTCGGGCATTGGCCACGCCACTTTACCCACCACAACCAACCCACTACACCTAAACAATGTCCTCATTGCCCCCAAACTTGTCAAAAACCTTATCTCTGTCCGTCGGTTTACCACTGACAACAATGTTTCTCTCGTGTTTGATCCGTTTGGTTTCTCTGTGAAGGATCTCACTACGGGGGTTACTCGCTTGAGATGTAATAGCACCGGGGAGCTCTATCCTGTATCGTCGCCCCCACCGTCCAGCCCGTCAAGTCCAGTCGCCCTCTCGGCATCATCATACGATCTTTGGCATGCCTGCCTTGGTCATCCTAGTCCTGCAGTTTTAGATTTACTTCGTTCCAAGAGTCTAGTCACATGTAATAAAGAGCGTCGCTCTACTTTATGTTCGTCATGTCAGTTAGGCAAGCATGCCAGACTCCCTTTTCAGCAAACATTAAACACTACTTTTGCCCCTTTTGATATTATTCATAGTGATATTTGGACTTCTCCTGTGCCTAGCAAGGAGGTTCATAAGTACTACCTTTTGTTTTTGGACGATTATACACATTTCTTATGGGTTTTCCCGTTGCACTTTAAATCCCAAGTGTTTCCCATCTTTGCCAAATTTCATGCTTATATCAAAACACATTTTTACACCTCTATCAAGTGTTTCCAATGCGACAATGGCCGTGAATTTGATAACAAAGAGTTTCACACTTTTTTCAACACCAATGGGATCTCCTATCGCTTGTCTTGCCCCTATACCTCCCAACAGAACGGCAAGGCTGAATGAATCATCTGAACCATCACCAATATGATGCGCTCTCTCCTCTTTCACGCATCTATTCCCCTTCCCTTTTGGCCTTACGCCTTAGCCACCACATGCTACCTCCTAAACATTCTCCCTTCCACTACCCTCCACCATCGCTCACCAACTCAGGCACTTTATTGCACCTTGCCTAGGTATGATCACCTTCGTACCTTTGGGTGCATGTGCTTCCCCAATCAGTCATCCACCGCCCCTCATAAGCTTCACCCACGCTCCACTCCTTGTGTCTTTCTTGGCTACCCGTCTGATCATCGCGGTTACCTCTGCCTCGACATCAAATCCCATAGGATCATTTTGTCTCGGCATGTCACCTTCGATGAATCTCGCTTTCCCTTCACATCACCTACCCCTCCTGTGTCTCATTCTGATTCGGAGTCCTCATTCCCACATTTTCTTGTTCCCCAGAGCTCTCCCGGTGCTCCCGTCTCTCCCCCTCCACCCACACCACCATCCCCTACCACCAGACCACACACCCGCAGCGTCTCCGGTGTCTTCCGACCCCGACAGATCATCTCCATGACCACAAACCATATCCCCGCCTCGCATACACACACACACATCCCCCCCGCCGCCAGATGCCGCGGCCGCTGCAAGATGCTGCGGCCGCAGCAATGAGCCCGCCCACACCCCGCAGCTTACCCGCGGCTTACCCCGCTGCCGCGGCCGCAGCCTAGTGCTGCCGATCCGTTGTGATCGGTCCTTCGTGGTGTGGTTTGCTCGGGTGGTGTGCGTTTCTGCGTTGGTGCGGCTTGGGCGTTCTTCTTCTAGTTGGGGTTCTAGCAGTCGGAGTCGGGTCTGGCTGGGATCGAGGTGGTGTGTACGGAGCGACTCCGTGTACGGGAAGGAGCTTCTTGGAGGTTCGTCTTCACCACCCACAAGGATTCCTGATGTATCACCGGCCAACGGTGTTGTTGTAGGACGGTGCTTGGCTTTCATCCGTAGTCTAAGTCCCCATCTTGTTAGATTTAGTTTTATCTTGACTCGTTTCTTGTAGGGTACGTTTCCTCTTGCTATTTTGCACCACTTTTTGTTTTCGTTTGTATGTTTTGATGGGTTTCCATCTGCCAACTTGTCGATTATCGAGATTCAGGTATGTCTGATCTCGAATTATTACCTCATCAAAAAATAATATAATATACAATTATCCTGTTCAATAATAATATATTATGAAAAATATGTGAAGATTTATAATCTAACATAAAAAGTAAAAGAAAGACATTGTGGTCATAATAACAAAAAAATATGCACAGGGTAACTGATTGAAAATTTAAAAAAAATATTATTTTATACTTTTATATTAATTAGTTAATTTCATTAAAAAAAAATTAAATCGAGTATAAAAAAAGTTAAAATTTTTTAAATATGTGATTAATATACGCGTTTGCGAAATACACCGTTAATTTTTACTGGATACACCGTTAAACTTCGCCACCCCCTGCGGACCGAGCTCCGCTACCCCTTGCGGACATCACCGGGCATCGGGCCAAACACGCTCTAAAAGGTCATTAACAAAACGTCCGCAAGACGTTGCGGAGAGAGGTCCGTGTTTTTATTTTCTTATTTTATTTTTTTTACATATAGGTTAGCGCCGCATCTTAATGCGGACCTCTTTCCGCAACGTCTTGTGGACGTTTTATCGATGGCCTTTTAGAGCGTGATTGGCCCGATGCCCGGTGATATCCGCAAGGGGTAACGGAGCTCGGTCCGCAGAGGGTGGCGAAGTTTAGCGGTGTATCCAGTAAAAATCAGCGGTGTATCAAGCCCTTATATTAGATGTGCATTAAACATGACCTATACTAAATTGCTAATATTGCTGGTCACTAGACTTGAATGGTTTGTGGTTACACCCCATTAGATTTAATGGGTCAGACATTTTATCAGCCACCCAAATAAATTTGGCCCATACTATATATTCACATGACTGAAAACCCACCACGTACTGGTCCCAAAATTATCTTCAGATATGTCGGGGAAAAAAAAAGTTAATCAGGAACATATATTCTTAAGATATGACATCTCATTCTTAAGATATGACATCAGCGAGATATGAATATGGTCCCAAAGCATGTTCTCTATACTATATACTATTTACCAACCACAACAACATTCCACAAATGATCAACCGACGTTCATAAAAATTTTATGATAAAAATGCCAAAAACTATCAATTAATACGGAAATGTTGTAAAACCTGAATGTTTTTTTTCTTACAGTAGGCAAAGATTAGATACTAAAAGTATCCATTATCATCTAATATAATGATGTTTTGGAATTTTAAACTATAATCTAAAATTGAATTACAGCTCAGTTGCGATTTGGCGATAAAGTCAGCTGCACTATTCGCTTCTCTGTAGCAATGCTGGAATTCGATAAGTTCAAAGTCCTTGCTTAGAGCTTGGATTTCTTCCACAATTTGTGTAATTTTCCATGGTGAGTTGTTTATTTGATTGACGGCTTCAATAACCATTGCGCAGTCACTTTCAATAATAACCTTCTGTATTCCAAGTTCTCCTACTAGTGTTGTACGTGCAAGTACTGCAAAACATTCTGTTTGGATGACAGAATCTGTTTTACCATTGCACTTGTGTATTCGAATTATTTGCCCTCTATTATTTCTTACAATACAACCAATTTGAGAATGGAGTCCACTTCTTACAGAGGCGTCTACATTTATTTTAATGATATTTTTTGGTGGATATTTCCAAGTCATTTTGTCTCGAGGTCTAGTGTGTTTAGGTATATATATTTTTTCCTCTTTTTTCCTGCATAATATTGTATCTATAGTTTGGGTTAAAGTATTGGTTGTCTCCTTATTTGAACTATTTTTGAAGATGATTTTGTTTCGAAGTTCCCAGATCGAGTGCCATAAGATGCAGAGGTCTGTAAAGTCTCTGTTTTGAGCTTTAGTATTTAGGATGTTTTCTGAGATACTATCTGTTAAGCTCGGAATGATGAATGATTTGTTTAGTTTAGTACCCAAGTTTTGGATAAGGGATCTGGTTATTTGACAATTGAAAAGTAAATGATTTGTATCTTCTACTTTGTAGTTACAGAGAGAGCAGGTACTGGGGACTCTGTTTATATATCTATTTAAACGTGCGCTGGTAGGTAAAATATCTATTATAATTTTCCACATAAAATTTTTAATGTTAGGGGCGATATTTAGTTTCCAGATCCAGTCTCCGGAAATATTGTGGTCCTTTCTTGTGTTAAAGATAGACGAAGTAGATTTGACAGTAAAGATCCCATTTTTAGTTGTAGATCCAAATTAGTTTATCTGGGATATCAATTTTACGGATGTAAATATTTGAAATCATTTGAGCAATATGGGATGGGAACATGTTGTTTATTTTCTCAATGTCCCAGGTGTTAGAATTTGTAAATAGGTCACAAACTTTTAAGTTGGGGTTTTGGTTGTTTCTAAAATTTTCTAGGTATTGTGCGTTTACCTAGATGTCAGACCAGACATTGATAGTTTTACCGTTCCCGACTAGCCAAAGCAGCCCTTTGGAGAAAAGATCTCTAATATTTAGTAGTCGTCCGAATTGCCACGAGGTTTTTGTTTTTCCTCTTTCCATTAAGGATTTTTTTTAGAGATATTTTTCTGTGATTACTTTGGACCAAATATTATTGGGGTTTGCTATTATTCTCCATAGTAGTTTCATTTGCATGCTTATATTGATTTGTTCAGCTGTTTTGAATCCTAGTCCACCATTATTTTTAGGGGTACACAAGCGTTCCCAGCTGATTAAAGGGTGATAATTATCCGATTGGAGTTTATTCCAGAAGAAGTTTTTGTTGATTTGATCAATTTTATCTAATATTCCTTTAGGAAGAAGGAAAGATTGCATTAAATAATTTGTTTTTGAGTTTAGGTTTGCTTGAATGAGAACATATCCTTCAGCTTGAGAGAGAGTATTTGATTTCCATTTCAAGAGTTGTTTTTTTAGGCTTGTGATTGCTTCGTCAAACAGACTATTGTTTACTCTACCACTGATTAGTGGGATTCCTAGGTATTTTTCCATAGTTTTGGTGACAGTGATATTTAATTGTTGGGCAAGATTTTGGGCTTTTTGAAGTGAGATGTTTTTTGAGACTTGTAAGGAGCTTTTGTTATAATTGATAGAAAGACCAGAAATATTACAGAAGTTGTTTAATAGATTTTTAATTGTGTGAAGGCTTAAGTCATTAGCGTTTCCAAAGATGAGTGTGTCATCTGCAAAAGAGAGATAAGGAATAGGATCACTATTTTTTGTAAGTTTAATTCCAATTAAAGATTCATATTCTAATGATTCTTGTTGTATCATTCTCCTAGTAGTTCCATAACTATAACAAAGATGTAAGGTGCAAGGGGGTCTCCTTGTCGTATACCTCGGGTAGTTTGAAATGTCTTACCAAGCAGGTTATTAACTAGAACTGAAAAATTTGTTTTTGTGAGGCACGTCATGACCCAGTTAAAACCTAAATGTTGTAAAACCTGTATGAGGTGGATGTTTCACCTCTTTTAACTTCCTCATTTATACGATCTTTCTTACATTTGTCTATATAAAGTAGGGTTGGACATCCGGTCTAGACCAGACCGAACTGGACTAGAATTTCAAGTCCATCATTACAAGACCGGTGAACCGGAAATTAAGAAACCTTGTACCGTGGATCGGTTCGGGACCGCAATATATGGTTCTGGGTTTTCCGGTTCGATCTCGGTCTTAGACCGGATGGATCGATTTCAAAATTAAGTAAATTTTAAAATAATCATCAATATCTATATATATATATATATATATATATATATATATATATATATATATATATATCTATATCTATATCTATATAAAATACTAAAGCAGAGGCCTCAAACGGCATCTGGTGCGATCTCGCGTCCATGGAATTTTCTGGATTAAAGCGGGATTATTTTTGCTTACGTGTGATAACCAACTACAAAAAGATATACATGAAAAAATCCTAAAACATATATCAATCGTTATTTTATATCTTAATTAATTTTATAATATTCTAATAATTTAAACTTCGTTGTTTACGTAGTTATAAGATTTTAAATTATGTAAACTAAGTTTACATGACTTTATAAATAGCCTTTATATTAACGTTTATATAAACAATTATATAAACGTTAACCTTTTTATTTTACTTAAATTTTTGTGTCAATTATTCAATTACATAAATTTATTATGTAAACTAAAATAGATGCCTGAAACGGGTTCTGGTGCGATTCGCATACGTGGCATTTTCTGGATTAAAATTGTGTTATTTTTTTCATATATGTCATATTCTGGATTAAAATGGTGTTATCTTTTTTAGCCACAACAATTAATATGCCAATATAGTTAGGTAAAAAACTTATCTTTTTAGATCAAATAATCTATCCAATATAACCTTATACCTTTGATCAAATAATCTATCCAATTAATAAGCCAATATAGTTAGGTACAACACTCGGAGGACGACCAACCATCGGTGTCCTCGCGTAGAAACCATATACAGCTCCGAGCTACCACCGTCAACGGGGAGCGGCTACAGTGAAGTGGTATGTGAGCCTATCTTATTCTTCCTCTCTATCAATCGTTGATTTACAGTTGGACGCATTCGTAGGGGACATCCGTAGCCGAATCGATAAGACATTGAATGTGCATTAGGTTAGGTGAATTGAAGAACTTAGGGTTCGAAGGAGAAGGTTCGAAATTGGGTGGGTGTGATGGACGATAGAAGGTCAGATACTGACAAATGTTGTGTTGATCTAACAATTTATGCGTGCCTTGAGTTGTTCGTTGCATTCTTGCTTTGTAGCTATTGTCCAAACCAATTTGGCAAACTGGTGAAACTTGTAACTGTTATACAAAACCATTTGTTCATGAAACTTGTCATTAAACTTTGTAGATGAAGTCCGTTTGACAGCTGCAATTTGTGAAACTTGCCTTGGTTTACACTAGGACATATTTCCGGGAACAGCTTATTCATGAAGCCAAATTTGTTGCAAGTATGTGCCAATTATATCATCTACGATGTGAAGTAATGAAATGGTTTTTAATGAAAGTTTGGATCCTGAGTAAGCAGTACTACATGATTTATGTAAGGGAGTGGTTTGTGACATACTAGGATATTAGTATTGACATCATGCACAAGTTGTCGTCATCATCTGTGTAGTTGTTGCTATGATTTCCCGTCCATTTCTCCTTCTAGCAACGGCGGCCAACACCGTAAAAATTTTCTTTTGCTATCATCCAGTGTCTATGGCTTCGAGTAGCAAACCACCATTGAAGGAGAAGCCTAAAAAGGATAAGGCCCCTAAAGAAAAGTCATTGATATGGACGCCGACTATGTTGAAGCTATTCTTGGACCTCCTCATCGGATATCAGCGTAAATACGGAAGAGAACAGGGGTTCAGTTGGGTGTTGTTAACAACTCAATTTGAGGAAATGACTGGTCAGAAATGTGGCCCTAACACGCTGAAGAACAAGTACGCGGGAATGAAGGAGAAATGGAAGGATTGGAAAGATTTGAAGCACGGCGAGACCGGCTTGGGTTGGGACTACGAAAGAGGGTGCATCAACGCAACCGATGAATGGTGGGAGCGAAAATGTCAGGTAAGTTATGTGCTTTCGTGGTGTTGTGGGTCTGACCATATATGTTATGATACACAGCTTGTGTGCTTCAGCTTGTCGTATGACGTAAAGAAATTGTATATTCCTGTGATAGGAGAAGGAAGATTTTCAGAAACTGAGGAAGAAGGGTGTGC
The DNA here is from genome assembly GCA_963922045.1 of Persicaria maculosa. Taxonomy (NCBI): domain Eukaryota; kingdom Viridiplantae; phylum Streptophyta; class Magnoliopsida; order Caryophyllales; family Polygonaceae; genus Persicaria; species Persicaria maculosa. Next base: position 10,861,666 of record OY998265.1, read on the forward strand.
CGCCCGACATCGAAGACGCATGGGATCAGATTTTCGGAGGGACGGTGGCGACGGGCCATCACTGCGTGGCTCCGTCAATGGATCCGTCTGACACGCCTATTCCACTGTCCACTGTATGCGATGACGGGGGTCCCACCAACCAACCTGAAGGAGTTGAATTCGACCTCGGGGGGGACGATGAAAACATTGACGGTTTCGACTTGTCCCGGTTTCCGGACCTGGTTCGTGGGAGCACGCAAGGTGTCCCTTTGCCCCCAGTGCCGCCACCCCCCACGGCTACTCCAGGATCTACCACCTTACCAGTGAGGTCTGGAAAGCGAGCCTCGGGCTCGTCGGGGTCTCAATCAGTCAAGCGACGGAGTACGAGACAGTCTTCTGGGTCCGCGTTGTACCAAAGGCATATGGAGGTCGTGCAAGAAACTAGTGAAAAGTTGCTCGCATACGTTACTGCGGAGGACGAGGTTTCTAAGACTTCAGATGATCGTGAGTCAGAGGTGATGGAGGTGCTTGATGAGCTGGTCGCAGATGGACTAATTGAAGACGAGAGCCCGTTGTTGTGCTTCACAATGGAGGCATTGATCAACCCTGAACAGGCGAGGATGTTCCTTGCGTGCAAGCGAAGCAACAAGGTGCGAGTTGCGTGGCTGAAGTATCATTTCCGAAAGAGCGGAGGGGACATGTAGAGACCGACGACGAGGACGTTGGAGTGAGTGCGTAAGACCCTACACCATGCGTGTAACATACTTCATTTAAGTTTTCCACAGTTCAATATCCGTACCTATTATACGTAGGTACTGGAAGGAACCCGTTTTACTTTGAAACGACGTTGTTTGAATAATTATGTCTGTATTGTGGTTGTGCTTGTGGATGTTTGTATTTTAGATTGATGTGGATAATATTTATCGTTATGGATACATGTCCGTTTTATCAGATATGATTGTGTGTTCTTTCCAATGTTGTCAGACAATTTGTTTCATTTTACATGTCTGTATGCGTGAATTCGTATGTGTCTGTGTCGTCATGGATATGGCACTCATCTGTCGCCTCTTGCAGCTAGTAGGGCATGGAAGACGAATCCTCTACTGCTAGACGTCGGCGTAGGCGTGAGCGTCGTGAACGCCACAAGAGTGCGGTGCTCATGCAGCTACTTGTGCATCTGGATGCGGTTGAGAGGACGACTCACTACTACAAGATTCATTGCTAGCAACTGTGATCAAAACATTGTTCTCATGTTGGATATCCGTAACTTGCACGCAGCGACTACTTTTGTTAACGAAAATAGATTCATTGCTAAGCATCCATATACTTACATAGATACGATTCCAATACCATTAACGTTGTCAAAGGAGGCATGTAATAGCCTAGAAGTTGTCGTTAAGGGTGTTCGCATCCATATGGTACAAAATGGGCTGCACACCAGGCAGAACACCTGCCTCGACCCATTACAGTTCCCCTAAGGACATCCAAAAACCCGCTGGGTAGGGGACTGCAGTCACAATTCACAAATCCGTCTAACGTACTAACATTACATACAGACAGGGGTTCCCGATCGAACTTCTACATACGTACCCCTTTACACAAAAGCCTCCCGGTCGGAGACAAGTAGGTCTACTTCTTGGCGAGGGCGCCGATGGCGATCACGCTTGATGTACACATTTGCACCTTTGTTTATTGCATCTTTTGACTTCGTATTTCATTCGATTTCCAAAGAAAAGGTTCAAAAGAATATAAACTTGTGTAAGAATGGGCTAAAATGCAAGAAATAGAGTTTGCACATGTTTTGAGCTAACCATGCAGGAATTCGAGCGAAAACGGAGTCAAAACGGAGAAGCCAAGTGAAGCTGAGAAGAGGTAGATATCGACCCTAGACCCAGATATCGACCTCTGGGGTAGATATCGACCTTCAACATAGATATCGACCTCAACGAGTGAAGCTGAGAAGAGGTAGATATCGACCTTAGACCCAGATATCGACTCCCAGTGTCGATATCGACCCCCATATCGACCTCAACATAGAAATCGACCAGAGCTGAACAAGTCGAGCAGGAACAGAGACCTCGATATCGACCTCCAGTGTCGATATCGACCCCTTATCTCGACAGAAGATAGACTCGATTTCGAATGCGGATTGACACTATATCTTCAAGGAGGCACGGGATTATCTCAGACTTTCAAGATAGAGGACAGCTGAAGTTTTATTCATCTTTTACTTTTAAGTCATTTAAGTTTTATCAAAATAAAAGACCTATCCTAATTGTTCGGATAGAGTTATTAGTTTAGATAGGAGTTACAATCCTTGGATAGCGAGGATTAGTAGCCTATAAATAAAGCCCTAGGGCTGATTTGTTAGATCATCCAACAATACAATCAATTAACCAGACATAGACAATAGAGTTAGAGTTAGAGAGAAGTTTTAGGGTTTGACGTTTGCGAAAGTTGACGTTAAGTTGTAAAGCTTCGAAGTTTAGTTTAATGCAAGTTTCTTCCTTTCAATTGATGATGAATCCCATGATGAGAAGCGAGTAGTTCCCCAAAGCTCTTAGGGTCGGGGTGAGCCTGACGTTAGCCATGCACGCTTGAGGTAAGTATTTGATGTTGATATCGTTGTGTCTATCTCTCCTCCTACGATTCTATGTTTAGTCCTAATCGAAAGAAAAGGGATTCATGCTAACAACTTGAGTTATAAACATAAAATTGGTAGAGACAATTAGGTTTATTTGAAAGAATAATCCTAAGAGTTGGTGTACGGCGAAAGCTCGTCCCTCGGGACAAATAGCGCAATTGTCCGTCTTATTTATCTTATCGCATGCATTGGTTAACGTTGTGGTAAACCCTAATCCTAAGAGTTGCGTTTTTACATAGTTTATACACACAAAAACCCTCTGATATTTCTGTTCATTGCTTCTCTTTCCATCCTTAATTCTTCGGCTTTTCTTTGCCGACAAAACCACTAACCCACTGCAGGAAAGACATCGATATCGACAGCAGAGGTCGATATCGACCAAAACTGATAGATCGACGGTTTTCTGAGTCGATCTCGAGACTCCTTGGGAAACTTCTGCAAGCATCGATATCGACACCAAACATCGATATCGACCCCCACCAGTCGATATCGACCACTTGTTTTTGTCTTTGCAGGGCTTCTGTTGCAGAGAACATCGACAGCCGAGGTCGACATCGAGGCCCAAGGTCGAAATCGAGGCTTCTAGTCGACACAGACGTGAAATTTCCAACGCTACTAGGATCCCGCTGACACGCCTCCTCGTGGATCGATCCTGACTACCCTTCCACTACAACGGGAGGAAGTCTTGTAATTATTTGCTTAGGCTAGGAGTTGGTTTACGTTTATTACATATTTATTATTTGTAATTACTCGACATATCAAGCCTCCTGCAACAACAACGCTCATCACCAAGAACATCCACTTTTTGCGCTCCTCTCTGCTCTTGGCAGCCACCAGGTCTGCCCACACCTTGCACGCATAGGTGGAAAGCGAAGAAACGCGTTCAGCCAGCTCAGTGTTCAGCTCGTTCACCCTCGTCAGCTCCTCTCCGTTCCTTTGAGCTATGGCCTCGGCAGCATACAGTCTCGTGGTCAGCTCCATTGCAATGTCCTCCAACTGCTGAATCCGAGGGTCCTCCGGAGGCGGAGGAATCTCCTCAAGCGGTGGGCGGTTCTCGTAGTCAGTTGGTCTAGTTTGCGAGCTAGCCTCAGCCAAGGCCTCCATCTCCTGCCACAAATAACACAGTTGTCAGTACACCGACGTACTATACAACCACTTCCCCTTATTTGTCGATTGATTTGAACATCGAGCTTACCTGCTCATACCAAGGTGGGATCCTCTCCTCCCCTCCTATCCAAGGGTACTTCTCGGGACAGCCGCTCGGCCAGCTTCCAGATGATGAACCCATGATCGTAACTGCAATGGCGTACCAACACAACTAGTGAGCACAAGGTTTATATAATAGATACATAGCAATGCAAAGTTCAACCATAGACATGGCATATGACATGAACCAAACCATTTCACAATCCTAACAGCTACATGAGTGAAGAAGACAGGCACATGTCGGGGGAACAAGTACACTATTATACAACTGGATGACAGACATACAAACAGAGTGAAACAACAAGTTATCACTTTTATTTGTATCAAACAAAGTGACACAACAAAGCAAGGATGACAGACATTCAAGATATCACTTTTATTTTAAAAAAGCACAGTGAAACAACAAAGAAATAAATTATGTATCTTAAACTGACAGACATTCAAGATATCACTTGCATTCATATCAGTTGCCACCTCTTCAACATTGACATAAGTATGTGATTAACATGAACCCAACAACTCAGGAACATATGGGATTACAAATTATGTATCTTAAACTGAGTAGACAACTGTTGTGCTAGTATGGCTGGCCATCAAATTCACAGGAAGACAAAATCCCATGAAGTAGTATGCAATATTGACATTGGTTGAAAAACACAATCAAGTTTATGGCAGACCAGTAGGACAGTAGTTTCTATGGGGGTGGTGGCTATGACAGACAAGTAGCAGCTGTAAGTTCAAGCAGCAGTGTAAGTATGACAGTAGTTTATGGCAGACCACAAAGGGTTCGTTAAAACTACCTAGCAAACACCACAGCCACTTGTAAGTTCAAGCAACCGCTACTTGTAAAACTCCCAAGCAGAGTTCACGCAACAGCTGTAAGTATGCAAGTAGGTTCAATGGGGGTGGTGGCTATGACAGACAAGTAGTGTGGTTGAACAAAGGGTCAGTAACACTACCAAGCAAACACCACAACAAAAAAATAAAATCTAAAAGTACTTGTACGTTCAAGCAGCAGCAAACACAAGTGAACACAAACACAAGTGCAGTGAACACAAACACAAGTGCACAGATCCACAATTTCGAAATGGGACAACTGGGGGTGTCAACCACAGATTCATGCACACATGAACAGATACACAAGTTAACAGATCCAAAAATCAACACATTTCAATTGGAGTTTTCACGAAAGGGCCCAATCGACAACTTCCAAATGCGACAGATGGGGTTTTGTAGATGATAAAGGTTTCGAATCTCCAATCGGCTTACCAATGGAGGTACGAGGCTTTGCATTCATCGACTCCCGTTAGTGGGGTTCAAGGTTCCCATTTTGGGAACCCTAGCACGAACCCTGTCGCTCCTAACGCCACCATTGACGGCCGGCGTGCCTCACCTTCCGTCCGCATGGACCGACGATGAGAGGAGACGACATCAATTCACAGAAACGGAGAACACAGGCTCGAAAAACTTACCTTCAATGGTGGGCGGCGATCTTCGATGCGGCGATCTTCGGTGCGACGGCGATCTTCGGTGCTCTTCACTTCTCTCCAGATCTGAAATAATCACTTGGCTTTCAAAGGGGCAAAACAGGATGAATTTATGGGAAATCTCCTCCCATCTCCCATCATCCGCCCTACCCCAGATGATTTTTTCACCCAATTTCATCTCCTTCCATCTCCACCCATCCACTAGCGACATCTCCAACCAGCTTGCGCCAAACACCCGTCGGAGGAGATGAAATTTTTTTTCCAGCTGCTCCCATCTACCACCATCTACTTCCATCTAGCGCCAAACACGCGCTTGAATGGTTTGTGGTTACACCCCATTAGATTTAATGGGTCAGACATTTTATCAGCCACCCAAATAAATTTGGCCCATACTATATATTCACATGACTGAAAACCCACCACGTACTGGTCCCAAAATTATCTTCAGATATGTCGGGGGAAAAAAAAAGTTAATCAGGAACATATATTCTTAAGATATGACATCTCATTCTTAAGATATGACATCAGCGAGATATGAATATGGTCCCAAAGCATGTTCTCTATACTATATACTATTGACCAACCACAACAACATTCCACAAATGATCAACCGACGTTCATAAAAAATTTATGATAAAAATGCCAAAAACTATCAATTAATACGGGAATGTTGTAAAACCTGAATGTTTTTTTTACAGTAGGCAAAGATTGGATACTAAAAGTATCCATGATCATCTAATATGATGATGTTTTGGAATTCAAAACTATAATCTAAAATTGAATTACAGCTCAGTCGCGATTTGGCGATAAAGTCAGCTGCACTATTCGCTTCTCTGTAGCAATGCTGGAATTTGATAAGTTCAAAGTCCTTGCTTAGAGCTTGGATTTCTTCCACAATTTGTGTAATTTCCCATGGTGAGTTGTTTATTTGATTGACGGCTTCAATAACCATTGTGCAGTCACTTTCAATAATAACCTTCTGTATTCCAAGTTCTCCTGCTAGTGTTGTAAGTGCAAGTACGGCAAAACATTCTGTTTGGATGACAGAATCTGTTTTACCATTGCACTTGTGTATTCGAATTATTTGCCCTCTATTATTTCTTACAATACAACCAATTTGAGAATGGAGTCCACTTCTTACAGAGGCGTCTACATTTATTTTAATGATATTTTTGGTGGATATTTCCAAGTCATTTTGTCTCGAGGTCTAGTGTGTTTAGGTATATATATTTTTTCCTCTTTTTTCCTGCATAATATTGTATCTATAGTTTGGGTTAAAGTATTGGTTGTCTCCTTATTTGAACTATTTTTGAAGATGATTTTGTTTCGAAGTTCCCAGATCGAGTGCCATAAGATGCAGAGGTCTGTAAAGTCTCTGTTTTGAGCTTTAGTATTTAGGATGTTTTCTGAGATACTATCTGTTAAGTTCGGAATGATGAATGATTTGTTTAGTTTAGTACCCAAGTTTTGGATAAGGGATCTGGTTATTTGACAATTGAAAAGTAAATGATTTGTATCTTCTACTTTGTAGTTACAGAGAGAGCAGGTACTGGGGACTCTGTTTATATATCTATTTAAACGTGCGCTGGTAGGTAAAATATCTATTATAATTTTCCACATAAAATTTTTAATGTTAGGGGCGATATTTAGTTTCCAGATCCAGTCTCCGGAAATATTGTGGTCCTTTCTTGTGTTAAAGATAGACGAAGTAGATTTGACAGTAAAGATCCCATTTTTAGTTGTAGATCCAAATTAGTTTATCTGGGATATCAATTTTACGGATGTAAATATTTGAAATCATTTGAGCAATATGGGATGGGAACATGTTGTTTATTTTCTCAATGTCCCAGGTGTTAGAATTTGTAAATAGGTCACAAACTTTTAAGTTGGGGTTTTGGTTGTTTCTAAAATTTTCTAGGTATTGTGCATTTACCCAGATGTCAGACCAGACATTGATAGTTTTACCGTTCCCGACTAGCCAAAGCAGCCCTTTGGAGAAAAGATCTCTAATATTTAGTAGTCGTCCGAATTGCCACGAGGTTTTTGTTTTTCCTTTTTCCATTAAGGATTTTTTTTAGAGATATTTTTCTGTGATTACTTTGGACCAAATATTATTGGGGTTTGCTATTATTCTCCATAGTAGTTTCATTTGCATGCTTATATTGATTTGTTCAGCTGTTTTGAATCCTAGTCCACCATTATTTTTAGGGGTACACAAGCGTTCCCAGCTGATTAAAGGGTGATAATTATCCGATTGGAGTTTATTCCAGAAGAAGTTTTTGTTGATTTGATCAATTTTATCTAATATTCCTTTAGGAAGAAGGAAAGATTGCATTAAATAATTTGTTTTTGAGTTTAGGTTTGCTTGAATGAGAACATATCTTCCAGCTTGAGAGAGAGTATTTGATTTCCATTTCGAGAGTTGTTTTTTTAGGCTTGTGATTGCTTCGTCAAACAGACTATTGTTTACTCTACCACTGATTAGTGGGATTCCTAGGTATTTTTCCATAGTTTTGGTGACCGTGATATTTAATTGTTGGGCAAGATTTTGGGCTTTTTGAAGTGAGATGTTTTTTGAGACTTGTAAGGAGCTTTTGTTATAATTGATAGAAAGACCAGAAATATTACAGAAGTTGTTTAATAGATTTTTAATTGTGTGAAGGCTTAAGTCATTAGCGTTTCCAAAGATGAGTGTGTCATCTGCAAAAGAGAGATAAGGAATAGGATCACTATTTTTTGTAAGTTTAATTCCAATTAAAGATTCATATTCTAATGATTCTTGTTGTATCATTCTTCCTAGTAGTTCCATAACTATAACAAAGATGTAAGGTGCAAGGGGGTCTCCTTGTCGTATACCTCGGGTAGTTTGAAATGTCTTACCAAGCAGGTTATTAACTAGAACTGAAAAATTTGTTTTTGTGAGGCACATCATGACCCAGTTAAAACCTAAATATTGTAAAACCTGTATGAGGTGGATGTTTCACCTCTTTTAACTTCCTCATTTATACGATCTTTCTTACATTTGTCTATATAAAGTAGGGTTGGACATCCGGTCTAGACCAGACCGAACTGGACTAGAATTTCAAGTCCATCATTACAAGACCGGTGAACCGGAAATTAAGAAACCTTGTACCGTGGATCGGTTCGGGACCGCAATATATGGTTCTGGGTTTTCCGGTTCGATCTCGGTCTTAGACCGGATGGATCGATTTCAAAATTAAGTAAATTTTAAAATAATCATCAATATCTATATATATATATATATATCTATATCTATCTATATAAAATACTAAAGCAGAGGCCTCAAACGGCATCTGGTGCGATCTCGCGTCCATGGAATTTTCTGGATTAAAGTGGGATTATTTTTGCTTACGTGTCATTTTCTGAATTAAAATGGTATTATCTTTTTGCACCACGTCAATTAATAAGTCAATATAGTTAGGTAAAAAAAACTTATCTTTTTAGATCAAATAATCTATCCAATATAACCTTATATTTAAATTGTTGAACAATTAATTTTTAATATAAATATTCAAATTCATATTTTAATTAGTTGTAAAATCTATCATTTTTAATGCTATAAATATTTAATGTATATCTTAATTATTCATAAAAACCTAACATTTTAATTTAAATATTTGGCCTAATATATTAATTAGTTACGTACAAAAAATATACTTTTATGATAACCAACTACAAAAAGATATACATGAAAAAATCCTAAAACATATATCAATCGTTATTTTATATCTTAATTAATTTTATAATATTCTAATAATTTAAACTTCGTTGTTTACGTAGTTATATGATTTTAAATTATGTAAACTAAGTTTACATGACTTTATAAATAGCCTTTATATTAACGTTTATATAAACAATTATATAAACGTTAACCTTTTTATTTTACTTAAATTTTTGTGTCAATTATTCAATTACATAAATTTATTATGTAAACTAAAATAGATGCCTGAAACGGGTTCTGGTGCGATTCGCATACGTGACATTTTCTGGATTAAAATTGTGTTATTTTTTTCATATATGTCATATTCTGGATTAAAATGGTGTTATCTTTTTTAGCCACAACAATTAATAAGCCAATATAGTTAGGTAAAAAACTTATCTTTTTAGATCAAATAATCTATCCAATATAACCTTATATCTTAATTAGGTTTTTTTTATAAATATTGAACCTTATATTGTAACGGCCCAAATATAAATATTCGGGTTACGTTTCAAAGGATTGGGTACCTTCGTTCGGATCTTGCAATTCGAATACGGGTTGAGTTTTTAAACAAAGTTTTAGTGATCAAAGAAGGGATTTCGCACCCTAAATTCGCGATAGGGCTGTTGATGTGCGCGCAAATTGCCATATTTTCTATGCACATATGAATCCATTTTATTGTCTTTTGCATGCATATTAATGGGAAAACATGACATTCGTGTAGTTTACGATTAAATATCAAATATATGGTCTGCACGAGTTTCTAGGTGATTTCGCAAAAAACAGGATAAAAATGGACAGATCTGGACGAGCGGAAAAAGAACTCGAAGTCTTCTGAAGAGGTCGACATCGACTGGGGACCTCGACATCGAGTGCATCAGAGACATAGGAATCGAGCAGGAAGTGAAACAGAGCATGTCGACACAAAGAGGTCTCTGCTCGACGTCGACTTTGCTGCTTTTGTTTTCTGCAGGAACTGCGCTAGGAAATCGACCAGAACTGGGGTCGATATCGACCAGTATACTCGATATCGAGTGTCTGCTGAGGTCGAAAGCATTGATCGTGAGTACAACAAAGGAAGCGCTGACCTACCTCCTCGTGGATTCGATCCTGAATTACCCTACTACTACAAGGGAGGGGATTCTTGTATTATTTGTTTGGGACAGGGAGATAGTCTAGTTGTGCTTTATTTTATTCTCCTATCCTACTTTACATACACCTCCCTTTACCAGCCGAACAAATTGGCGCCGTTGCCGGGGAGGCAATCAATTGCCACCTAAGTTAACCACGATCTTTTTCTAAGCTTATTTTGCAGGTTTATGCGACGTTCTGATCGCGGACCTATCCTGGAACCAATTGACGAGCCTGAACGTTTCTACCATCTTCGCAACAAAGCAATTCGCATCATGACTGACAACGAGACGCAGGCTGAGATCATAGAGCGGTTGAGAAAGGAAATCGAGGACCACAATGCTACAATCGCTGCTGAAAGGGCCGCTGCTGCTGCTGAGCGAGCCCGTGCTGATAGGGAGGAGGATGCGCGCAGACAAGCCCAAGAGCGGCTAAATCAGTATCCACAGACGGCGATGCAATACATGCATCCGCCTCTTCATGTTCCTGAATCTGCCATTATAATTCCTCACTCCAATTATGAATTGAAAATTAACTTCCTATCTGAGATTAAAAGAAATACTTTTGAAGGAAGACATAATGAATGCCCCCTGCAACACATCTCTACTTTTATGGATTTATGTGAAACAGTTGCTGATGGAGTAAACTTAGAGTATGTGCGACTAAAATCTTTTCGATGGTCTTTGGCAGGAAAGGCATTACAATGGCTTGAAAGTTTGGCTCCACGATCGCTAAGGACATGGGCGGAGGTGAAAGATGCATTCTTGAACAAATTCTTCCCACCTTCTAAAATGGCGATGCTACGACAAAGGATCATGGCTTTCAAACAAAAGCCAGGTGAAACCCTAGCACAGGCGTGGGAGCGCTTCAAAGACTTGCTGAGATCATGCCCGACGCATGGGCAACTTCCATATGTCATCCAAGAGATCTTTTATAACGCCCTTGACGCGCCGAATAAGGAGAGGATCAATTCATATACCTCCTATCGGTACATTGAGCTTACACCAACGGAGGCATGGGAGACCATTGAGAGGCTTGTGAACTTTGACAACACCTATGGGGCTGCTGCGGCCTATGATGCAAGGCCTGCCCCATCTATGCCACTATATGAGCCTCCAAGGGAGATAGATCCTGAAGTACGGCAACAATTCCATAACGATCAAACACGCCGCCTTCAAAAGCAAGTAAGGTTCCTAAGCAACAATCAACCTTGTCAGGAGTGTGGTTCAATAAGGCATAACACCAGTGCCTATCCACATACTGAGCAAGTATCCATGGCGGAACAACATGAGGAGGTCAAATGGACGAGAGGCCCCTATGGAGGGGGCAATCAACAAAATTGGGGTGATCAAAGGTTCTATCAAAGGGATCCCCCAACCTATAGGGCACCAGGGCACCCTGAGCGGGAGACTAAGAAAGATGACCTGCAAATCATCCTTGATGAGATGCGAAGGAACCACGCTGAGTTCAAACAAGCCAATAACTCCGTCCATACTCAGCTGCAGGGCATAAATTCTAGACTTGGGGAGATCGACGTTTGGAAGCGCAACATGGAGACTCAAATGAGTCAATTGGCGGAAGCAATGCCCAAAGCGTCCGGATCACTCCCTGGATCCACTGTGCCCAACCAAAAGGGCAAAACCACAGGTCATATCGCGGCAGTAAACCTAAGGAGTGGGCGTCAATTACAAACGCCCGAGCAAAAAGTGGAGGAGAAGGAGCCTGAACAGACGTCGATATCGACCCCCCCTGTCGATATCGACCAAGGTGACATCGATGTCGACCCTCCTGTCGATGTCGACCCTCATTCTGCGTCACCACAGAGATCGACTCTTCCAGTCGATATCGACCCCACTGCTGCCGATATCGACCTCACTACAGCCGCAGGAAGGAAGAAGGTGTTGCCATTCCCAACTAGAAAAGTGACTAAGGACCCAGCGGAAAAGAAGTTCCAATGGTTCGTGAAGATGCTCCAAGGGCTTAATGTCTCTATACCATTCACAGAGGCACTTCACGAGGTGCCATCTTATGTGAGGTTCCTTAAGGATATCTTGGGGAAGAAGCGATTGCTCTCTGAGATCGCAGAGGAATGCAACAGGTTGGAGCTACCACAAAAGCGGGCGGACTCAGGTAAGTTTTCTATCGCTATAGGTCTAGGTCAATTCAAATTCAATGCTTTAGTTGACTTGGGCGCTAGCGTTAGCATGATGCCACTAACCATTTGGCACAAGGTAAAGATAGGTCCTCTGGAGCCCGTGGATGCAAGATTATACATGGCTAACAATACCGTAGTTATTCCAACTGGGATAGTGACAGATGTGCCAGTACAAGTAGGCAAATTCTTTGTCCCCGCTGATTTCCTAGTTGTTCACATAGCGGAAGACCCTGCTTGTCCAATTATTTTAGGTAGGCCATTCTTAGCAACCGTCGATGCCAACATTAGCGTGAAGAAAGGATTGCTCTCACTCACAATTAGTGATGAAGTAATAGAGTATTCCTTCAACAAGACAGTGCAAAGTCAAGGGCCAATGGAGATAAAAGCCATCAAAGAAGCCCAAGTAGAGGAAGTTGAAGCAATCTTGAACGAAGGAGCTCAACAGGACATCGAAATCGACCCAGGTAAGTCGATATCGACCACTATTGTTCAAGATTCTGTGAAAGGTCATAAGTATGGGGTCGACGGAGGAAAAGAGGAAGCATCGAAATCGGGGTCAAGGGTCGATATCGACCACACCCTATCGAAATCGACCACCATCAGCGCTGAGAAGAGAAGCGAGGAGACCTCGATATCGACCTCTGAGGGTCGAAATCGACCTAATCATATCGAGTCAAAACTCCCCAAATCGACTGATCCTACAGGTGTACAACAGGGGTCGATATCGACCTCCGAACATCGACATCGACCTGAGCCACAGACGGAGAAGAAGGTAAGTCAAGGTACGGATTCCTCTTGTTCAATTACAATAAAGGACTTATCATTATTTGGAAGAGGTGTGCCTTGGCATGTGCGTTTATGTAGGATATCCGATGATAGTTCAAGCCAACATGAGATAGGAGACAAGGTCTATGTTGCCAAATCTAAAGACCATTGGTTCCCTACAAGATTCAAGGATAAGAGCTTAGGTCCATTCACGGTGAATCAAATCAATCCCGGGGGAATGCAGCTGCGAGACAAGAAAGGAGTGATATTTGAGGCCCAAGCCACATGGGCTCTGCAGATGCCACCTTGAAAAGCGTAAAGGAAGAAGTCGGCCTAGCGACTTAAAAATCTAGAGCTTGTAACAAAGACTTAGTTTTGGTTTTAAGACAGCTTTTGTTTTGGTTTTAGACATTTTATTGTTTTGCATATTGTGTGTTTAGTTTTCAAATTGCAGGAGAGAGAAAAGCACACAGAAAGGCATCGAAATCGATGTCGGACATCGAAATTGACCTCAAGGTCGACATGGATAGGGTTTGTGATCGAGGCCGAGTCACCCTGAAGCCCGAGCAGAAATCAAGAGAGACATCGATATCGATGTAAAGGGTCGATATCGACCTTCCCTGTTGTCTTCTTCGACTCTTGAAATTTGTGACGGTTTAGTAAGTCTTCTTCTTAACCCTAGTTCTAATACAGTGAGGACACTGTAAATTTTAAGTATGGGGTGGGGGGAAAGGCTTATTTGCATATTCATGCTTAGTTTAGGGTTGCATATTTATTTTAATGCATATTTATTTTAAATGACCCCCATCAAAAATTTTGGAAAAGAGAGAGTCATGGAAGTATAAAAAAAGAGTTCTATGATGCAAAATTAGATTCATTAGAGATATAACATGAGATTGCCTAGTTAAGGGAAGTCCCAATGAAGTGCAATTTTTTGAGAAAATCATAAAGGAGATGAAAATTTGAAGTTGCTTTTGACATATGCATGATAAGATGATGGAGGATTTTTTATAAAAATTCCATACAAGCAAAGTTCATATCCTAGCCTTACCTACGCATATTCACAAAGCCATATATGAGACTTATCATGATCATTGTTGCTCCACATATACATATTGTCCATTTTTTACCTTATACCCTATCCGGGGACAAAGTTTTTTGAATGGATGACATCTTTGGAGTTATATGGAGTTGTGCATTTATAAAGTTGTTGGCAGGAATGATACAATATGGAAAATTAAATGAGCGAGAAAAAATCCGATCACCTCAGGAGATAAAGGTAGGTCGACCCTGCTCGCTGAGATAATAGTTCGGCGAGATGGGACACAAAGGTGAGGAGTCCGAAGTACTAAGTATCCGGGGCCATTCATGACACCCATGTTTGCGACTCGCGAGAAGGCAGTGCTAAGGTTAGAGAGGTAAAAGCATTAAAGTGAAAAAAGCATTGAACGATGAGTGAAAGGTGAGACATTATGAAGGAGGAATGTGGAATATTTTGGAAAGAAAGTGTACTTCCCCGGATTTAACACCACATAGCCAAATATTAGCCCACCTTTAGCCTTTTACCAATCCACTTCTCACAAGCTTGAAGAAAGTCCTCTTGATTATTAATGCAATGTCGCTAGAATTGTTTTTTGCATATTACCTCCTTTATAAGTATGAAATTGCTTTTATGCACAGGCATGGACTTGGTTGACATAAGTACCTTCTCGAGGATGGCAATTGATTGTAGGGACATATGAAAAATGAATCTATGATGTTGAGGGTTTACTTTCTTCCCCTGAATGACCATTAAGAGTATTGCTTGGGGACAAGCAAGCTTAAGTATGGGGTGTTTGATGTGCGTGCAAATTGCCATATTTTCTATGCACATATGAATTCATTTTGTTGTCTTTTGCATGCACATTAATGGGAAAACATGGGAATAGTGTAGTTTATGCTTAAATGTCAAATATATGGGTTTGCACGAGTTTCCATGTGATTTCGCAGAAAACAGGATGAAAAGGGATGAATTCAGAAGAGCGGAAAAAGAACTCGAAGTCTTCTGAAGAGGTCGAAATCTTCTGAAGACCTCGACATCGAGTACATCGAGACATAGGAATCGAGCAGAAAGGAAACAGAGCATCTCGACACAAAAGAGGTCGATATCGACGTCTGGAGGTCGATATCGATGCTGCCAGATCGACCAAGTTGATAGAAGTCGAGTAGGAGAAGGAGAAGCTCGAGATAAGATTTTGGAGGGGTCGATATCGAGTGGAAGGGTCGATATCGACCATGCCAGCAGAGGAATTCGACTCCGATTTTGATAGAATTATATCCAATGCTTGCAATATCTATCCAAAGGTCGAGATTTCCTATCATCCACATCAGGTTTATCATGAGGAGGCTGATTTCACCATGAAGTTTTAGCTTTTACTTTTTATTTATTTATTTATTTATCATAGAGAATAAAGATAAGGTTTCGAGTCCTTATCGTCATCTACAAATAGAAGCCAATAGGGCTGAGTTTAGGCATTCATTCATTCAATATTCAATTCAAGATTCAGAATTCAGTTTGAGACACAATTCAGTTGCAATAGAGAGAGAGAGGGAGAGAGTGGCCGAGTGGAGTTGTAAAGCGAGAGCGGTGTGGCTTGTTCGGTTGTACTTTCTTTCGAAGTTTTAATTCAAAGTAGCTTTCTTTCAATAACAATGATGATGATGTGCATGATGAGGAGCGAGTAGTCAACCCACTTCTAGGGTCGGGGTGAGCCCGACGATAGCAATGTGAGGTAAGTGCATCAAAGGTATGACTTTTATGCGATCCCGTCTTCTACCCCATGCATGATCCTTCGCGAAAGTTAGGGAGATTCATTATTTGCATTGTCGAAGCGAAAGCCACTCATATTGCGAACTTGAATTACTCATGAATTGGATAGTAACTCTTAGGAATTATGCGAAAGCCTCTAATCACCTAAGTGTTGATAACGAAAGTTATTTGACGGTAAGACATTAAAGTTCATATTTTTAGCATGAAACTTGCATTGTTATCGTTGTGGCATAAAACCCCGACTTTGGAAGCCTTTTAATTAATTAAATTCTTCATAAAAGTCTTAGTTTTGTTTCTGTTCATCTTCCCTCTCCATTCTATTTTCTTCAGATCCTTTTCCGACGAATTGATTACAAAAACAGTTTCTGTGACAAGCGTCGAAATCGACTTTAAGGGTCGATATCGAGTACTAACATCGATATCGAGGTCTCTGCTCGACGTCGACTTGCTGTTTTGTCTTCTGCAGGAACTGCGCTATAAAATCGACCAGAACTGAGGTCGATATCGACCAGTATACTCGATATCGAGTGTCTGCTGAGGTCGAAAGCATTGATCGTGAGTACAACAAAGGAAGCGCTGACCTACCTCCTCGTGGATTCGATCCTGAATTACCCTACTACTACAAGGGAGGGGATTCTTGTATTATTTGTTTGGGACAGGGAGATAGTCTAGTTGTGCTTTATTTTATTCTCCTATCCTACTTTACATACACCTCCCCCTACTAACTCGAACAGGGGACAATGTTGAGAATGGATGTCATCTTTCGAGTTATATGGAGCTATGCATTATTTATGAAGTTGTTGGCAGGAATGAAAAGAATTATGAATTATGGAAAATTTAATGAGCGAGAAAAAATACGATCACCTCAGGAGATAAAGGTAGGTCGACCCTGCTCGTTGAGATGTTAGTTCAGCGAGATGGGACACAAGGTGAGGAGTCCGTAGTACTAAGTATCCGGGGCCATTCATGACACCCATGTTTGCGACTCGCGAGAAGGCAGTGCTAAGATTAGAGAGGTAAAAACATTATATTGAATAAAAGCATTGAGCGATGAGTGAAAGGTGAGACATTATGAAGAAGGAATGTGGAAAGAAAGTATGATTCCCCGGATTTAACACCACATGGCCAAATATTAGCCCACCTTTAGCCTTTTACCAATCTATTTCTCACAAGCTTGTAAAAGTCCTTTTGATTATTAATGCTATGTTGCTAAAATTGTTTTTGCATATTACCTCCTTTTATGAGTATGAAATTGCTTTTATGCACATGCATAGACTTGGTTGACATAAGTACCTTATCAAGGATGGCAATTAATTGTAGGGACATATGAAAATGAATCTATGATGTTGACGGTTTACTTTCTTCCCCTGAATGACCATTAAAAGTATTGCTTGGGGACAAGCAAGCTTAAGTATGGGGTGTTTGATGTGCGCGCAAATTGCCATATTTTCTATACACATATGAATCCATTTTATCGTCTTTTGCATGCATATTAATGGGAAAACATGAGATTAGTGTAGTTTACGCTTAAATATCAAATATATGGTCTACACGAGTTTCTATGTGATTTCGTAGAAAACAGGATAAAAATGGACAGATCTGGAAGAGCGGAAAAAGAACTCGAAGTCTTCTGAAGAGGTCGAAATCGACTGGGGACCTCGACATCGAGTGCATCAGAGACATAGGAATCGAGCAGGAAGGGAAACAAAGCATGTCGACACAAAGAGGTCTCTGCTCGACGTCGACTTTGCTGCTTTTGTTTTCTGCAGGAACTGCGCTAGGAAATCGACCAGAACTGGGGTCGATATCGACTAGATTACTCGATATCGAGTGTCTTCTGAGGTCAAAAGCTTTGATCGTGAGTATAACAAGGGAAGCGCTGACATACTTCCTCGTGGATTCGATCTTGAATTACCCTACTACTACAAGGGAGGGGATTCTTGTATTATTTGTTTGGGACAGGGAGTTAGCCTAGTTATACATTGCATTGTTTATTTAGTTTATTTGAATCTCCTACTCACCACCCCGTAGCGAACAACCGTTAGGTCCCCCGATCCTGTCCTACTTGCCTAAGTCGCTCAAAACGTTTTAAGTTCGAAAGCATAAAGAAGGAAATATCATAATACAAGTTGCCACGGCATGGCCGGGTCAAAACCAAATACGAGGAAATAAGTAGCAAAAGTGTGGAGTTCAAGTCGGTCTTTCTCTCCCTCTCACTGTGCCATGAGATATCCCCCACCACAACAGCACATGATCAAGTAAGGGTACGGGTACCTGAAACTAACCACGAAGTCACGGTCGAGCTACTCATGCGGGCCCTGAAGACCTTGCTAAGGACATATAATATGCCTATACCTAGATAAAGGATTCTCTAATGCAGTGCGGAAATATTAAACACACAAGCATGCTAACAGTTTATATATATGCAGAAAGCGATTAAATGGGATCCCGCACAAAATGCCAAGTGGCATGTCCCTCTCCTACTCCCGCACCCATGCTCGTTAGTGCAGGAACCGACCACGTTTAATACTCCCGCACCCATGCTCGTTAGTGCGGGAACCGGTCGCGTTCAATATCATAACATCTTCAATCGTATCAATAGTCATGCTCGTCAATTTAACAGTCTGACTCGATGAGGACAAAGCCCGATGGGACTGGACTGTCTTATGACCCTAGAAAATGACTCTAGGACTCACAATTTATTGGCCGTTCTACCATACACAAGGAGAATACGGATGCCCGATTAATTTGTGCAACCTAAGCATGATACTACATGAATATGCAGGATGCAACACCTACACACTATATGACACATCAGGCATGAGGTTCTAACTTGAGTAAGCCCCGGAGGACTTACCTGGAAACGCAGAGCAGCAAAATAAGGCAGTAGGGGTGAGCAATCCAACAGATCAGAAATCACCTAGAAATTTCATAAATAATTTAATAAGTCTAAGTCTAATTAGCACAAGCACACAAGTAAAATATGAAACATATAAGATACACATAATTACATAACCCATCTATTTCATCATTATCACCATTATCATTTCATCTCCATTTCTCATTTAGTTTCATTATCTCTCATAATCCGATATGTTTCCCAATGCGATCATAATATCATCATCATCATCATCAGTCAACTCATCACATTCTTATTTCCATGAATTATTCCAATATCCCAAATTACCCATTTCAAATATCAAAACTTAGGAATTAGTTTAATCATATAAATCATTCTCAACAAATTAGTTTAAATAAATAAATAAATAAATCGAGGAAAGATAATCAATTACTTGACCATATAAAGGATCACAATCCATAAAATATTTAAATAACATTTACCCATACAATAATATAATCGAGCAACTAAATAATATTTTAAAAATCAGACTTTAAATATATATTAAAATAGACAATTAAATACTCCAATTAATTCCACATAACATTAAAATAAAAATTCAGAAAAATATAAGTGAATACTTTAGTAAATAATAAAGAGTTCACAAGTTGTGGAACTATAACCTTAAAATAATATAATTAACTAATTATTCAAATAACCCAGATTTTTAATAATTTATCATAAATAAGTAAATAATGAGTTAAATAAATACATAAATCAGAAAAATAAATTTTATAATAATTAGAATAACATTTATATATATATGACCAACCTAATAATTTTATAACCCAAAAATACCCAACCAGAATAAGCCCCAAACAGTAGCCCAACCCGTATCCCCTTCCCGGCCCAAACCCGAGCCCATTTCATCAGTTAAAAAAAATGGAGGTGGACCCCATGACGCTTACTGGGCAGAAGGGGCCCGCTCCGACTTCTTCTTCTTCTTCCATTTCAAATTGCTCGCCTGCCTCTTCTGCTGCTACACGCCTACACATCGGCGCCCGGAAGAGACGGAGCCTCGTCGGCGACCCATCCTCGTCTCCTCGCCCGTTCAGCCCAGGCTCGGCCTACTGCTTACCCGGACCTCCCCCTCCGACCTCACCCATACCCCATCGGACCTCGCACCCGCTCCCTCGCTCACGCTGGTCACGGCCTAGCGCTCGACCTCACCGCCCTCGAGCTCGTCGGAGCTCTCGAGCTCGCCAACGCACACACTCAGCTCACACACTCCCATCCCGACCTTGAAGAATGAAAAAAAAGAAATGAATGGCTAACGGAAGGAAAGTAATGAAGCTCACCGAGGTATTCACGGATGTCGGAGCTCCGATTGGAGTTCTGGGCGTCGTCGGAGGCTTTTGATGGCTCCTCGGACCTGCGACGGACGTGGGTGAGTATGGTGGTAGGGCTCGATGTTGGTTTGGATTGGAAACGAAGAAGAACGGCTTACCGGGAGGTTGTTTGTATTTGAACGAGGGCGACGGAGCCTCGATGGCTTGTTGGTGGCGTCGGGAGCCTTCTGAGCTGCCTTGGGTCACTGGTGGACGTCGAGGGAGACGAAGGAGTTGAGGCACTTCAGAAATGGAAGGGAGGAGGATGATGGTGGTGCCGAATGTGTTGAACGGAGCACCGGAAGGAGGATGGTGGTTAAGTGTGGGGATTTGGACAATGGAGAGCGAGAAGAGGATGGATGGAAGGAAGTGGGTTGTTTAGAAATAAAAGGGGACAGAGGTGAAGGCTGGGGTGTAAAGAGGAGGGGCTGGTGTAGGCTTAGAAAGGTGAAAGTGAAGGATGGAGGTGAGGGCTGCAGCACAGATAGAGGGTGTCGGGTGTGAGGTGATGTTGCAGCTGTGTGTGGGAAAAGGGGGCCTATGAGTTGTTGGGTAGGGTCTAGGGTGGCTAAGGGTAAAAGTCAACTATAATACCCGGTAATGAACCCCGAAACCCGCTTTTCGACCTTAACCCGACACGTTTTAAAATAATTAATCGAATCCGAATTAAATAACGAAACCCAAAAATATTTTTAAGCCTTGGAAAAATTAAACGGAATTATTTCGTTTCCAAATTTAAGTAACAAGTTTATGCCGGAATTGTTCGAAAGAATTTAAATCGGTCGTTGGCTCGAGAACGGAGATTTTGAAAATTTTCGAAATCTCAAAAATTGAAGAAATTCTTATCGAAATCAAATTTATAACTATAAAAATATTTATTTAAAAATCTCTATCTTTACATCATCCACCTCTAAAAACAAGCCTCGTCCTCGAGACTAAAATCCTTTTTAAAGCAAGGGGATGAAGTTCGAAATTGTTGAGTACGAGGATCACGCCATTCATCCCGTAAGTACCTCGTAAGTGCCCACTATGAGATCCTCGCGGTATCTTCGTCATGATCTTAATATTCCTAATTGGTCGTAGCGAGATTGTGATATGGGCCCTTATCACAACCTTACCCCGACTTCTCAGTTACATTATAACTCAAGAGAATCATAACATCTCCATTAGGTCTTAGCAAGCAATCTATAAGCGCCCCTATAAATGCTTGTATCCACTTCGCGGGACATTATAATGTAAACTTGGGTCGAAAAAGTTTCAAAAGGGTTCCCAATTCAAGTTAATCAAGCAAATTCTCGATCGCGTTTGATCTTTCAAAATCCAAGTCATTTCTCTTATTTTGAGTCTATCAGATTTCAAGAATTTTATGAGGTGGCAACATCCACCTCTAAGGGCTAATCCCATATTCCACTTCCTAGGTTCATTCTCAAAGTCAATCTCAGCATTCTTAGTCCAAGGTATAACAGATCAAGATATCAACATATCATATACTCATAGAAATGGTACATAATTATCAATCAGATATGCAAAATCACATAATCAAACAATGATAAGGCACATCTCATAGCAAGGACCGGACAATACTCACCAACTAACTCACGAGGTCAAAGAATTGTCCACGCTAGGCTCCACGTAAGATGCAAGTAACTCGTCTAACACTCCCCCATAACTGGTCCGAATACTCTTCTCGGTCTCCCAAGTAGCCTCCTCAGGACCCCGCCTAGACCACTGAACCAAAAGAAAAGGAACCTCCCTGTTCCTAAGCTTCTTGACACGTCGGTCAAGGATCCTAATAGGGTGCTCTATAAAGGTATGGTCGGGCTCAACATGGAGGTCAGAATGATCAAGGATGTGGCTAGGATCAGGCACATATCTACGGAGCTGAGACACGTGGAACACATCATGAACTCCAGCTAAGGACGGGGGTAGGGCTAATCTATAGGCCACCTCACCTACATGCTCTAGGATCTCAAAGGGTCCAATATACCTAGGGCTCAGCTTGTCCTTGATGCCAAATCATCGGACTCCCCTGGTAGGTGACACTCTCAGCCAAACATGAGCTCCCACATCGAAGACGATCTCTATCCTCCGTCGATCAACATACTTCTTCTGACGGTCCTGAGCGATCCTCATGTGCTCTTTGATGAGGCCAACCTGATCCACCGTCTCTCGGACTAGCTCTGGCAAGGATGTGACTGTATTCGCGGGCTCATCCCAACAAACCGGCGACTTGCAGCGCCTCCCATACAACGCCTCATAGGGCGCCATCTCGATCGAAGAATGATAGCTGTTGTTGTACGAGAACTCGACCAGTGGTAGATATTTCACCCATCTATCACCCCACTCTAGCACACAAGATCGTAGAATATCCTCCAGTGTTTGTATAGTCCTCTCGCTCTGCCCATCTGTCTGCGGATGGAAGGAAGTACTGAACTGTAATCTGGTCCCTAGAGCCTCGTGCACATGCTGCCAAAATCATGAAGTAAAGCGATCGTCTCTGTCAGAAACAATCCTCTCTGGCACCCCATGCAGACGAACAATTTGTCGGATGAACTCCTCAGCTAATCTCGATACTGGCCATGTCTCCTATATGGCAATAAATGTGCGGACTTGGTTAACCTATCGACCAAAACCCAGATGGTGTTGAATCCTCTGACATCTCTCCTCAGCCCGGTGACAAAGTCCATAGAAATGTCAGTCCACTTCCACTCAGGGACTGGAAGTGACCTAACGAGTCCTCCTGGCCGCTGGTGCTCAATACGAACCTGCCGACAGACTTGGCATCTAGCTACGAAGTCAGTGATGTCTGCTCTCATCCTTTGCCACCAGTAAGACCTCCTCAAATCCTGGTATATCTTATTCGTCCCGGGATGGACAGAATAAGGAGTGGTGCGCGCCTCTCACATGATCCTCTATCTTAGATCCTGAGTAGATGGTACCACAACGCGATCCTAAAATGTCAGCATCCCGTCCTCCCTCTCTAACAACTCTCCGACTCGTCCTTGAGCCATCCGCTCTCTAAGAGCTACGATCTCTGGGCAATCTGTCCGGGATCTGCGAATCTCCTCCAACAGATCTGACTGCACCTCTAAGAAGGTCAGCTGTCCGCTCTCTCGCTGAATCCAAACCTCGATACCACTCGATTTCAAATCTGACGGTAGTCGCTCCTGAGTGGTGAGCCTAGCTACCGTCACCTCCTGATGAGTCTTTCTGCTGAGCGCATCTGCGATCACGTTAGCCTTCCCAGGGTGGTACACAATCTCCAGATCATAGTCCTTGAGCAACTCCAGCCATCACCTCTATCTCATGTTCAACTCCTTCTGCGTGAAGATGTACTTCAGGCTCTTGTGATCCGTCATCACCCTGCACGACTTGCCATACAGATAGTGCCTTCAGATCTTCAGAGCATGAACTACAGCTGCTAGCTCTAAGTCGTGAGTGGGGTAAGACAACTCTCCAGGCTTCAACTGATGTGAAGCATAGGCAATAACTCGATCCCTCTGGTGAACCACGCACCCCAATCCGGCTCTGGATGCATCCATGTAGAAAACAAAATCCTCAGTCCCATCTAGCAAGGCTAGAACTGGTGCAGTGGTCAGCTTCTCCTTCAGAAGCTCGAAACTGGCCTGACACTCCACGCTCAACTAAAAAGGGACGTCCTTCCGCAACAACTGTGTCATCGGTCGTGCGATACTCGAGAACCCCTGAACGAATCTCCTATAGTAACTCGCTAAGCCAAGGAAGGAGCAGATATCCCTGACATTCTTGGGCACCTCCCAAGTTCTATCTTCGCCGGATCCACGGCGATACCCTCTGCTGAAATCACATGACCCAAGAAAGTCACCTCAGAGATCCAAAAATCACACTTGTTGTACTTGCCATACAGTTGATGCTTCCTCAGCGTCTCTAGCATAATCCTCAGGTGCTCCTCTTGCTCCTCCCTACTCCTCGAATACACCAGAATATAGTCGATGAAGACAACGACGAAACGATCCAAGTAATCGATGAACACTCGGTTCATGAGCTCTACAAAAGCTGCAGGTGCATTGGTCAGCCCAAATGGCATGACTACGAACTCATAATGTCCATAACGAGTCCGGAAGGCGGTCTTCGGCACATCCTTAGGCTTCACTCGAAGTTGATGATAACCGGATCTCAAATCGATCTTCAAGAACACAATTGCTCCCTGAAGCTGATCCAACAAGTCATCAATCCGAGAGAGAGGATAACGGTTCTTCACCGTCGCCTGGTTCAGCTCCCGGTAGTCAATGCACAATCTCAACGATCCGTCCTTCTTCTTAACGAAGAGGACCGGTGCTCCCCACAGCGACGCACTAGGTCTGATGTAGCCCTTCTCGGCCAACTCCTCCAACTGAGCCTTCAACTCTGCCATCTCGGTCGGCGCCATCCGGTACGGTACTCGTGCAATCGGCCTCGTGCCTGGCTCTAACTCTATTGGCGAAGTCGATGTTTGTCCGAGGAGGAAGTCTTGGTAGCTCGTCGGGAAAAACGTCAGCAAAATCTCGCACTATAGGTACATCGGTCATGCTCGGCTGCTCACGATCCACCTCTAAGGCATAGCACCAATTCCCCATGCATCCCTGATCCAAAAGTCTGGCTGCTCGAACTGCGCTGATAAGTGCCCTGTTCCGTTTGGGGTCACTTCCCCAAACTTGGTGCTCGGTCCCGTCATCAGCTAGAAGTGTCACAGTCCTCGTCCGAAGGTTGACGATTGCTCCATATCGTCCCATGAAATCCATGCCGAGAATGAGGTCGTTCGTCTTCAGAGGTATCACAATCAGGTCTGCAGGCCACTCACGCTCTCCTATACGGACAGGGCATCCTAGGATCTCTCGACTAGTCCTAACCCTAGATCCATCTGGCATGCCTACTAAGAGGGATGGACCACTCGTGCAGCTAAGGCTCAGCCTAGCAACGCACGTCTTTGCTATAAAGCAGTGTGTAGCACCAGTATCAAACAGCATACGCAGACACACATCATAGAGAGAGATGGTACCTGCTGCAGTCGGAGCGGAATGATCATCAACTCGCATCTGAAACACGCGGGGCGGTGGGGGCAACGCGGAACCACGACCTCAAGAAGTCTGTCCTCTGCCATAACTCAACCCAGATGGCCCGGCTGAAGTCGATCCTCTACCTCCGCGGCCAGAACCTCTGCTGCCTCTCAATCCTCCGCGACCTCTACTAGGAGCAGAACCTCTCCCCTGCCCCTGGGGGTAAGTCAGCTGTGGGGGTCTGGGAGCCTCTAGAAGTCAGAGAGCTGGTGCAGATGGAGTCCCTTTACTGTGGGGGCAGTAGCGAGATCTATGGCCTAAAAGTCCACAAGAATAGCACCTAGTATCTCTCATCGGACATGCAGCAACATAATGTCCCTCCTTGTAGCATCCGTGACAAGTAATGCTCCTAACTCGAACCTCTCTACTCGGAGCAGACGGTGCTAATGGAATCCTCGATACTCCTCCTCCGAATCCTCCTCGAAACCCTCCTATAGGTCTCGTCTCCCATCTGGTCTCAGTGGGTCTAGGTCTCTTCCCCTCAGAGCGAGAGGAAGCATATGCAGTCGCGGAGAGGATACGCTGTTGATCATATAGAAGGACCACCTCCAGGAAACGATCGAACGAGATTGCGCCCAGGCTAGAAGCATGCAGTAGTACCACTGGCGATAACCTCATCGATAACAATCGAATGCGATTCTCGTCAGTGGGACATAGGTGTGCATAGTAAACCAGCTCCTTCTTGAACTGGCGGACAACATCAACAACAGAGAGAGACAGGTTGTAGGTCCCACGATAAAATGCCACCTCGCGAGCAATTTGAGTCCCCGGGCTAGAAGCATGCAGTAGTACCGCTGGCGACAACCTTATAGACAACAATCGAATGCGACTCTCGTCAGTGGGACATAGGTGTGCACAGTAAACCAACTCCTTCTTGAACTGGCGGACAACATCAACAACAGAGAGAGACGGGTTGTAGGTCCCATGATAAAATGCCACCTCGCGAGCAATCTGAGTCCCCGGGGGACTATACTCCTTCAGCATCACAGTCCAGAAGGCATCATAACTCCACTCGGTCTGCTCCGTCTTGTACGGGGACCAGCGATCAAAGGCGTCCTCCCGTAGATGTCCTGCTGCTAGCCTCTGTCGCTCTGTAGCTGGCGCATCAATATGGTCGAAGATCCCATCTAGCTGATGGAACGACATCTCTACATCCTCTCTAGCGCCTCCTGAGAACTGCGGTGACCGACACTGCCCCATGACCTTTACCCAGTCGATGTGCTTCTCGGGTTAGGCAACGACCATAGGAATAGCTCGAGCGGGCTTAGGTGCTATAGGCGGCTCGATCGGGATCTGGGCCCCGGGTGCTGCAGAATGTGACTCCCCAAGAAACTCTCGCAAGACCTCCAAGATCGCAGCTCGGTCCATCTGCCCCGGTGTGGTCTGTTGAATGGGGACCCGAGTCTCGCCGCCCTCAGGTGTCGGAGTGTCAGCGTCGGTCGTAACAGTAGCTGCCCTACGACGGGGTCGTCCTCTACCTCTATGCACTAGCCCCCCACGCCCGATCCGTCCACCTCGTGTATCGGCCATAGTGGCTGCAATAGAAGGGCGGGGCTTATCACACAGCACAGAAGCACTCAACAGAAATTAATCAGATCCCCTTCGAGGGGGGACTGCCCTCAGGCCCCATTTATAAAATCACAGAATCTATCTAGAAGCTGCCCTTCGAGGGGCAACTGACCGGAGGAGCAACTATGCTCTCGGCCTCTATATTCTAACCCCGCAACTCCAACAACCACGGTGCAAACTCCTTGGAGTCTTCCAGGCCCTCTGTAAAGTACAAAGCTATGTTTTGCCTACCCTTTCCCAAGTCTACATCCAATAGGATGGTCTATCGCCTTTCTACCCACTCGATTTCCCTTATTTTAAGTTGAGTTTATTAAGCTTTGTTCATCAATTTAGCCATATTAAATTCATTTTGCCCCTTTAAAACTCTTCAAAATCTTTTAAAACATTGGGCGGTTTTCAAAATCATACTTCAACCCATTTGTACTCGATTCGCGCAACCCAAGCTCTGATACCACCTTTATAACGACCCAAATATAAATATTCGGGTTACGTTTCGAAGGATTGGGTACCTTCATTTGGATCTTGCAATTCGAGTACGGGTTGAGTTTTTAAACAAAGTTTTAGTGATCAAAGAAGGGATTGCGCACCCTAAATTCGCGATAGGGCCGTTAGGTCCCCCGATCATGTCCTACTTGCCTAAGTCGCTCAAAACGTTTTAAGTTTGAAAGCATAAAGAAGGAAATATCATAATACATGTTGCCACGGCATGGCCGGGTCAAAACCAAATACGAGTAAATAAGTAGCAAAAGTGTGGAGTTCAAGTCGGTCTTTCTCTCCCTCTCACTGTGCCATGAGATATCCCCCACCACAACAGCACATGATCAAGTAAGGGTCCGGGTACTTGAAACTAACCACGAAGTCAAGGTCGAGCCACTCATGCGGGCCCTGAAGACCTCGCTGAGGACTTATAATATGCTTATACCTAGATAAAGGATGCTCTAATGCAGTGCGGAAATATTGAACACACAAGCATTCTAACAGTTTATATATATGCAGAAAGCGATTAAATGGGATCCCGCACAAAATGCCAAGTGGCATGTCCCTCTCCTACTCCCACACCCATGCTCGTTAGTGCTGGAACCGACAACGGTTTATACTCCCGCACCCATGCTCGTTAGTGCGAGAACCGGTCGCGTTCAATATCATAACATCATCAATCGTATCAATAGTCATTCTCATCAATTTAACAGTCTGACTCGATGGGGACAAAGCCCGATGAGACTGGACTGTCCTATGACCCTAGCAAATGACTCTAGGACTCACAATTTAACGACCGTTCTACCATACGTAAGGAGAATACGTATGCTCGATTAATTTGTGCAACCTAAGCATGATACTACATGAATATACTGGATGCAACACCTACACACTATATGACACATCAGGCATGAGGTTCTAACTTGAGTAAGCCTCGGAGGACTTACCTGGAAACGCAGAGCAGCAAAATAAGGCAGCAGGGGTGAGCAATCCAACAGATCAGAAATCACCTAGAAATTTCATAAATAATTTAATAAGTCTAAGTCTAATTAACACAAGCACACAAGTCACATATGAAACATGTAAGATACACATAATAACATAACCCATCTATTTCATCATTATCACCATTATCATTTCATCTCCGTTTCTCATTTAGTTTCATTATCTCTCTTAATCTGATATCTTTCCCAATGCGATCATAATATCATCATCATCATCATCAGTCAACTCATCACATTCTTATTTCCATGAATTATTCCAATATCCCAAATTACCCATTTCAAATATCAAAACTTAGGAATTAGTTTAATCATATAAATCATTCTCAACAAATTAGTTTAAATAAATAAATAAATAAATCAAGGAAAGATAATCAATTACTTGACCATATAAAGGATCACAATCCATAAAATATTTAAATAACATTTACCCATTAAAATAATATAATCCAGCAACTAAATAATATTTTAAAAATCAGACTTTAAATATATGTTAAAATAGACAATTAAATACTCCAATTAATTCCACATAACATTAAAATAAAAATTCAGAAAAATATAAGTGAATACTTTATTAAATAATAAAGAGTTCACAAGTTGTGGAACGATAACCTTAAAATAATATAATTAACTAATTATTCAAATAATCCAGATTTTTAATAATTTATCATAAATAAGTAAATAATGAGTTAAATAAATACATAAATCAGAAAAATAAATTTAATAATAATTAGAATAACATTTATATATATAACCAACCTAATAATTTTATAACCCAAAAATACCCAACCAAAATAAGCCCCAAACAGTAGCCCAACCCGTATCCCCTTCCCGGCCCAAACCCGAGCCCATTTCATCAGTTAAAAAAATGGAGGTGGACCCCATGGCGCTAACTGGGTAGGAGGGGCCCGCTCCCACTTCTTCTTCTTCCATTTCAAATCACCCGCCCACCTCTTCTGCTGCTACACGCCTACACATCGGCGCCCGGAGGAGACGGAGCCTCGTCGGCGATCCATCCTCGTCTCCTCGCCCGTTCAGCCGAGGCTCGACCTACCGCTCACCCGGACCTCCCCCTCCGACCTCACCCATACCCCATCGGACCTCGCACCCGCTCCCTCGCTCACGCTGGTCACGGCCTAGCGCTCGACCTCACCACCCTCGAGCTCGTCGGAGCTCTCGAGCTCGCCCACGCTCGCACTCAGCTCACACACTCCCTTTCTGACGTTGAAGAATGAACAAAAAAGAAATGAATGGCTAACAGAAGGAAAGTAACGAAGCTCACCGAGGTATTCGTGGACGTCGGAGCTCCGATCGGAGTTCTGGGCGTCGTCGGAGGGTTTCGATGGCTCCTCGGACCTGCGACTGACATGGGTGAGTATGGTGGTAGGGCTCGATGTTGGTTTGGATCGGAAATGAAGGAGAACGGCTTACCGGGAGGTTGTTTGTGTTTGAACGAGGGCGACGGAGCCTCGATGGCTTGTTGGTGGCGTCGGGAGCCTTCTTAGCTTCCTTGGGTCACTAGTGGACGTCGAGGGAGACGAAGGAGCTGAGGCGCTTCAGAAATGGAAGGGAGGAGGATGATGGTGGTGCCGAATGTGTTGAACGGAGCACCGGAAGGAGGATGGTGGTTAAGTGTGGGGATTTGGACAATGGAGAGCGAGAAGAGGATGGATGGAAGGAAGTGGGTTGTTCAGAAATAAAAGGGGACAGAGGTGAAGGCTGGGGTGTAAAGAGGAGGGGCTGGTGTAGGCTTAGAAAGGTGAAAGTGAAGGATGGAGGTGCGGCCTGCAGCACAGATAGAGGGTTTCGGGTGTGAGGTGATGTTGCAGCTGTGTGTGGGAAAAGGGGGCCTAAGAGTTGTTGGGTAGGGTCTAGGGTGGCTAAGGGTAAAAGTCAACTATAATACCCGGTAATAAACCCCGAAACCCTCTTTTCGACCTTAACCCGACACGTTTTAAAATAATTAATCGAATCCGAATTAAATAATGAAACCAAAAAATATTTTTTAGGCTTGGAAAAATTAAACGGAATTATTTCGTTTCCAAATTTAAGTAACAAGTTTATGCCGGAATTGTTGGAAAGAATTTAAATCAGTCGTTGGCTCGAGAACAGAGATTTTAAAAATTTTCGAAATCTCATAAATTGAATAAATTCTTATCGAAATCAAATTTGTAACTATAAAAATATTTATTTAAAAATCTCGGTCTTTACATATATCTTAATTAAGTAGAAAACCTATCTTTTTAGATAAATCTATCTAATGTTATTAATGCCGGAAAATATTTATTTAATTCAAATAATACATTATTATGCCAATTATTAAATCTACTTTTTTTATAATGCATCAAAATAACAGACAAAATATTATATAGATAGACCTTAATTATATTTCTAACAATTATGAAATCGTTTAAGGCATTCGAAACATCTATATTTATATGTCATATGTATATTTACATGACCTTATAAAGTATCGTTTATAGTTAGTTATCGTATAACAAACAAAATATTATATAGATAGACCTTAATTATATTTTTTGGTTGATCCTCTATGCCATATATAAAAACGATCTTTCTGTCCTGTGTCCCAAGGACATAGGATAAGACGCTAAATTAGAACAGATTCCCTACCAAAAAAAATAAACGACCCTATGAATCTAATTAAAAGAAAAACTAAATCAATTAAAATTTTAAAAATATTTTCAAATTAGCACTCTTATCCTATGCCCTTGGAACATAGGATAGAACAATCGATAACCGGACCTTAATTAAATAATAATACTATAATATCTATTTTAACCTTCACACTTTAATAAAAAAATAATTAATATAATAAATTACATAGTATAATTATAAAGAAACCGCACAAGAGTGCGGGCCATAAGACTAGTAAAATACTAAAGTAGAGTGATGCGGGACCATCCAAGACACCGCCGAACACGCTCTTTCATGTTCGTGAGCTATAATCGATTCTCGAGCGATTGAAGACTTACCTATGTTCTTCTCTTGCTGTTGCCCTCGGTACCGACAACAGGAGCCTCGACGCCGAGACCTGAAGATGTTCTTCACTTACTGTTGGTATCGACGCCGACACCAGAACCTCGACGCCGAGACCTGGAGCCTAGTTTCACATATGGGTCGAATTCTCTAAGTGTTGGAACCCTAATTTTCATTGTTATTTTTAGTATCTCTTTTACTTCAGTTATTTTAGGTAATTTTAGGAATTTATTTTAATTATTCTTTTAATTAGTATTCTCATTAAAAAAAACCAGCCCTAGGGTTCTATAAGAACGGGTGATCTTCCATTGTCAAACGGGACACGTCTCTTTGAATACAAAGCTTTCTCTTTTGTGTGAAACACATTGAGTGCAGAGACAATCGATTCGAAGCATTGCTCACCGATTGCACAATTGGTATTGATCTCAACTTGGTTTGCCTTGAGTCTATCAATCTCGCAAGGTTTGGTAATCCCTGGTATCCACGAACCCCCTCCTCGTGCCTCCAAGTTGTCCGCTTGGTTGTGTAGGGTTGTAGAGGCGGGTTATATAGTCATTGGTGTTGGTTCCTACCCTCTACGGAGGCCTGGGGTCTTCATCTTGTTTTATATAGATTGGCTTATCCATCTATCGGTCTTAATTTTTTATT
Organism: Persicaria maculosa; assembly: GCA_963922045.1. Lineage (NCBI taxonomy): Eukaryota > Viridiplantae > Streptophyta > Magnoliopsida > Caryophyllales > Polygonaceae > Persicaria > Persicaria maculosa. Next base: position 10,893,557 of record OY998265.1, read on the forward strand.
TTCGAGCCTTTTAAGTCTTCATACAGCCGAGTCTCGTCCTTGTTCTAGTCGATATCGAGTCTTTGTTTGAGTCTTGTTGTTGTTCTTGAATTCGTTCTTGAATTTGTGTCTTGATTGTCGAAGATCGGGCCATCCTACGGAAAAAAAAGAATAATTAAAATAAATTCCTAAAATTACCTAAAATAACTTAAGTAAAAGAGATACTAAAAATAACAATGAAAATTAGGGTTCCAACACTTAGAGAATTCGGCCCATATGTGAAACTAGGCTCCAGGTCTCGGCGTCGAGGTTCTAGTGTCGGTGTCGATACCAACAGTAAGTGAAGAACATCTTCAGGTCTCGGCGTCGAGGCTCCTGGTGTCGGTGCCGAGGGCAACAACAAGAGAAGAACATAGGTAAGTATTCAATCGCTCGAGAATCGATTATAGCTCACGAACATGAAAGAGCATGTTCGGCGGTGTCTTGGATGGTCCCGCATCACCAAGTCTTCACAAAAATAAATAATATTTTATTCAAGTAACCTCGCATTCTCATCATAACTATCATTCTCAGTTAACCTTGTTCTCATCAAATATGAAACTTAGCTCAAATTCTTACTAACATCATCACTCAAAACATCTGACTTCATATCAAGTTCAGGTTTTCCCCAACCATTTTCTCAAGTAACCATCGATTATCAATACTCGATTACTCAACAAAACCACAGGTTCTCAAAACCAAGTATCAACTGTAAAGACTGTATGTATTTTATATTATTATATCATTATTTTGAATAAATAAATTTTTAGTTTATTCAATCGGTAAAAATGTGAGAAAACCCAACCTCGAGCGTAAGTTTGATTTTAAAGACATTCCGGCATCGTTTTGAGAATTTAGATTCTAGCGGATTTTAATTCCGCCTTCAAGCTCCGAGTTTCGATAAAAAATTTCTTTAAATTCCGTTTATCTTGAAATTGAATTGAAAATTGATTTAGTCGGGATTCGATCGTGCGAGCGGGTTTTGAGTCTTTTCCGCTAATTTGAATTGGTACTGTGGGGACCTCTTTTAATTCCTATTTTGTTTTCCTTTTCTTTATTCTCTCTCTCTCTCTCTCTCTCTCTCTCTCTCTCTCTCTCTCTCTCTCTCTCTCTCTCGCTGCTGCCCTCTCCAGCTCCCCTCCCTCACCCAAAATTTCAGAAAACTGGTCCCCCTCCCTCACCTTTGGCCTGGCTGCCTTAGCTATTCCTCTACAATGCAGCAGACCCACACACCTCCCTCCTGTTCATTTTAGAAGGAACCAACACCCAAAACCCCTCCTCTCTCCCTCTCTTCTAATTTTGCAACCCACAAAGATGACACTCACCACCACTGTCGCCTCCTTCTCCTCCATTTCGAGCTAGCCAGCATACCACTCAACCACCACCATGCCCCCACTAGCATCCCCTCTCCACCCCAGCGCAGCACCACCATTTCCATCTCTTCTCTTTCCCTTTTCGTCCGAGCAGCAACTCCGGAGCTAGATCCAAGCGCCGCCAGAGCACACTGAGCCCAGCCGACCCCCGACGCCGTACTCTTCCTCCTCCTCCTCTGTTTTCCTGTTTAAGCCCCAGCAAGCGCTGTCCCGAGCCGCCAGGAAGTCCCGAAAAGCTCCGACGAACCTTCGATGAACTCGAGACCCCTCGGTGAGCGCCCGAACCCCTTTCTTTCTCTTTTGTTTTACTCTTGGCTGTCTGATGGGTTAGGGATGGTTGAGACCATGAGAGAGAGAGTTTTCGGTGAGCTCGAGTTCCGGTGAGTATGCGAGTGCGAGCGAGATGAGCGTGAGAGTGAGTGGGAGGGGTGTAAGCTGAGCGAGCGGGCTAGAGACGAGGCCAAGGAGTCAAGGAAGAGGGAGCCAACGCCGGAGAAACAGGCGGGCAGCGAGGGTGGAGCTTCATCTCAGCCGGCGAGCAGATTCGGAAGAAGAAGAGGAAGAAGATGGTTGGGGCCCACCCATCCACCATGGCGCTGAGTCAGCTGGGGCCCCCTCTTTTTTTTTACTGCTGGCTTCGGTGGTGGGTTATAAAAGGAGTGGCATCTGGGCCTATTTCCCTTGGGCCGAAACTCATTGGGCTGGGCGGGTTCATCTTCCTTTCTTCCATGATTGGATCTTGGGCTTCTTTTGTTTAAAACAAATCTGTTCAGGTCTTGGGTTGTGGGTCTGGGCTGATTCGGTTGGGCCTTTTTTAAAATGGGCCTTTCTTATATAATATAGTATTTTATATTATTCTGATTTTTTTGGGAGAAATATAATTCTAGAATTTATATATTATAAGAGTATTTGGAAATAATATTATTTGGGATAAGTATTGTATGATGGTTTAAATATGCAATTTTGGGGATCTTTACAATGAATTATTAATAAAGATAGTGGATGTTTATGTTTATTAGAGATATTGATGATAAATTATCAAAAAGGAGATTTTCAAGTTTAGAAACATCTTTTAAAAGAATTGTTATTTGAAAACCAACATGCCAGAATTATTTCTATAATGTGATTTTGAGAGATTAGTTTTAAGGTTTAAATGTTTAATGTTGGAATTTGGCCAAGTATGATTTGAGGAATTATTTCGAATATGAGTTGACTTAATTTAGGATTTAAGAGTTTGGAAAATATGGTTGGTATGATTTTATCAATGGGTTGATTGGAAGAATGATTTTGGTCGATTTGATCGTATCGGAAAGGTTTTGGAAAACGGTTTTACTATCGATTGGTTTTGAGGGTGTTGAGATCTCGGGTTTCGTGTGTATGAACATTGGTCCGGTAGCTTATGGAAATGGCTTGATGATAGGTGTGTATGGCTTTTGGAGTGCTTTGGACTTGCATTTGGGCCCTTGCTTGTGTCATCTTGATGTTCGACATCTTCAGGTAAGTATCCTACGGGACTTACTAAGTAACCTGGACCTCCTGCCTGATGTGTCGTGTAATGTGTAGTTTTGTTGCATATTAAAGCATGCCATGTAGTATCATGCTAGGATTGCATTGAACTGAGCATGTGATTACAATGTGTGTTTGAATACAGAACGGTCGTTATCTGTGATAGTCTTGGAGTCTTTGCTAGGGTCATAGGGTAGCCCAACCCCATCAGGTGCCCTGAGTCTATCGAGTCGATATGAGCATGATATGATTAGCCCAGCACCATCGGGCAAGGGATGAGATGATATGATATGATATAATTAGCCCAGCACCATCCGGAAAGAGATGAGATGATATGATATGATGATGACGTGGTTAGTGCACCACTACGAGGAAATTGCTATGCTATAGCACCGAACTGGCCAGTCTCTGCACTAACGGGAAGGGATGCAGAGGTGGGTGCAGAGGTAGGAGAGGGATATGCCACTTGGCATTGTCTTGGGCCCTTTACAGTCTTTTCTGCATATTATATATACACTAGGGGCATGATAGTGTGATTTAAATCTTGTACTGCATTAGTCATCTTTTATTTAGGTATAGGCATGTTATGTGGCCTCAGCGTAGTCAGAGGACCCGCATGCAATTATCGGGCCTGACTTCGTGGATAGGGCCGTTACAAAGTTGGTATCAGAGCCAGGTTGTGCAATTCGGGTACGCAAGGGTCGGGTGTATGTTTTGGAAAAAAATTGCCCATGGATTTCAAAAGATTTGAAACCGTTTTAAAGGGGAAAAATGAACTTAATATGCCTAACTCAATTGGACTAAATATGAACTTAGCTTATGATAAAAGAGGAGAACCAACTAATAAGGGATCGACTGGGTAGAAAAGGCGCTAGACCATCCCTATTGGATGTAGTCGGGAATGGGTAGGCGAAATACTAGCTTATTCTTTAAAGATGGGTCGGGAAGATTCCAAGGAGATCATTGTAATTGACGTTGACTGATTCTATCTTGAGTGCTTGATATGCTAAAGATTTGATTGATATGTCCTAATTATTTAATGAATATTGAACGATCTGTGCGAACGGGATAGCAGGAGTAACCTTCTTCTTCTTATATGGTTAAGCTTAGCTTTTGTGGAACCGCCCCTTCCCTTATGAACCCTTTTGATAGTTCAATCGAGTCCTCCCTTCGAATATCGGTCTCCTCCATGGGAAATTGGGTTGATAAACACATTGTGTTGGGAATCATGTATGGATGCGAAGCTTGTCAGAGTGAGTATTGGAAGGTGGTTCGTGATTTCCCTTTGAGTCAAAAGTAAGGTGTTTCTGAGGATGTCTTTCTTGGTTCTTATGACGATCAACCGGTGTCTTCTTACCATAACAAGTAGTATCCGTGTCCCGTGGGAAAGATGAGTGATGAGTCAGTTAGGAAGAGTCAATGTTTGCCCTTATGGATCTCTATCGGGTTATCTTGATTGCTCTGTCCATGATTGTGTGATACTATGTGGTACTACTCCTTGACCTACAGATTGATCCCTAGTGTGAAACTGTGCTTATGTGCTTTGATGTTCATGATGACCATTGTGTGAGTCCGAGTTACATATGTTACGCCCTGTCATCCCGACATGATCTACTTAGTATATTGCATTGTCATACTAGGGCACGAATATATATATATATGTCATATGCTAGGGAGTTGTATAATTGATGTCCTCCCTGTGAATAGGTTCATGATAGTGTGATCGTTCGGTTCTAGTATCATGATAGAGTGAGTCCCTTACTTGATGGATACATGTTATAATTTCATATCAACATGCCTTATATGCTACGTAATTCTCAGTACATGTTATGATGATGATCCTTAATGCAAATTCGTGGTTGTATGACATCCTGTATCCATGCTGGTCACATTGCTTAGGTCTCGTGTTGCATCTCGCTTCCTGCCATAATTACGTGTCGTCATCGCATGTCTAATTGACCTATTGTAGTGATCGTACTACCGAGTGATTAGAAGCATGAACCACATGATATGAGTCTATATGATTGTTGCTTTCTCCTGAGTTAGGTACATGGTAGTGTGATCATCTCTTCTTTATTATGAAAGCCTCATAAGTTGTGCTCTTTATCATGCTAACCGATGATGCCTCGATGCTTATCATTCGTCTTGTGGCAAGAATCTGTAGCATGCCTATCTACCTTGTATTCCTCATATTAACTATTTTTGATACTTCTACAATTGATATTGTTGTGTGGTAATTGTGCTAAACTGGGAATATGTTAGTGTAAATGAGCCTTGATAAATACATGTTTTATCCCAATATACATTGATTTGAACTCATGTCCCCGTATTCTAGTCATGTTGCCATGTTACTTAGACTTGCATTATGCCTCGCTACATTTCCTCTCATGCTTTTGTATTATTGGAATGTGATCAAATTGAAGTCTTGCTTAATGTCGAGTAATCAATCAAGTGCATGTGTGTATCATATGTTAGGTTGAGCCATTAGTGACATGTAGAATCCTGGGTTATGACTTAGGCACATTATGCCTTGCTTGCATTATTGTTCATTCTCTATTGAGCTAGGTCCCTGATAGTGTGGTTCTTCCCTCTCTTTATCCTCTTAAAGTGTTTTACTCATCCTGATAAGAATGATATTGGATTCGAAGATCGACTTGCTTTCTGTGATGGTAAATTCTAGCATGTTTACATGTTCTCGCTCGGTGGTATCCCTCTATTACTCTATAATATCTTCTTGTGCTTTTCTGAAAGTATGACTTGACACCTTGCATGATCACACACCACGTTATATCATGATTTTGCATATGCATGACGCATGAATATTGGAATGAATCTAGTCGAATTACGTTGATTGTATTCATGTTCAATATGTGTTACTAGTATCCTAGAGGACTTATGATTTCCAATATGACTCCCTAAATGGTGACTTGCCATACTTATTCTATTAAGTGAACATGCTTGTCCTATAGTGTGATAGTTGTTATTCCGTTATATGTGCACTATGATAAGTTTGATCCTAGAATACTTATAATCAATCGCTGGTGATGTCCTCCTTGTTACTCTCTGTAATGATGTCTCATGCTCTATGAACATTATGTTGAATTCCTTTAGACGACTCTTGACTATGCCCTTGTCTCATTATGTATCACTAGCATCATGTAGGACCTATGTTTCTAAATGTATCTCGTCGTATGATTACAAATCATTCTTAACCTACTATGTGGTCATTGCTGTTAGCTGTGATAATTACTATGCCGCCCTTACAAATATTCTCATCTGACACTTAGTTTGGTTGTTATGATGTACCTTGTCTTGATGTATTTGATCTCATTTGTTGATGTGTATACCATGCTCCTATATTGCTCATATATATGATACTTGTCATCCTCGTAAAATCTTGCATGACCTTGGACCCCACACGACCATCATTGTCTCCACATAACTAAATTGAAAATGCTAGACATATCTGCTTCCCTGGAATGAAAGATTCCTAGCTTATCTCACGTGCATCAGTGTAGGACTCGATTGTATCTTTGGAATGAATACATATGTCGTTGTTCCTTGAGATAGGTACATGTTAGTGTGGATTAATGTGATTGATATGCTCCATGATGAATTCGTGCTTGTTTGTCACAATTGTAACCTAATAGACTTCCATGAGGGCATCGTTACTATTCCCGGGTCGGAGTCTTGTCTTTAGTCGTGTCATCTTTAGCTTTGGTCCATTTTGTCTCCGAAAGAAACGTTGGGTTGTCCACTCTTGTCACTCTCCGATCTCCGCTAACTTAGACTCCTACGCGATACCTTGGATGAGCGACCGCATAGAAGAGGAGACGGGAAGTTAGATAGCGATAGAGCAGTGCAGCGGAAGCGTGGGCCCATAACCCACGGGCCTCAGGATCGACGATGTCGACAGAACAAGCTTGCTTCAAGGATGGCGGTTATTGAGTACGATATGGCTTACAAGCGAGAGTGCCCTCCGTTAGAATTTTTAACCCCTTCTGAATATGTCGATGATGATATTGCACTTACCTGATGTTGGAATTAACATGTTTGATGTGCTGACGTGATGATGATTATTGCCTGATTATCCGTTGCCTATGGTGATATATATGATTCGGTGTCTTACTGTCCCAATGTGCTATGATGACTTGATGCGATGCTACTCTAAGTTGCCAAGCATGATCTAAATTCCTTGCCTATAAAAACATGAACTGCAAATGCTGAGAACCTAGACTGTTTATTGGTTTTGGTTATGATGAAACGTGCTAGCTTGATTTGATTAGGTTCATATATAATGGTTGCAATACTTGTTGAGCATGACAGTAAATTGAGACTTTTGATACAGTTGCAATGCTTAAGGATGAGCTAATGATGCTAGTGATTTAAATGCTAGTTGATATAATGTAGTCCTTCTGTGTAATAATGTCCATGATTGCTTCTTCTTTGAACTTGTGGGTGAGATTTTCTTGAAAAATGGTCGGAGAGCGGTGAAGGAAATTGAGCGGTTAGAACGATCACTGGTAGTATGAGGTAAATCACATGAGAGGGGTTGACATAAGTAGGAGCGGGTGAGTTTTGAGAACTATAAGAAGCGATGCTTAATGGTTTCCGATGAGCTTCTAGATGAATCTTAGGTGAGGGTATGGTTAGAATAGGTCGGCTAGGTGGAGCGGGGTGTCCTTATAGAAGAGATGTGGTTAGAAGGGTTCTATGCTTATGATGTCTTAGGTAATATGGGCAGTGTAGGGAAGGGCTCTTGTGAGTATCGAGAACATAGTATGCAGGGGTGCTCGGGTGTGAAAACGGAGATGGGGGTTGGATTCTTAGAGGTAGATTGTTAGTGAGAGTGCTTAGTGGGAAGAGGTGTGAGATTAAAAGGTCGAAATGAATTGGGGCTTCTTCTGTGGGGTAGTATCCGAGTTGATGTTGGTGAGTCTGGATGTAAATTGGTCTTGGCTTGAGAGTTGGAGACGAGCGGACGGGGATTGCGTTTTATTGTAACTGGTATAATGTGCAAAACTTTCTGGATTATGTGATTATGAACTGGCATGATGTTAGATAGCGACTGTGATAAACCTGATATGACATTATATTATGTGTTCATATGCAATACTGAAATATAATTGGTAGTGACAACTATGATCATGATATAATGATACATTGCTATCCTACTATGTTGTTTTAGAAGCATGTTATGATGTGTTGCACGAATCATGAGATGATGATACGTTGTTATGTGGAAGCATGATGTTATACTATATGGTTGATAAGCATGAATATGAATAGGTAAGTAAGGCATATGACTTGGAGCATGAATATGACTTATGTGCATATATGAGATGATGGTGCATGACTGCTAATGATCGTTATATGGCATTGTGATGAGCTAAGATGATGTCTGGAGAGCGTGTTGACATTTTGATGTTGATATACTGCTTGATCTCCCTTTTTGATTTAATCTTAATAGCATGATTTTGTTTGGATTGATGTGTTGATAAGTAGTTTTGTTTCGTTGACTTATGATGAAATTTCGCTATGGCTAACCTTGCAAGTACCAATGATTGATGTGATAATTTCGAGCTAGCCAACATACCACTCTACCGCCACCACGCCCCCACCAGCATCCCCTCTCCACCCCAGCGCAGCACCACCATCTCCATCTCTTCTCTTTCCCTTTTCGTCCGAGCAGCAACTCCATAGCTAGATCCAAGCGCCGCCAGAGCACACTGAGCCCAGCCGACCGCCGACGCCGTACTCTTCCTCCTCCTCCCCTGTTTTCCTGTTCAAGCCCCGACAAGCGCTGTCCCGAGCCGCCAGTGAGTCCCGAAGAGCTCCGACGAACCTTCGACGAAATTGAGACCCCTCGGTGAGCGCCCGAACCTCGTTCTTTCCCTTTTGTTTTACTCTTGGCTGTCTGATGGGTTAGGGATGGTCGAGAGCGTAAGAGAGAGAGTTTTCGGCGACCTCGAGTTCCGGTGAGTATGCGAGTGCGAGCGAGATGAGCGTGAGAGCGAGTGGGAGGGGTGTGAGCTGAGCGAGCGGGCTAGAGACGAGGCCAAGGAGTCAAGGAAGAGGGAGCTAACGCCGGAGAACCAGGCGGGCAGCGAGGGCGGAGCTTCATCTCAGCCGGCGAACAGATTCGGAAGAAGAAGAGGAAGAAGATGGCTGGGGCCCACCCGTCCACCTTGGCGCTGAGTCAGCTGGGGCCCCCCTTTTTTTTTTTACTGCTGGCTTTGGTGGTGGCTTATAAAAGGAGTGGCATCTGGGCCTATTTTCCTTGGGCCGAAACTCATTGGGCTGGGCGGGTTCATCTTCCTTTCTTCCATGATTGGATCTTGGGCTTCTTTTGTTTAAAACAAATCTGTTCGGGTCTTGGGTTGTGGGTCTGGGCTTATTCGGTTGGGCCATTTTTAAAATGGGTAATGTTGTTAGTTGTTTTGTTACTTGTGTTGGGTTATGCTGAGTTATTCTTATATAATATAGTATTTTATATTATTCTGATTTTTTTGGGAGAAATATAATTCTATAATTTATATATTATAAGAATATTTGAAAATAATATTATTTGGGATAAGTATTGTATGATGATTTAAATATGCCATTTTGGGGATCTTTATAATGAATTATTAATAAAGATAGTGGATGATTATTATTATTAAAGATTTGATGATAAATTATTAAAAAAGAGATTTTCAAGTTTAGAAACGTCTTTTAAAAGAATTGTTATTTGAAAACCAACATGCCGGAATTATTTCTATAATGTGATTTTGAGAGATTAGTTTTAAGGCTTAAATGTTTAATGTCGGAATTTGGCCAAGTATGATTTGAGGAATTATTTCGAATATGAGTTGACTTAATTTGGGATTTAAGAGTTTGGAAAATATGGTTGGTATGATTTTATCAATGGGTTGATTGGAAGAATGATTTTGGTCGATTTTATCGTATCGGAAAGGTTTTGGAAAACGGTTTTACTATCGAATGGTTTTGAGGGTGTTGAGAACTCGGGTTTCGTGTGTATGAACATTGGTCCGGTGGCTTATGGAAATGGCTTGATGATAGGTGTGTATTGCTTTTGGATTACTTTGGACTTGCATTTGGGCCCTTGCTTGTGTCATCTTATTGTTCTGCATCTTCAGGTAAGTATCCTACGGGACTTACTCAGTAACCTGTACCTCCTGCCTGTTGTGTCATGTAATGTGTAGTTTTGTTGCGTATTAAATCATGCCATGTAGTATCATGCTAGGATTGCATTGAACTGAGTATGTGATTACAATGTGTGTTTGAATACAGAACGACCGTTATCTGTGATAGTCCTAGAGTCTTTGCTAGGGTCATAGGGTAGCCCAGCCCCATCAGGTGCCCTGAGTCTATTGAGTCGATATGAGCATGATATGATTAGCCCAGCACCATCGGGCAAGAGATGAGATGATATGATATGATATGATTAGCCCAGCACCATCGGGCAAGAGATGAGATGATATGATAGGATATGATGATGCCGTGGTTAATGCACCACCACGAGGAAATTGCTATGCTACAACACCGAACTGGCCAGTCTCTACACTAACGGGAAGGGGTGCAGAGGTAGGAGAGGGATATGCCACTTGGCATTGTCTTGGGCCCTTTATAGTCTTTTCTGCATATTATATATACACTAGGGGCATGATAGTGTGATTTAAATCGTGTACTGCATTAGTCATCTTTTATTTAGGTATAGGCATGTTATGTGGCCTCAGCGTGGTCAAAGGACCCGCAGACGATTACCGGGCCTGACTTCGTCGATAGTGTTAGGTACCGCTCTTGATTGCTCCTTGCTTCTGTGACGGGGAATCTCTTGGCGAATTGAAGAATTCGGCTAATGTATTCTAACTTGATAAATGACAATCACCCACTGTGTTTTGGTTTTGACCCGGTTTTGCCGTGGCTCTTGTATCTAAACCTTGCTTCCGCTTTATTTTCGTTTGAATTGGGTTTTTGTGACTTTGATTTCTTGGGGTTCGAAATCGCCGCTTTGAATATTGATCTTTGATGTTTGAAACCTCGACCCATACCTGAATTGCAATATCCGAACGAAGGTATCCGACCTTCAAAACGTAACCCGGGTATTTATGTCCGGGTCGTTACATCAACAAGTCTTATTTATCAAAACTCACATAATAGATCATGCTCAACGAATAACCAAGGTAAGTTGAGAAGAATCTCTTTTATCAAATCATTTTCTCATGTATCATATATTCATTCATATTTAAGGACTAAGCCATGATAAGTCAACATTTCTAAAATCCTTTATGAATTCAATTATCACTAAATCAATCAATGAAAGCTCAAAGTCAACCCAAGCAATATTAAAACATAACAAGTCCTCAAGGTATCTCTTTATCTAAGGTCTCAACTTTACTTATCAAGACAAGTTATTAAATCATATCTCAAGGTATTGGCTATTAAACACATGATAATAACCTAGTAAGAATTTATCATTATCACAATAAGATCATATTAATATAGATATAACTTAAAGGATTATTATCCTTAGCCAAAAAATTTAGTCAATAAATATAATTCTATGAGCATATAACAACCAACAACTCATCTATACTCATGTTTAATAGCTAACTCAAATTATTAACCAATTTCTTAACTCAAAAAGCATAACAACAAGCTTACAAATATAACAAGTTCTCAAGATGTCTTTTGCACAACCCTTCTTGACCATATCTTAACTACTCTTATAAAATTTTGTTCGTCAAGTACATTAGTCATAAAATATTCAATAAGATACTCACGCTTAAGATTTAGGTTTCTACAAGAAGGATCTTATCTTATTTAAATAAGCGGGGTTTTTTTTTAAATAAACACATAATCAACAATAATAACCAAAATAGTTCAACAACTTCAAACTTAGCTAATTTATCCATTTAAAAAGGTCACAAGACTTCTCAAGACATCTTTTAATCATCTTAGTCACCTTAACTATATCTTATAAATTTACTTATCCAATCCATTTATAAAACAACATTCAAACACGACACATTGCATATTTTCAAGTCGGTTTTTATGAAATGAATCCTACATTCTTTTCATCTTTATAACTCTACAAGACACACATAAAGCCACCTAACAAGTAGGTTATTTATTTAAATGTGTAAGATTGTCTTTCATTGTTAACCAACAGATAAAATCGCAAGTTAATTAAGTGTATATAATGCTATTTACTTGAGATTATGGCAAACATCTAATGATCGGCTCACAACTGCACAAGATAAGTCTATGAAAAATCAATTCACACCTTAATTAATCCATCCAAACAAAACCCCAAGTTAAAGATTTATACCTAAATCCAAGCGGGGATGATTGAGGGCTCGGATTCAAGGGCTCGGGTGCAGGTCGGCAAGGTGAGGGGAGCACAGCGTTGGTCGGCCTTCAAGACAGATGCAAGTGTGAAAGGGGACGAGGGGCTGCCATCATCGGCCTACGTCGGTTTCGTGGTTGTTGGCAGCAGGTCTGGCGAGGCAGGGGGCGGCTGGCGATGCCTGTGAGAGCGAGAGGAGAAGCGCCGAGAAGAGAGGGAGGATGTCGAGAGAGAGGCGGCCACCAAAGGCACTCCGGTTTCGCCCTCGACGGCGGCAAGCAAGGGACAAGAAGGCGAGCGAGAGATTGGATGAATACAGAGGGAACGCTCAGGTCCTCATCAATGGTGGTAGCAATGGAGGTCCGATGAGAGGAGAGCAGTCACCAACTCCTTCAATGTCGACATCGGGCTTCGAGTCGACGGGCTCTGGCGAGAGAAGGCCCGTCCTTACCTCCACAAATCCAGCCGCAAGGTGAAAGAGAGAGTTAGACGAGTGAGGGAGAAGTCCGAGAGAGATATGAGGGCGGGAGACTCAGATTCGGACATGAGAGGACAGAGAGATCGTGAGAGAGAGAGAGAAACCATGGGAGCGTTGTGTCTAGAGGTTGAAAGAGGCGGCTCTCAGCTTGGAAAAAGGAGCGGCTGAGTGACTTTATATGGGTTCAATTAAGGTTACAATTAATTATGAGAAATTACAAAATCAGTCCGTTATTTCTGTTTTATAAAATTCTAACACAAAATAAATACAAGATTTAACCCAACAAATTCTGTTTAATTTAGAATGTCATAAGAATTGTCATACTCGTCTCATTAGATTCAAATTGATATTCATAAAAATAATATTTTAAAATTTTCGGTCTTTACATAGATGACCCATTCTTAGTCTCTAAAGTACATACTAAGTTAAAACTAATGTTGTAACATTTAAATCTTCAAAAAATATTATATTATATGATATATATGTTAGGACATATAAATGTTGTATTCAATAATTAGTTGAGATCGGAAAAAATGTTCGTCCCATATTATCGATCTTCATTGATAAAATTAGATGAAACCATTGTTAGTGTCTAAAGTACATACTTTGTTAACACTTAGTGTAATGTTTAAACCCCAAAATAAAAATTATATGATCTGACATATATGTTAGGACATATAAATGCTGCATTCAATAATTAGTTGAGATCGAAAAAAATGTTCTTCCCATATTATCGATCTTCATTGATAAAATTAGATGAAACCATTGTTAGTGTCTGAAGTACATACTTTGTTCACACTTAGTGTAATGTTTAAACCCCAAAATAAATATTATATGATCCGATATATATATATATATATATATATATATATATATATATATATATATATATATATATATATATATATATATATATATATATATATATATATATAGACATATAAATGTTGTATTCAATAATTATTTGAGATCGGAAAAAATGTTCGTCACATATTATCGATCTTCATTGATAAAATTAGATGAAACCATTGTTAGTGTCTAAAGTACATACTTTGTGAAAACTTAGTGTAATGTTTAAATCTCAAAACAAATATTATATGATCCGACATATATATTAGGACATCTAAGTGTTGTATTCAATAATTAGTCCAAACCCTAAAAAATGTTGGACACATATAAATGTTGTATTCTGCCCAAAACATTATATTAAACTAAAGCCTTCTCACAACTAGACATATAAAAGATAAAAAGTTCAATTCCTTGTTCGATTACAGTTCCAAATACTACGATAACTACTTAGTAATACTTGGAAATTATACATTATACTTAGGGTTGAAAAACCAACTACCGTCTTTGTACTCGGAGTGGGCACGCAGCTGCGTGAGGTCCGCCCATATGGCATCGGGGTAAAGGTCAAACATAATAAGATAATTTGGGTGATCCGATGTCGTAACGCAGCCATGCCACCAAGTATCTCTCCACCATACATCTACTTCGTCGTTCAACTTGTATTCGGCCATCGTTGATATTGGCGGTACTGGACACACCCGACAGAAGTGAGCGATTTCCAGCAGCCTGATATCTCTCCCATCTTCCTCGACAAAATGGACGTACTCCACCTCAGCGTAAAACCCACCGTACAATTTGGTGATTCTTGTCGGACTGTATGATCCGACTGGGCCATACGAACTTCCAAACAGTTCGATGTCCTGGTTAATGTTGAAACACTCCCGCACATTGAAAATATCTCCATCTACGACAAAGTGTACCAACAGAATACCGTTACTTGACCAGTTTTCAACAACCGAAATTAAACAAACACGAGTAAATGGTGTAGTTACCTAATTTAATTAGTTGGTACTTGGTGTCCATCCTCCATGTGTTCCCAACCCATTCGAAGTGGGGGCTGTAAAGACTGGAAAATGTTAATAATTATATTTTGAGAGGGTAATTAATTATATTTGAGTAGATTTGGAAATTCGGAAAAATTTTGAAAATTCCGTCCTCGAGTAACGTGTTTTATTCTTAATCTTTTCGAAGTAGATTCCGGCATCGTTTAAAATTTGGGTTGTAGCGGATTTTAATTCCATTTTTGAGTTTGATTATCGATAAGATTATATTAATTCCCGTAATAATTTAAATATTTGAATTAAATTGTCGAGTGTCGGGATTTCATTTTAGTGAGCGAGATTAAAGTCGGGCGTCGGGAATTCAAATTGATATTGTGGGGACCTCTTTTATTTCCTATTTTCTTTTCCTTTTTCTTTACTCTCTCTCTCTCTCTCTCTCTCCCCTTTCTTGTCGTTACCTGCACCCACCAACTCTGCTCCCTCTCTCCCTCTGCAGCACATAAATCACCCAACAAAACCACACCAATGTCCTTATCTCCCCTCCTCTTCTCCTGTATATTAGACAACCCTGTAGAACCCTAAATCATCTACAATCAAACCCAGCCCCAAAGACCCCCCTTTTCACCCCCCATTTTCGAACTCAAACCCACAACAAATCACCACCATTCCACCTCGCTTCTCCTTCCCTTTCGTTTTTTGAGGCCGAGTCACCACCACATATATCTTCCTCGTCTCCTCTCCGAATCAAGCCGCCGCCAGCAACGCCGAGAGCTGCTCTCCCTCGTCGCCCTGTTTCTCTTCCAAACTTGGTAATCTCTTCGACTCTTCTTTGTTCTTCTCGAAACCATAATCAAATACTTCCTCACCTCTTATGTGTTCCCAGAAGCCAGAGGACGGGGAACCACCACCGACGCCACCACCGGAGCCCAGGTGCAGCGCCTCCCTCCCCTGTTTCGTTCCAAGGTCGTTTCTGACCTTCATCTCATTTTTCAGCCCCTCTCTTCGTGAAGGAAGATTTTAATCTCATCCCCATCTTCCCAGGTACCAAGCAAGGCTCCCCTACTGTCCTCTCAGCCAGAGGCCGCCATTGACGTAGGAAAATCCCCCGGAAGTCGCCGTTGTAAGTTCTTCCCTTTTCTTCCTCCTTTCCTTGCGTCGTTTCTTCCTTTTTGGGTGGGTATTGGTCGGTTTTTCATTTCGGTTAGGTGGGGAAGGTTTTCAATGGAAAGGACCACCGGAGACCTGGATTCTTCTTCTTCTTTCTTCCGTTTCCGATCGTTGTGAGTAGAGCCTTGTTAGATTGAGAAGGATGGGTTCTGTAGACCCGAATTCCTCTTTTTCTTTTGTAAAGCCGGCAGGTTTGGCCTTATTCAACTATTTCATTTAAACACCAAATGGGTGGGCTGGATACGGATCCGGGTCGTGGGCCTTTTCTCTCCTTCCTGGTGATTGGGCTGCTGGGTATTTTTTTGGGTGGTTTTGTTGTTAGTTTAGGTTACATATATGTGTTATGATTTTTATTTAAGGTTGTCAGATTATTATTATTATTATACTAATATGACTTTGTGTTGAGATATATATATATATATATATTTTCTGGAAACTATTATTTATATATTATTATGACAATATGTGCTGTTTTAACATATAATTTTGAATATGGTAAAGTAAATTGGTATTGTTGTTTTATAAATGTGGGATATTGAGATGGATTTTTGGAAATGTTTATCAATGTCTTAAAATACTTGAAATATTAAAGTTGAGGTTTTGAAATAAAATGTCGGAATTATTTCTATAAAATGTTTGGAGAGATTGGTTTTGAGGTTTAAATGTTTAATGTCGGGATTGAGCTAGGTACGATTTTAAAAGAGTTGTTGATTTTCTGAGTTGATTTAACTTGAGATTTAAGATTTGGAAACTTTGGGAAGTGATTTACCTAATTTAACTCGATGAATTTATTGTTGAATTCTGCTTGAGAATTATGTGAATTTTAAATAAGATATGAAATGTTATATGATAATCCACGATGAGATGATGGATGAGATATTGAGATGAGATGAGCATGAAATGATATGTGATGATATAAGATGGAATAATTCGAAATGAGATATGTGAAGCTAAGTATGATAGTTGGGGGCGCCTTGTGTGAATTAGACAGACTTATGCATATTTGTATGTTTATTAGGTAATTTGTGATATGTTGGACATTGCTTACTATTGGTGATTCATTGGTTGGATTCTGCTTCTACCTTGTTTCTCTGCTGTTCGGCTTATTCAGGTAAGTTCCTTTATGGGCTTACTCAGATTCGAAAGAGAATCCCTGCTTGTGATTATTTGACATACTAGGTGTTGCATAAGCATTAAAGTATGCCATGTAGTATCATGCTAGGATGGCACACATGAATGAGCATTTGAATACTTTGTGTGATTACGAAACAGAACGGCCGTTATCTGTGAGTCTTAGAGTCGTTGTTGGGGTCATAGGGTAGCCCAGCTTCATCGGGTGCCCTGAGTAAGTATTGTCGATATATGAGCATGGCGATGAGATAGCCCAACACCATCGGGCATGAGCATGATATATGATATGATGATGAGATATGATATGCTGTGATGAGATATGATATGCTATAGCATCGAACTGGCCAGTCTCTGCACTAACGGGAAGGGGTGCAGAGATAGGAGAGGGATATGCCACTTGGCATTCTTTGGGCACCTTTACAGTTCTTTCTGCATATTATAACCTAGGAGCATGATAGTGTGATTTAATTTCCGTATTGCATCAAAGCATCTTTATTATAGCGTATGTGTATACTTGCTTGCGGGACAGAGTGCGTTGGGGTCTCGGTCTGATCCCGCGCGCACAACTTGTTTTTTTTGTATGATTGCTCTTTGTTCCTATGGCGTGGGAATTCCATCAGGCGATTGCACAGAACATGCCTAACTCCGCTAATTTGGTTACATAATTTCATAATATATGCTTTAATGATTTGGTTTTGACCCGGCCTCGCCGTGACAAGTTGTACTTTACGTCCGCTTTCACCAGTTTTGAAAATGAACTTCCGCGATATAGTCTTAGGACAGCTTAAGGGTTCCTAGTGGCCTTTCGATTGTTTTGGGGTTCGAAATCCCCACTTTAAATACTGATCCTTTGAGGTTTGAAACCTCGACCCGTACTCGAATTGCAAGATCCGAACGAAGGTGACCAACCTTAGAAACGTAACCCGGGTATTTATATCCAGGCCATTACAGGGGCGAAGGAGACTGCTGTGGTACCAGCCATCATCTACAAAGGGAAAAACAACACGGTAATGTTGCCCTCTCCTTTCAATTACACGACAGTGACGCCAACCATCCGCTGTTTCAATGTCGACGTCGTCCTCTATTTCAAATATATCCGCCGGCCTCGACGGTGGGAGTGGTCGAATTTGTGTGATTGGGAGGACATTGACAACCGGAACACCAACAGAGTCGGTCAATCGCGTGTACTACACTTTAACGAACGTCGACCCTATCAGTTTTTGGATTGTTGCCTCGTTGAAGAACCCCGGAAGTTCATCTTTGATACCGCCGCCGATCACCTCGATCCTCTGGAATTTGTAAAACAGGGACTCCATAGTAATATTCTACGATATTAACACCGAAATTAACAATAAATGTTATGTAACTAAACTGCTATGTAGATCGATATGATCGGAAACGACTTACCAATTTACACCGAAATTCAAACTGTATGCCTGGAATCTGGATGAATGCTGTAGGGGGTTAATGTACATGAGAGTTTTTAAAACAGAGTTCCCCAACTGTTACTTTCAAAACTTGTGTAGAGGGAGGGTAATTAGGCAATGTACTAAAATACCCTTCAATTTAAAAAAAATAAAAACTGCCCTTCAGTTTAAGGATAATGGTGTTATTAAAGTACATAATAAATTAATATTGAATATAACGTTCATTTATATATGTAGTAATTAGATAACATTAAATAAAATGAATATTTATATATGTAGTAATTATATTGTAAAGACCGAAAGATTTTAAAATAGTATCTTATAAATTAAGAATTAATGTTGATTTAATATTGATTTTAATTAGGATTTGAATTCTAAGATTTCAGAAAATTTTAAAAAACTCCGTCCTCGAGCAATTTATTTTATCTTAAATCTTTCCAAGCAAGTTCCGACATCATCTTAAATTGGACTCCGAACGGATTTCATTCCGCTTTCATATATTGAGATTCGGAAATATTAATTGGATTTCATTATTTTATTTCAATTTTAAATTTGAACGAGTCGGGATTGGGTTGAGATACGGTCGACTGAGTGGGTTTCGAGATTTATACTCCGGGTATTCAAATTGACTTTGGGACCACTTGTTTTGTCCTGTTTCTCCCATCTTCTTTCTGAGTTGCAGTAGCAACCCACGCCAATTCAGACTGGCACCTCCAATTCCTCTGCTCTTGACAGCAACAACTCCTAGCCCTCCCCCAACTCCTCATTCCTTTTGCTTTCAAAACCCCCATTTCCCAAGTTATTTTCTTTCACTTCAACCTCCACACAAGCACACACCCATCCCCCTCTTCTTGGCTCCTTTTGCCGAGCCACCACACCACCACCCAAACTACCCTTGTCCTATATTTTTAAAGCCTACCTTTCCTCTTTTCTTGATTCAACCCAAACAACACCATTGTGCTCCTCTCTGAGCACCTCTGAGCGCACCTCCGGGCACCCAGGCGCTGTCCAAGCCAGCCGCAAGGTCATTCCTCACCCACTGTTTTCCGCGAGCAGCCACGAGCAGCCACAAATCCGTTCTCTTCCCCCTTCAGCCAGTAGCTGCCACTAAAGTCGACCGTCGGCGCCGCCAATATCTCTCCCTTCCTCTGTTTTTCTCCATTCCGGTTGGTAAGCCTCCCTTACACTGTATTCCACTGCGAAACTCCATAAAGCTTCCCCCTTAATCTATCTCCTTCCATCCTAGGCCATGAAAGAGCACCTCGAACCTCCTTTGAGCCACATCGAACCCCTTCTTCGCTTCCTTGCTTTGATTGGGTTCCTCTTTCCTTCTTGTTCACTTGAGAGAGAGAGAGAGAAAAAGGGAGAAAGAGAGAGAGAGTTGAGAGAGCAGCGAGGGAGTGTGAGCAGAGATGAGTGGGGAAGAAGATAGTGAACAGTGCTCTTGATGGGTTCGGTTGGGGTGGACCGGTTAAGTTGGGTTGGGTTTGTTTGGATCCGAATTTGGTTGGGTCTTGGGCCGGGTCTAGGTAAGTGAATCCGGGTTGGACTTTTTATTTTATTTTATTGGGTTATGATATTTGTTTTGTTAAGTTATTGTTAAGTATATAATTGTTATATAATTAATATTTAAAAATATAATATAACTTATATGATATTATTGTTGAGATTTAAAAATAAAATATTATTATTGAGATTTAAGGATATAATATTATTATGAGGATTTAAAATATAATACTATGAGATTTGGATTTCAAAAAGAGAAAGGATTTGGAAAAGGTTTTAAAGGTCGAAAGTGATTTGATAAATAGAAATAGAATTAATAAAATAAAAAGGAGGAATTTTGGAAATATCCTAACCTTGTCGAATTTATTTTGATAAAATAATAAAAACAAGTTGATTTCAAGAATAATGTTTTATAAATGGATTTTTTTTGGATAACTTGAGAAAATGTTTTGAATAAATATTGATCTTTAAACTTGTATTTTGGAAATGTTCCTCAAAAGGATTTGTTGTTTTAAACCGATATGCTGGGATTATTTTAATAATAATACTATAATTTTGGGAAATTGGTTTAAGGATTCAAATGCTTAATGTAGGGATTTGGCTATGTGTGATTTCAAGGAATTGTTTGATTATTGTGTTGACTTATGAGATATTGATATGAGATGATCTGATGAGTGTAATGGCCCAGATTATAAATCTGGGTTACGTTTAGAGGGAAGAACTATCCCTCTGCCAGATCTTGCAATCCAAGTACGAGCTGCTTATTTATCTACTTCAAGTTATAACCCTGTTTATGTCTTAAGAATTTAATGAAGAAAAAGGGGATTTCAAACCCTCGAGACAGTCCAAAGAGATAAAACGAGAACCTGTCCTAATTCAACTAGTCAAAACTCAAAAGAGATAAAACGAGTTTAAATCAATATAAATACAACATGTTTCTAAATGACAAACTTAACCAAAACATTTGTAAAGTCAAGCTAGAATAGGTGAAGTCTTCTTAACACTCTCGTCCCGTAAGAAAACCCCGCCATAGAAAAAATCAGCAAGCAAAAGGGAGCGGGTACCTGAAACTATACCACAAGTCAAGGTCGAGCCACTCATGCGGGACCGGAAGTCCTCGCTAAGGTCATATAATACGCCTATCCCTAGAATAAAGGATGACTAATGCAATACAAGATTTAAATCACATAAGCATGCTTTGACGGTTATAATATGCGGAAAAACTGTAAAGGGCCCAAGACAATGCCAAGTGGCATATCCCTCTCCTACCTCTGCACCCCTTCCCGTTAGTGCAGAGACTGACCAGTTCGGTGCTATAGCATAGTAATTTCCTCGTGGTGGTGCACAAACCACGACATCATCATATCATATCATCTCATCGCTTGCCCGATGGTGCTGGGCTATCATATCATACTCATATTAACTCGATTGACTCAAGGCAACCCGATGGGGTTGGGCTACCCTATGACCCTAGCAAAGACTCTAGGACTATCAAAGATAATGACCGTTCTGTTTCAAACGCATAAAGAATAGGGATGCTCATTCATAAGTGCGAGTCCTAAACATGATACTACATGGCATGCTTTTATGCATATGCAACACCTACATACTATATGACACATCAGGCATGAGGTCCAATTACTTGAGCAAGCCCCGGAGGACTTACCTAGAGTCTTCACATTCACTTAGTCAGCAAACAACCCACTCAGAGGATCATCCATCAGCAAACAAGCCACTCAGAGAACCATCCAATCACACTAGCAAATAATAACCAAGGAATAGCTCATCAATACATATTTAATTCACACACAAGCATACTTTCAAGTCAACACAAGATTCCACAATATTTCATATAAATAATCCAACATTCTCATCATGACCATCATTCTCAGTTAACCTTGTTCTCATCAAGTTTGAAACTTATCTTAAATCCTTACCAACATCATCACTCAAAACATCTTACTTCATATCAAGTTCAGGTTTTCCCTAACCATTTTCTCAAGTAACCATCGATTATCAAATACCCGATTACTCAACAAAACCACAGGTTCTCAAAACCAAGGATCAACAAGTCTTATTTATCAAAACTCACATAATAGATCATGCTCAACGAGTAACCAAGGTAAGTTAACAAGAATCTCTTTTATAAAATCAGTTTGTCAAGTATCATATATTCATTCATATTTAAGGACTAAGCCATGATAAGTCGACATTTCTAAAATCCTTTATGAATTCAATTATCACTAAATCAATCAATGAAAGCCGAAGTCAACACAAGCAAGATTAAAACATAACAAGTTCTCAAGATATCTCTTTATCTACGACCTCAACTTTACTTATCAAGACAAGTCAAGGTATTGGCTATTAAACACATGATAATAACCTAGTAAGAACTTATTATTATCACAATAAGATCTTATTAATATATATATATATATATATATATATATATATATATATATATATATATATATATATATATATATATATATATATATAACTTAAAGGATTATTATCCGTAGCCAAAAAGATTTAGTCAATAATTATAATTCTATAAGCAAATAACAACCAACAACTCATCTATACTCATGTTTAAGAGCTAACTCAAATTATTAACCAATTTCTTAACAAAAAAAAAAGCATAACAACAAGCTTACAAGTATAACAAGTTCTCAAGATGTCTTTTACACAACCTTTCACACTTGGTCCCATCTTAACTTCTTTTATCTTACTAATCAAAACATTAATCACATGACATGCAACTAAAATACTCACACTTAAGAATAAGTTTCTATAAGAAGAATCTCATCTCGTTGGTCAAGCAACTAGTTAATAAGATTTAATTATTATCTAACTACTCAAGTATACTCTAGTTTACTTATAACTCACCACTTTTAAAGAGTTAAAACCGGCAACTCATTACCATTTATAATACCCTATTAAAATTACGAATAGCTCATCAAAGTTAAACCTATCGAAAGACATTAGTAAGTCAAAATAAACTTAGTTAATCCTCATTATAAATAGTCAATTTATAGGTAACTCAGTTTCCAACAATAGTATTATCAAAGGTATTGCACCCATTTAAACTTGTTTTACGATTAATTTACTTTAACTAACCCCTAATGGACGCAACACTCTAGTTATTTAATACATATAAGTATGTATGTGCTAATAAGCTATTGTTTCTAATAAGTGAAGTTCGTGAGCCCAATGGTAATTACTAACATCATTTGTTTTCCAATTAGCAACAGTGATTTCACAATAACTCAAATAACACAATTCCATTTAGCAAGGCAACATCTTCAAGAGTACAAAGTTACCCAATTCAGCTATGCCAATCAATTCAATTAAATCCAAGGCCAAATCTGATGTAAAAGATAGTTCACCAATCAAATGAAAACAATTTGAATCTAAGAGAGAAGAAGGATTCCCAGAAGGTATACCCAGATTCCCAAAGAAAAGAAAGGGGTCGAGGCTCGAAAGGAGGGTTCGAAGCTGAGTTAGCTCCGGTCCCAAGTTGCAGCTACCAGGCCCCACGCTCACATGACCTCGTCAGTGTCTATGTAAGATCACGAGATCGATCATAAAATCCTCCTTGAGGGTTTCCATTCATTGATAATCATATATATAGGTTACAAAGGTATTGGGCTTTTGGGCCCGCTATACAATATATGCCTATGTAATCTATCAAACCCCCGCAGTCGAAACTGGAGGGGGCCGTACAGTGAGACTGGAGCGAAAATCAATGAATAACTGTCGAGGTAAACCCTTGGTGAATATATCAGCATACTGATAGGAGGACAGGACATGTAAAACACGGACATGTCCAATGGCAACCTTGTCCCTGACGAAGTGGAGATCTAGCTCAATGTGCTTCGTGCGTTGTTGCTAGACTAGGTTGCTAGCTAGATAGACGGCAGAGACGTTGTCAGTGTAGACCAGAGTGGCCTTCTGAAGAGGGCAACGAAGCTCAAGCAGGAGATTGCGGAGCCAAGAGCACTCGGAGACAACGCTGGCAACACCTCTGTATTCTGCCTCAGCGCTGGAGCGAGACACGACCGACTGACGCTTTGCGGACCATGAGATAAGTGTGTCGTTGAGGAAGACACAGTAACCAGACGTGGAGCGACGTGTGTCAGGACAACCACCCCAATCCGCATCAGTGTAAGCAACAAGGTCAAGCTTAGCAGAAGGAGTGATCGTGGTGCCTAACTCGAGGGTGCCGCTGATGTACCGAATGATCCGCTTCAAGGCCTGAAAGTGCGGTTCCCTAGGTGCATGCATAAAAAAATAGATCTACTGAACGGCGTAACTCATATCAGGCCTGGTGAAGGTGAGATACTGAAGAGCACCGGCGAGGCTCCTGTATAATGTAGGATCATCAACCAAAGGACCAAAATGAGCACTGAACTTGGTGGATGTATCGACAGGGGTGGCGACAGGATTACAGTTGACCATCTTAGCCCGAGCTACAATCTCAGCAGCATACTTACTCTGTGAAAGAAACAGACCAGAAGCATGACGCTGAACAGCAACCCCCAAGAAGTAGGATAACTGACCCAGATCAGACATGGCGAACTCTGCACTCAACTGCGAAATAATCGACGTCCGAAGAGCATCAGAAGAGGCGGTGATAATAATGTCATCGACATAAAGGAGGAGAAAAGTCGTGTCTGAGCCTCTGCGATAAATGAACAGAGACGAATCTGAGCGGCTGCCAATGAAGCCTAGGCGTAGCAGGTGAGAAGCAAAGCGCTGGAACCAAGCCCTCGGAGCCTGTTTCAGCCCATACAGAGATCGCTTCAGGAGACACACGTGCTTGGGACGGTCAGCATCAGCAAACCCCGGTGGCTGAAACATGTAGACTGTCTCATTCAGATGACCATGAAGAAAGACATTCTTGACATCCAGCTGATGAATGGCCTAGTTGCGTGACAAAGCTAAACTCAACACCACTCGGATAGTGGCAGGCTTGACGACGGGGCTGAATGTCTCATCACAGTCAATACCTACCTGCTGAGAACGACTGTTGACCACAAGACGGGCTTTATAGCGCTCCAATGTCCCGTCGGATCAGAAATTGTGACGGAAGAGCCACATGCATCGGACGACATTCGCATCAGGAGGGCGAGGAACCAGAACCCAAGTACCATTCTTCGTAAGGGCCCTGTATTCGTCGAGCATAGCTGCCTGCCAATTCGGATCTAGGAGGGCTGTTTTGTGGGAGGTAGGGACTGGGGAGATGGAGGTAGGGGGGATTGGGAGACGGTGGAAGGGGCGGCGGCGGGCGTCTAGCCCAAAACGGGGTTTAGTCCAAGCTCTTTCGAGCGGTTTTTTGAGCCCTTACGGGATTTTGATTAAGGCTCCTGTGTAAGCAAGGCTTATCATGTAAGTTGTGAGCAATTTTAAACCATTGGATGATGAAAAATGAGTGGACGAGATTAATCCCAAATTTTAATCAATTTTTAATTAATTGAAATGGGACCCACCTCAAAATCTGGTCCACTCTCTTCAAAGAGAGAGTGAATTTCACTCTCCACACTAAAATTTTAAAGTTATTGATAATGTAAATAATTATTCACATGTACAACTAGGTTTATTCGTAGGCTACTAAAAAATTATGCACATGTAATATTAAAGTTTTTCAAAGTCATTAATAACATTTTTTATTATCGAGACGAATAATATCTGGAGTACTTATGAATAAAATCATTTACATAAACGAATAATTCTAAATTGCAATTTCATTGAAATTATATGTATTCATATGTTTAAATATATACGTACAGACGAATAACTACCAATATACACATGAATAATTTCCAAATTCTCTCATAAACAAAATTCCCCAAATCATCTACATACACATGAACAATAACTCATATACAAACGAATAATCTTCAATTTGACCTCTGAAATACAATTATCAAATCTTAAATCATCTCTCAAACTAATTCAAGAGAAGGAAGCATCTAATTCAAAATCAAGCACTTTGATCGAGTGGGGATCCGTTAAAAGAGAAGTGAATATTTCTTCCTCCATGTCCATGTGCAGCTTCCAAATACTCCAAGGCTGGAGAAGAGTCCAATATCGAATCCAATTGCAACTGAAATCAAAGTGAAAGGAAGAAGACAATGAGCCGACAAGGGGATCACAAATTGTTTTATTCAAAGAGCAATTTATAGGATGAAGAAACAATTAATTACCCAATTTCATACTAGATCTGGAAAGAATAAAAACAGTTAGAGATTTAGGGTTAAAAAAACCCAAAAATACCAAAATAATACACAAGAGAATTATACGCGTGTGTTAGTATCTTTGAATAAACCTATATGTGTGTATGAGAATTATAAAATATACTCACACAAATACACAGTCACAAACAATAATCATACTAACCCATGGATGCACTGGAATTTGAAAACCCAAATAAAATTTTGTATACAAATATCATCGATAGCTATGTAGAAATAAACAAAAATATATTGATTTTTTCCCTAAAGATCGATCAAACATGTATCCATCCTTCCTCAAATTGAATTAATGAACAATGAACCAGTTGATTAGCCGGATACCTAACGATGGTGGGTTGTGAGTGATTGAATATATGTGGGCTTGACGAATGAGTTGTCAGCCATATAGAGCTTCATATCCACATGTTCAAGTGCTCCGATGTTTACCTTTTGCCAAATAGAAAGAGGCATAAGACTTACGCTTGCCCCTAGGTCACATAGGGCCTTGCAGCGATGTTGGCCAAGCCCCACGGTGATTGCAAACTTCCCTGGATCACTCCTCTTTTCAAAGAAGTCCATCTTTGAGCACTCCTCTGCGATCTCTGCCATGGACCTCTTCTTGCTAAGGATGTCTTTTAGGAATCGAACATAGGCGGGCATCTCGCTTAGGGCTTCTGTAAGAGGAATAGTAATGTTAAGACCTTGAAGAATCTTTACAAAGCGCCTAAACTTACCTTTGGTGGGATACTCCAATGCTTTGGATGGGAATGGCAACGTCTTCTTTGACGGAGGGGCCAAAACGGTGGTCGGAGGGGCCTGCTGGGCATCGACATCGACTGGGACTTGGTCGATATCGACCGGGATGGTCGATGTCGACCTTTGTTGTGGCTCTAATGGCTCTACAGTGGCCTCGACGTCGACCAGGGGGTCGATCTGGGGATCGATTTCGACGTATCCCTCGACATCGACAGGTCTGTCGATGTCGACTGGATCTGCAGCTTTCTCCTCCGCTTCCGTTTGTGGCTTTTGTACTTTGTTGTCACTCCTTAATTGCATGGCTGCGACATGGCCCATCCCGAATTGCCCCTTAGAATTTGTAGTTGGTTGCCCAGGGAATGTTCCGGACGGTCTAGGGATTTGTGTTGCCAATTGACCCAGTTGGGTCTCTACATTCTTTTTCCAAATATCCATCTCCCCAATCCTTGTGGTGAGGTGATTGAGTTGAGAATGGATTGCATTGTTGGATTGATCATTCTTAGCCTGATTCCGCCTGATTTCATCCAGCACAAGTTGTAGATCATCCTTCCGTTGGTCCCTCTCCGGGTGCCCAGGAGCTCTATAAGGCGGGGCGTACCTAGGGTTAACCGGGTTCCTTTGTGGTTGATGGAACCTTTGGTTTCCCCAATATTGGTGATTGGGACCCCTCATGTAGCGCGCCTCCTGATGAGTCTCCTCTAGTTGTACTTGTTCAACATGGGGGCAGTCGATGGTGGTGTTCCGCTGCGATCCGCATTCAATGCAATCTTGGTTCGCTGAAAGGAACCTCACTTGCTTTTGGAGCTTTCAAAGTTGATCTCTATGGAATTGCTCCTTCACGTCCGGATCGATTACCTTGGAGGCTTCATATAATGACATAGATGGGGTAGGCCTCGACGATGATGATCTGTCGGAAGCCTCAGGAGTCCCATATGTGTTGTCAAACTCCACCAACCTCTCTATGGTGTCCCAAGCCTCTTGTGGAGCGAGTTCAAGGTAGCCATAGGAGGTGTAGGTGTTGATTCTCTCCTTGGTTGCAGCATCAAGAGCATTGTAAATAATCTCCTGAATCACGTACGGTGGTTGGCCATGTGTCAGGCATGATCGTAGTAGGTCCTTAAACCTTTCCCAAACAGGTTCATTATCTTAAGCATTCCAGTTGGAACGAAACAGTCACCAGAGCCTCACCATGCTTTTATTTGAAAGTCGTGATTTTCTGTCGGATCAACGCCGTCTTGGATGGAGGGAAGAGTTTGCTGAGGAACGCGTCCTTGACTTCATTCCAGGTGCAGAGCGATCTTGGGGCTAAGCTCTCCAACCACTGCAATGCTTTACCTGTAAGCGACCAACGAAAAGCTTTTAGTTGGACATACTCAAGACTCTGTCCATCAGCAATAGTATCACAGAGATCTAAGAAGGTTGATATATGTGCCATAGGGCATTCATTAGGTTTTTCTTAATATTGATGCCTTCTTATTTCAGTAAGGAAGTGCATATATTGCTTTTCATTCCAACGGAGGGCATTGATTTGAGCTTCTATTTGCCTTCGGCCTTCCTCCTCCCTATCTGCACGCTCCTTAAGTGCCGCCTCTCTAGTTGTTAAGTCCTCAACCTGCTTCCTTAGTAGTTCAATTACTTCAGTCTGGTTCGCGTTGTCTACCATGATTCTCTGAGCTTGGGCTCTTAGGTGGAAATAGCATTTAGGGTCATCTACTCCTTCAAATTCAGGTGGGCGATCAGGGCGCGATTGATTGCCTCCCCGGCAACGGCGCCAAAATTTGACGTGGGGAGAATTGAATCGAGATATATAATAAAATATAAAGCAATACAACTCTTAGTCTCTTCAAATAAATTCAAGACTCCTCGCTATAGAAGTAGGGAATCAGGTTCGATCCTCGAGGAAGCGAGTCAGCAGGATCCTAGTAGCGTTGAAGACACGTCCTGAATGTTCGACCAAAAGCCTCGATCCCGAGCATAGACCTCGATGTCGACCTTGGCTCTCGATGCTTTCTGCAACAGAAGACCTGTAGAGACAAAAACGGCAGTCGATATCGACTAGTAAGGTCGATATCGATGTTAGTCAGAGAAATCGACTGGCTCAGAAGAGTGCCAGTCGATACAGGGTGGTCGATTGCGACGTTGTGGGTCGATATCGACTTCAGCAGCAGGAACTCAGAAGACTCGAGTTGCAAATAAACCTAATTGTCTCTACCAATTTTATGTTTATAACTCAAGTTGTTAGCATGAATCCCTTTTCTTTCGATTAGGACTAAACATAGAATCGTAGGAGATGATATAGACACAACGATATCAACATCTAACACTTACCTCAGGCACGCATGGCTAACGTCGGGCTCACCCCGACCCTAAGAGCTTTGGGGGACTACCCGCTTCTCATTGTCGGAAACATCATGAATATAAAAGAAACTTGCATTAATAACTTCAAAACTTTACAACTTAACGTCGGCTCTCGCAAACGCCAAACCCTAAAGCTTCTTCTAATTCTATTGAATGTAATTGAACTCTAAAATTGGATTTGTGTCTGTGGATGATTGAATGCCAGCCCCCTAGGGCTTTATTTATAGGCTACTAACCCTTGCTAGCCAAGGATTGTAACTTCTATCTAAACTATGAACTCTATCCAAACAATTAGGATAGGTCTTTTATTTTGATAAAACTCTAACAACTTTGATAAATTTCTAAAGTAAAAAGTAAGTCAAACTTCAGCTTCCATCTATCTATAGTTACAAGATAATTCGTGCTTCTTGAAGATAGAATTCCCAATCCGAGTCTTGCAAACCGTGTCTATCTTGTGTCGAAGTATGGTCGATATCGACCAGGAAGGTCGATTTCGATGTCTCTGTTTCTGCTCGACAAGTTCAGCTTCACTCGATTCTTGGGTTGAGGTCGATATCGATGTATAGAGGTCGATATCGAGTGTTTTTCTCTGTTGTGCATGGTTTGACTCGACACTCAGTTCTGTGTCGATGCTCTGTAGTCGATATCGACCATGTGGGTCGATTTGGACCTCTTTTCTGCTCTCCTTGGTTTCTTTGTTTTGACTCCGATTTCGCTCGAATTCCTGCATGATTAGCTCAAAACTTGTGCAGACTCTATTTCTTGCACTCTCGCCCATTCTTACACAAGTTTACATTATTTTCAACCTTAACTTTGGAAATCAAATGAAATATGAAATCAAAAGATGCAAATAAAAAAGGTACAAATACATACATACATACGTACATACGTACGTACGTACATACATACCTATAAGTATGAATTGGAATTAAAGAATCCTAGGTTCGATTCCCATCCCTGCCCACTTTTTTTTTCTTCTTTTATATTTTTTAATCACTAGCAGTTGCCTATTTCTTTTTCTTTTTTGGTGGGAACAACCTCTTTCTTCTTCACTTTTCTCTTCACGTACTAGCTACTTATAATTTTACTTTTATCAATTCATACTTATAGGTTTGCCATTTTAACAATGAAATTTTTATCAGGATTTGTGATTTTTGAGAATCAATTTTGTGAAATTTTTTAATTGGATTTGAGGTTTGTGAATTTAATTTGTGATTTGGGAATTTTTTTTTATTGGAATATATAATATGAATAGGAAAGGTTAGTGTTTCATACTTATAATTTGTACTTTTTCAATTTGTACTCTAAATTTTAATTTGAGATTCG
Source organism: Persicaria maculosa (assembly GCA_963922045.1). NCBI lineage: Eukaryota > Viridiplantae > Streptophyta > Magnoliopsida > Caryophyllales > Polygonaceae > Persicaria > Persicaria maculosa. Next base: position 10,924,041 of record OY998265.1, read on the forward strand.
ATAATTTATAGGTAGAATATGAGAATTTGGGGTTTTGATTTCGGAAACCAATTTTATGAAATTAGGGTTTGGGATTTTGACAATCAATTTTGTGAATTTTTTTATTAGGGTTTGTGATTTTGAGAACTAATTTTGGGGAATTTGTGATTTGGGCATTGTTTTTTTTTTTTAGGATATATAATATGGATCGACAAGTTTGTTATTTGCTCTAATTCCTCTATTCCTACTGTTGGATATTTCTTCAATCAATCATATTCATAATCAATTTTGGAATATTGAACTGGTTGGAAGTGGAGATGATGTTCCTCGTATTCGTAGAGATAATGTAAAGAGTGAAAAAAAAGCTCTATTGGAGAAAAATTGGTGATTATTAGTGATCCAAGATTACGAAAACGTATTCGGAAATATTATTGTTCCTTATAGTCTTCAGCCCCCTCTAGCGAAAATTCTGGGTCCGCCACTGCATAGGGATTGACTCCGGTGAAAGCCTCAAATTGTGGTAAAAACCGTGAGGACTACTTTATAGCTTGGTTTATTTGAAACCTGTGCTAAAAACCTCAATTACACAATGACTTTACAACTCAGTTCAACCTAAAAACCGTGCTAAACACTCCAGTTTTAAAATAAATGATGACTTTATATCTCGGTTAAACCTAAAAACTGTGCTGAAAACTCATGTTTTAAAATTACATTAGTGACTTTATAGCTCGGTTTTATTCAGAACCGGGTTAAAATATGTGACTTTATAGATCGGTTCTATTCAAAACCGGGCTATAAAGCTAGTGAACCGAGCTAAAAAAGGCGGTCCTCGCAGGTTTTTACTGCAATTTTGGTTTTCACCGGAGCGCACCCTTCATGATTATTCGTCTGTTTTCACATAATTATTCATCTGTAAAAAGAGTGTAAAAAATGTAAAGTTTATTCTAATGAATAATCGCCCAATACCACCAAATAATTTCATTCCACCGAATAATCTCTCAATACCGTCGAATAATCATAAGTTACTTTTAATCTCATCCGTTGATCTTCTTAATTTAGTGGCCCAGATTTGTTAACATGATACACAATAAGAGTAGTGTACATTTGATCTATTGTCTATATATATATAGGCAAGGGTTCGAGTGAGAACAACCCAATCCGATAAGAACGAAAGAAGCATTTTGATTGGTGGAAACGGATCTAAATTTTAAAAAGAAAAATAACACCCCACGCGCTTTCTTCCTCCCGTGAATCCTCTCCTTGTTCAGTCCTTCTCCGTCGTACGTCTTCCTCTACTTGTTCTATGATTTCTCTTTAATCTCCTCCTCCTCCCCCTAACCTCCCTTAATCGATCCCTTTGATTAATCTCTCGATTAATTTTAGTTGCTCCTCCATCTCTCTCTAATCTCTATGTAGCTATCTCCTCGGATTCATCTTCCAATTCAACGAGCGGGGATGAATCCTCATCCACCACGGCGATTTTGGACTCCGATCTCCTTGAATTCGGCACTAATGGTGCAGTTCCACGGAAGCTTTATCTGAAGCGCCGCTGATAATAAACCCTAGGCTGTTCGATCTCCTCCCGGAACCGCCATGGGAGACGGTGGGCGACCTTCGTAGACCAAGGCGGGGAGATCATCGTCCCTGGACTGCGACAATTCGACTAGGATGTTGAGCGGGCCGCCGGGGGCCAGGACGACGTGGAGATCGTATAGAGCGAGCGCGACGAGGAGCGTCCAGGTGGTCCACTCCGAACCCTGCTTCGTCTCGTCGGGACTGGGGTAAATTGACACGGGCTGCTACTCGGGCTCCTGGATGTGAGTTCAATGTTCCTAGTTTCTTAATTAATTCAAGCTGTGAGTTTGAATTATGGCTTTTGGTTCATCGAGTCATTTTTTGGGGATTTTGTTCATTGAGTTTGATTTGTGGTTTTGGGTGATTCAATTTGATTAGGGTGTCTGGTTAATCCAGTTTGATTATAAAATCGTTTCCGAGCACAATTACTTCAAAATCACCCACAATACTTTGCCGGACTCACAAGACAAATATGGCTAAGCTTTTTTCATCAAAATCTATGAGATTACAGAAAAGGTTATATGTTGTGTCATTTATTTTATAAAAAAACTAGTTCAGTACCAGCATACAGTGCGGTTTTTTTAATTTAAATAAATTTAATAATAAAATCCGTTTATTCAATTAATTAATTTCTTTCATACTTTTGATTTCTCAAATCTGAATAAATTTATACTTAATTAGTATAAAAGCTAATGTCTCCTTACTCCGGTCTTTTACTCCTTAATCCTTGCTAGTTAGTGCATATTAGTGGAAACAACATATGAAAAACTGTAGTTTCTCAAAACTGAATGAATGTATATTTTATTGACAATATGTGAAACAACATGTGAAAATCTAGTAATATTAGTAGAAACAACAAAATAACATACCTTGTAACCAATCGACGCATTATTTCGAAAGCTTACAAAGGAAATCGTAAACAAAGTCGTAAATAACCTGCAATAACAACACCAAAAAGAAGGGAAAAGACGTTAACGTTTGTGAAATAACATTAATAATCTAAATTATATATAGGTCAAAATCTAAAAATCTATCCATAATTATATATGTATAAAATCCAAAAATATATCTCATAAATATCTCAATACTTTGAAGATATATAGAAAAATTTTATTTCTTATTGAATTCCATAAGTTGATAACTTTTACACGGCTAAGTATTATTTTTTCAATTTACCTAAAACCTTTTTATCTTCTTCATATTGATAAAGTTATTGATAAATTTATTTAATTATTATGTCCATACTAAGTATTTTTTCAATTTCGTCAAAACTTTTTATCTTCTAAAAATATTTTCATATTGATGAAGTTATTGATAAAGTTATTTAATTAGTATGTTCATGTAATATATTGATAAAGTCATTATATTCTAAAAATATGTTCATATATAGTGAAAATAGGTAAAATCTTATCTTATATAATAGTCTTTAAAATAAGTTAATACGGAGTATCTTCTAAAAATATATCCATATCTAATCAAATTGGGTCAAATTTTATCTTACGCATATATAGATATATTGATTAAATAGAGTTAGAATAAAAATTTATCTTATGCATATATTTTAAAATTAGTTAATATCTTCTAAAAATATATCCATATTTAATCAAATTGGGTCAAATTTTATCTTAGGCATATATAGATATATTGATTAAATAGAGTAAGAATAAAATTTTATCTTATGCATATATAGCTTAATTTAAAAATTTGTGATTGGTTCATATGGCTACGATTAAGGAGAAGCCGCCATGTGTCTTAGACGACTTATGCATATATAGCTTAATTCAAAAATTTGTGATTGGTTCATATGACTACGATTAAGGAGAAGCCGCCATGTGTCTTAGACGACTTATGCATATATAGCTTAATTCAAAAATTTGTGATTGGTTCATATGACTACGATTAAGGAGAAGCCGCACCTACCTTGTGCGGTTTTTTTACTTTAAATAAATTTGATATTAATACCCATTCAACCAATTAATTAATTTCTTCCAATATTTCTTAATTGTTACGTAATTAACATAGAATTAATCAAACAAAACTTTTATAAAATATATATATATATATATATATATATATTCTTTTAATTTTTTTAATTTAAATAGATTTTATATTAATACACATTTTACTAATTTAGATCTATAATTCTAAAATAAACTAAAGGTTAAATCTAAATAAATCTCATAATATATTAATATATTAATATATTAAACCCAATAACATGCAATATGAACCTTAGACAACTTATTATTTTAACTTTATAAAGTTTAGATATCTCATGCAATAGAATCAAATAGATACTTTTTGCAAAAATAATAATTATGGATGGATAGAATTGGATTGAAGATATAAAATTGTAAAAAAAATGTTATCTTAAGATATACTCCGTACTATATTTCTTATTGATCAAGTGTATGAGATAAATTATTTTTTTATATGATTATTTTTTATATAATTATTATCTAAATATTATAAAATTGGATAAAATCTTTCCAAAACATATCTATATCTAAAAACTCGAAAAATCTATTATTTTAAGATTGACTAAGGCAAGGAGAGAATTTTTTTTATTATATATAATAGAAGATTATGCTCAGTTGAAGGCATATTAACAACAATGTACATAGTGAAAGGGACACCTTAAATTTACATAATGAAAGAACTAATTAGGAATTGATTGAAAGAACACTTATACCATGCCCCCGAACCCCGATGTATGTATACATTCGGGATTAGAGCTTCCTTAGTCTCTAAATTAAAGCGTTAAATTATAAAAAATCATGATAATACGATTAGATTGAACACCTACAAATCAAAGAGTATAATAAATTTATAGATACGTATACAACTACATTGATCAAAGAGCTAGAGAAGAAATACGTAAGAAAAATATTAAAAAGAAGAAGAGAAAAAAATATAGTGGTTGAATTAGATATAAATTAGGTGATATTTATAGGGTTAAAAGTTGAGATAGAATTTTTGGAAAAAAAAAAACCCAAGTAGCATCTTTATTTATTTTTTACATGTAATTTATAAATTAGGCAACTATAGCCACAGATCTATAAGATAGAATCAAATAACATGATAGTTAATTAGTAAATATTTTAATTAAGGGGAGTTTGATCCAAAAAAAAATTGGTAAAAAAAATTGTGATTGATTCATACGACTAATATCCATATCTAATGAAATTAGGTCAAATTTTATCTTATGCATGTATAGATATATTGATTAAATAGAGTTAAAATAAAATTTTATTTTATGCATATATTGATTATTTCAAAAAATTGTGATTGGTTCATATGACTACGATTAAGGAGAAGCCGCCATGTGTCTCAGGCGACTTCTTCTTTATTATATATAATTGATGTAAAGACTCCGGATTTATAAATATTATTCTCTAAATTAAGATTTAATTTTCGATTTAATATTGATTTAGTTTCGATTTAATTTCCAAGGATTCGGAAAATTTTGAAAACCACCGTCCGTGCAAATAATTTGAATTTAATTTTCTTCGAAGCGAGTTCCGATATAAACTTGAAATTTATTTAAAAATGAATTCATTACGCTCTATTATACCGAGACTTACAAAATTTTGTCGGATTTCATTATTTTGAATTTGAAAGTTTAATTTGAATTGAGTCGGGTTAAAGTCGAAAAATCGGGTTTCGGGATTTGTTTCCGGGTATTCACTTTGACTTTTACACACACTTTCACACTTACCCACTCCCTCACCCCTACAACCCCTACCCACCCCTATTCTGTAAACCCATCCCCTCTTTTTCTTTAGTTTTCATTTCACTGTCACCCTCATTCCTCTATTTCTATTTCAATTGTCACTCTTCAACACCCTTCTACCACTCCTTCATCAGTCGCTACCCTCGTCACCTCCACCATCACCACACAGCCCCGCCACCTTCAAACACCATCACCGCACCTGTTTTCGGAAGCCCGCCGAGACACATCACACCACCCACCTTCACCTCCTTCTTGTTCGAGGTTCCAGCAATGGTTCGAGCCACTCTGTCCTCCTCCTAGCTGCGACCGACGAGCACCACCATCTCCGACGTGCCCAGTACCGACGCCGAGCAACCCGGAGCCGTGGATCCTCCTCCTTCCTCTTCTCCTCGCTCTGTTTCCCGTTCAAACAATAGGTAAGGGTTCATTCCTTTTTTCTTGATCGAACATATTGCAAAGCTCCCCCTTCCTCAACCGAAACCTCTGAATCAGGCCAAGCCAGGAGTAGCCCCAACACCAGCGTGTCAAATCACGCCTCCGGTGAAATCTGGAGCCCTCTCGGTAAGCTTCCCTTCCCTCTTCCTTGGGTCACTTTGGGTACCCTTCTCCTGTCCTTGATTGCTTGACTGAGAGCGGCGAGCGGGCGAGAGTGAGGGTCGAGTCCGATGAGCTTGCGAGAGCGAGAGCGTGAGCGAGGGCGTCGAGCGAGAGCCTAGAGCGGGCGAGCGGGATGGTTAGAGAGAGAGAGAGGAGGGCAGCGAGAATGCAGGGCGAGAGCGTGGGTGCGAGGGAGAACACGAGAGGGCGAGGCGATGGTGAGTCGATGTCGAGCGCAACAAGGGGTCGAAGGCGGGGAAGACCCAGGCGGATGAAGATTGAAGATGAGTGTGGGGCCCGCTTCTTTTTTTTCTTTTTCTTTGATTTAACTGTTTTGTTTATTTATTTATTTTGTTTTCTTTTAAAATCCGAAAACTTCATCAGGAATAGAATAGAAGGTGTGGGCTGGGTTGGAGTTGGGCTGGGCTAGTGGGTCCGGATGGGCTGAGTTTCCTTGGACCTCTGTTTTGGTTTGGTTTGGACCTATTGGATTAATTGTGTTTACTTGTTTTATTTACCTACTTTATATATGTTATATAATTATTTATAAAATTGTTAGTTAATTATTGTCATAATTATTTTGAGTTATTTATTTATTTAATTATTCCTTATTATATATTTTAAGTTATTTAAAAATCTGATTTTGAGTGTTTATCTAATTTGTTTATTGATATTGTTTTGATGTTGTGGGTGATATTCAAATAATCCATGAAATTGTTGATTCCTTATTTTTATTAAATTGCTTATATTTTTATAAAATATTTATTTATTTATTTATTTTTAGTTGCCAAGAATTATTTATGTGAATAAATTATTTGTTATGTTTTGACATTTAAATGGTCAGTTTTGAATGATATAGGTTGTTTAAGATATTTCTTAAGTTTTGAAATTTAATTAGATAATGAATTTGAGAAAGGAATATGTCGGGATCGTTTTAACAATATATATATATATATATATATATATATATATATATATATATATATATATATATATATATATATATATATATATATATAATTGCTAGCATGCTTGGGTGTTTAATATTTCCGCACTGCATTAGAGCATCCTTTATTTAGGTATAGACATATTATATGTCCTCAGCGAAGTCTTCAGGGCCCACATGAGTGGCTCTACCTTGACTTCGTGGTTAGTTTCAGGTACCCGTACCCTTACTTGATCATGTGCTGTTGTGGCGGGGGATATCTCATGGCTCAGTGAGAGGGAGAGAAATACCGACTTGAACTCCACACTTTTGCTACTTATTTCCTCGTATTTGGTTTTGACCCGGCCATGTCGTGGCAAGTTGTGTTATGATATCTCCTTCTTTATGCTTTCGAACTTAAAACGTTTTGAGCGACTTAGGCAAGTAGGACAGGTTCGGGGCTCTTAACGGCCCTATCGCGAATTTAGGGTGCGAAATCCCTTCTTTGATCACTAAAACTTTGTTTAAAACTCAACCCGTACTCGAATTGCAAAATCCGAACGAAGGTATCCAATCATTCGAAACGTAACCCAAATATTTATATTTGGGCCATTACAAAGGTGGTATCAGAGCTTGGGTTGTGCGATTCGAGTACAAATGGGTTGAAGTATGATTTTGAAAACCGCCCAATGTTTTTAAAGGATTTTAAAGAGTTTTAAAGGGCAAAATGAATTTAATATGGCTAAATTAATGAACAAAGCTAATAAACTTGACTTAAAATAAGGAAAATCGGAAAAAGGGGAATCGAGTGGGTAGAAAGGCGATAGACCATCCCTATTGGATGTAGGTTGGGGAAACGGTAGGCAAAATACTAGCTTTTGTTACAGATGGGCTTAGAAGACTCCAAGGAACCACGGAGGTTGGAGTAGCATGGGTTAGGAGGCCGTGAGGTAGTTGCCCCTCCGGTCAGTTGCCCCTCGAAGGGCAGCTTCTAGATCGTCTTTGTGTTTATATATTCAATTGAGCCTGAGGGCGATCCTCCTCGAAGGGGATCATATTATCTCGTTGATTGCTCCCGTGCTGAGTGCTATTATGCCTAGTCTAGAGATCTAATTGGAATACCTCAACTCAAAACGTGTAATGAATGTTTGTGTAAACAGGATAGTGGGAGGAAACCATGTGCCTATCTAATTGAATTCCCCGACTTGTCAAGTCATCCTTCCACGGTTCGACCCTCCTTGGTGATCCCGATTTTGTCGTCCGTTCCACGAAACGTCTAGGCACATTAGTAAAGGTCGAAAAGTGTTCGTCCCCCTCATTTTGAATCTTATTCGTGTCCCACCCATAGATGTTCCGATCGAGTCTCTTACCTGATGACGACGTCCTCTACAGGAAATCGGGTCGATCGACTAACTACTTTCGGGGGTTGTGTCGTGTGTGAGGGTTACCTGAGCATGTTGGGGAGGGTAACTATTAAAATGATTCCGAGTTAGAAGTGAGTTGCCTTATGGAGTTATCCCTCTCGATTCTTGTACCAGTCAACCGTGTCTTCTTACCACGAGAGTCTAAACACAAATTCTACCCTCTTCTCTCGGAAACAATGTGAATGTCCTTGTGTCATACCGAGCGAGTCATACTAGCGCCCCACGGGGAAACGGAGTGATGAGTTGGTGATTGCCCTTGGAGAATTCTGTCAGGTTATGATAGTAGCCCTCCTTGTGATTGCTTGACATGACGTGTTAGTATATTCCAACATGACTTGCCATATATCTTGCATGATTACGCTTATGAATGAATATATATGCCGAATGTATGAATCCCCATGTTTGTTACTCTCCCTTGAATTAGGTCCATGATAGTGTGGTCAACCCTCTTTTATGAGTACCATGAGAAATAAATTCTAGCATGCTAAGTTGATCAAATTAAATCTCGTTGACTATGTACTTGCTTAAGGAGTGTTACTAGTATCATGTAGGATATATGCCTCCTAATTATGGACTATCATGCAATTATGTGCCATACTTGTCTTGCTATATGAATATGGTTGTATTGATTGTGATAGTTGCTATGCCTAAATGACTTAACCATATCCCCTGACATGATTATTAGAGTGCATCTTAACATGCTTACCTTGAACCCACATTGTTTTGACCTGCTTATGTGTACACTTAAAATGAGTAATGAATCATACATGTGATATCCTATAATGCTCGCTATGTCATACATAACTTATGTTGCATATGTCTATTGTCGGTTTGTGCATACATGACCTTTAATATGTCAAGCATGATTGGTGAATGAAATGATAGGTTACTAGCTTGTTCTGCGTACATGTAAAGTTGATTATATGAATATGTTATAAATCCATAGGTCACTATCCCTTGAGGTAGGTACATGCAGTGTGAAATAATGTGTTTGAGATATTTCGCGATTTCTATGTGTTTGCTTGCTGCACTTGTAACTTCATAGAATACCCCAAGGGCATTGTTGTAACTCTCGGGTTTGTGTCTTGTCTCGAGTCTCGTCATCTCTAGTCCTGGTCTGTGTTTGAATCCTTAAGGAAGTCGTGTTGTCCTCCCTTGCCCCTCCCTTATCTTCGTAACTTCTAACCCTTGTGATCCCTTGATGAGCGCCAACATGAATGAAAGAGCTGACGACCAAGTGGCACCGGAGCAGCACAGCGAAAGTGTGATGGGTCCATGATCCATAGACCCCAGGACCGACGTCACCGAAGGTATACAAAGGACGAAAACATTTCGAAGATGGTAGTTGTGGACGTGATTTTCTTAGATGACTCAAGAAAGGACGTATTCATTTGAATTGCGGTTTCTTCAATGCTAATTGGGAGTGATAATGGGCGATATTCCTAGAATTGACATAGCTAGATATGTGATGACTAATATGCTGAACCGGTAGTGAATGATTGCCTGATTGACTTGTGCCTATGATGATGTGTCTCGATGCTTTGGTATACTGACTTGCTAGTGAGTAAGATATAGGGCTTATATGGTTGATGGTGCTTCCCTCTTGAGTATGAGTCGTGAGAATCTTCGGTAAGCTAGGTTGGAAGTGACAGTTAGATTTGAGACCTTCAGATATGGTCGTTGGTTGTATGAGTTGGAGTGCAGGAAGAATGTGTTAGCTTAGGTAGAGCCGAGTGAATTTTAAGACTTGTAGGAGATAGTGGTTAGTGGGCTTTCAGATGAGCTTCAAGGTAAGTCTTAGGTGAGGAGTAGGTTTATGATTTCGAGAGAGAGTTCGTAGATAGAAGAGGTATTTTAGGTAGGTAGAGTGTGGTTATGGGTAGTTAGGATAGTTCTAGAGGTGGATAGATAGGCTGGGAGTTGGTCGAGGAGTCCTTAAAGAGGAAGCGTTGACAGATAGGTTAGTGTGCTAAGGGTAGCGATCATAGGTAGCATTAAGTTTGATCAACTAAGGAATGTTTGAGAATTCGTAGAGTTTGGAACTAGGTTGTCTGTACTATGATTAAGAGCGATTTTGGTAAAAGACATTGAGATTGACGTGTGAAGACTGGTTAGGATATGAAGGTATTTGAGAATGTGAGTTGAATCTTCGAGGAAAGGTTGGTAGCTAGGCAAGAATATCGTTGAGGTTTTAGTAGGACTGATCGTTTGAGGATAGAATAGGGGATTTCTGAGTAATGGGTATGGGAACTAGGCAAGGTGGATGATATTGGGTAGGCGATAGGGAGAAGAATCTTAGAAGGTTGGCGAAGTTAAGGTACTTGGGAAATTCGAGTAAGGGTGACATAGAGTTCTGTGGTATTGATGAGTGGTGAAAGGGGACTTTAGGCGGTAAGATGTCAAGGTTCAAGGAAGCGTGATCTGGGGCATTTGGGAACATACGAAAATGTGGAAACTGGTCCAGGTAGTGGATATTGGGAATTCTATAGGTTGGAGAATTGTGGGAGTTTTGGTAAAATTTCAATGCTGTGGATAATTTGAATCAGGGTGGCATCGAATTTCCTTGGGAATAATGATCGATAGATAGAGGATTTAAGCCTGAAGTGTCATGGTTAAGAATTGGTAGCTTGAGGTAATTTAGGAATATGCTGGGATGAGGATTTCAGAGTAGGACGATTTGAGGCATTTGAATGGTTAAGGTTTAGTAAGATTTGGAATGGGAAAACGGTATGGTGCACCGGGGCCTGTCTTGATCTTTTGGGAATTGAATTGCTATGGGTTGGATCGATTGGGCCTTGAGAGATAGATAGGTAGGATGTGTTGTGGGTTACTTGGGATAGACGCGGGGGATGAGGAACTTGGTGATTCGTGGTTGGGGATAAGAACTAGATGGTCTTTTGCGTTAGAGCTTGTCGAGAGTAGGTTGTTAAGTAGATGTTAGTAAGGTAAGATGCTTGTGTTGTTTGGGGTATGAGAGTGGCTTAGGAGGTGGAACCTTTTCGAGAACGTCGAGGATATAGGGGTGAGAATGTCATGGGTAAAGCTGGTCAGTAGGAGTTGGTTTCGTAGAGGTGGATGATTGGTGAGAGTGCTTAGTGGGGTAGAAAGTGTGATCAGGGTAGCAAGGTGATTCGAGATGTCTTTTGAGGGATGATAGTTAGGTGGATACTTGAGAGCCTAGGAAGAATAAGCGAGATTGTTACGGAAACCCCTAGAACGAGGGTGTGCTTGATAGGGGGTCTTAGTAGATGGTCGAGGTGTTGAGCTTGGCAGAATAGAGAATTTGGGCGATTTGGGAACTCTGAGTTATGGGTTTTAGATTGTTGAGTGAAAGGTTAGGAATTGAGGTTGGGATATTGAAGTAGATTGATCCTTAAATGGCTTGATGGTATAAGAGTTGCGATACCTAGTTATTGGCTTGAGATGTAGGTCTTGAATTGTGGATAGTTGTGCGGCTAGAAAATTTGTATATGAGTGGGATGAATGGTATTTGGAACTAGTATCGGATTTGAGTTGGTAGACCTAGGTGAGGCTAATTTTGATGCAAAAGATGATGGATAATAGTCTTGTCTTTTTATGGTTGGTAATTATGGGCAAGTGTTCCTGAAGATGTGACCTAGTGTTATATGTTACTTGGGACCGAATGTTGTGCAGATTCTATGCCATAGACAATAGTGAGGTATTAGTACTAACATAGTTCCTCCATGAACTTGATGGAATGCTGAGGTGCAATGGTACTTGTATGACTCTGACAATTAGTGCAGGTATGATGTGATCCTGCTATGTGTGATAATGTGCTAGATGTGTTATGGTGCGTGATTATTATCGATGAAATTGTGGCATGCTATTGAATGTGCTATAAGATTGTGATATTATATGATGTCTTGAAATCGGAATGTTGGAAATGATGAAACTGAATTATTAAAACCTGATTCTGACGTGGAACCTAGGAAGAGAATATGAGATTAGCCTTTAGAGGTGGATGGTAGGATGATTGGGAAGTTGGGAATGCTTTTGGCTAAAGTCGAACTTGAAGTTTTGGAATGGTGCTTTCTAAAGGGTAAATTTGGATTTTTGAGAAAATTACAACAATCCGAGCTTTTTATTATAACGTCCCACGAAGTGGATACAAGTATTTTATGTAGGCACCTGTAGATTGCTTGCGAAGACCTAGTGGGACGCTATGATGCTTTTTGAGTTACGATATGACCAAGAAGTCGGAATAAGGATGTGGTAGGGGCCCATATCACATTTTTGCTACGACCTATTGGGAATATTAAGATCACGGCAACGATACTGTGAGATCTCATGGGGGCACTCATAAGGTACTTACTAGGTCAATGACATGATCCTTGGACTCACCAATTTCAAACTTCATCCCTTGTTTTCAAATGATTTTAGTCTCGAGGACGAGACTTGTTTTTAGAGGTGGATGATGTAAAGGCTCGGATTTTTTAATCCTAATTTTTCGAAACTCGAGACTTGTTTTTAGAGGTGGATGATGTAAAGGCTCGGATTTTTGAATCCTAATTTTTCGGAAAAATGAAATCAAAAATAAATTTAAATCGGATTTTAAACGCATTAGCGGATTCCGACATGAATTTAAAATTTGACGAACGATTCCGTCATTTCACCTCGAGAATTTAAAATAATTTCGGATGGCGATATCCTTTTCTGTTCTAAAAATTTAACCGAACGAGAAAGTGGGATTCGGGGAAACTAACATTCGGAAACTAATTACGGGGTACGAAATTCGCGTATTTGAGATTTATTTCTGGGTATGGTTTCAACCACTCCTACCTAACCTCACCCACTCCCTCACCTTACCATACCCCTTCAAATCACCATCCCTCCCCGTCACTTTCATTCACCATCATCATCACCAACTTCCATCCTTCACCATCTTCATCACCATCATCACCGTTATTCACCATCACCACTCCCACTCTCTTCTTCTGCACTCCTCTAATCTCCATCATACAAATCTTCCTCCAGCTGCTCTCGTCCACCTTCATCACCTCACCATCACGTTGTTCATGATCACCATCACCACCGTACACTCACCGTCACCAGTCACCACACCACCGTCGCCGCACCTTCAAACCACCGCCATAGCTTCTTCAACCTCCCCCTCCGAGACTGCAGTAGCAGCATCACTAGCCCACACCTCCATCAACGTCCAACGCCACACCGGAGCCACCCAGGAGCTGCCCAGCGCCGTTGACGAGCCATCGAACCGCCGATTTCCTTGCGTAGCACGAACAACGTTCCGGTAAGCGATTCTCCTCCGTTTTTGATCGGAATTGTCCTCGAGCTTCACCATCACGCTCACCCATGTCCGAAGCAGGTCCGACGAGCCATCGCGAGCCTCCGACGATGCCTAGAACTCCGATCGAGAGCTCCGAAGTCGCGAAGACCTCGGTGAGCTCCCGAGCTTTCCTTTCCTTCCTCGTTCGATTTCGTGTGTCCTTATTTCCTTAGATTGGTCGGGGGGTGTGCGAGAGCTGAGTGCGAGGAGTCCGGTGAGCTCGAGAGCGAGCGAGCGTGAGGGCGAGTTGAGCGCGAGTGCGAGTTGAGCGTGCGAGCGAGGAGCGAGCGTTGCGTGAGCGCGAGGCGAGGCGGAGCTGAGGGCGTAGGCAAGGCTGGAGACGCCGGAGGAAGGTCGAGGGAGGCCGGGCGGAGGAGCTTCCGTCGTCATCGGGAGCGAGCTCTCGTGCAAAGCAAAGGCCATGGCGGGAGACTTCATTTTGAAATGAGGAAGATGACTTGTGGCCCCACCTTGTTAGTATATATATATTTTTTTTTGTTTTCATATTAGCCGGTTGGGAGTATATAATGACGGGTTCGGTTCGGTTCGGTTTGCTTTAAATGGGGTTGGTTCGGTTCGGGTTTATTTATTTAATTATTTAATGGTATTTAAAATATTATAATATTATTTGAGGATTGAAATATAAAATATTATTTTGGAGATTTTATAAAGGGTCGGTTTTATTAAATAAAAACGATTGGCCTTTAATGGATTTGAAATATTTTCGAAAGTACTTAATAAATGGTATTTTAAATATTATATAATATTAATTGGGATTCAAAATATATTATTTGAGACTTGAAGTTTTAAAAAGAATTTAGAAAATAATTTCAAGGTTACAAAATGATGTAATAAATAAATTGAAAAAGAATTTTGCGAGTATTTTCAAAGGTCGGAATTCTTAACAGCTTAACGCGGATTTCGGAACGGTTTGAAACTTATTTGGAATATGACTTGTTCGATGACTAAATAGCATGATGATATGATCGTTTGACTGACGGAATGATATGTGTGACTAATAGCATGACTTGTGGTGGATTATTATAAGAGGTTAAATGTTAGTTACTTATGACGATAATGATGATGACGATGATATATATATATATATATATATATATATATATATATATATATATATATATATATATATATATATATATATATATATATATATATATGTTTTAAGCATGAATTATGAAATGTTGATTGCAAGCATGCTGATGATGGTGAAAACATGATATTCGGATATATGACTTGAGTAGGAAATCTTGGTATAGTGCTATATATTGATGAGATGAGATATTGTTGAGGTGATGATATTGACATTATATGTTGTGAGTGGTACTATGAAGAGATGTGAAATACGAGGCGAAATAGTGTGCAATGAATGTTGAGACGAGTTGAATGACGATCAGGATAATGAAGTGTAATGATGAGATTGCTGCCTATGTGGACTATATGAAATCGTTTGTGTGCTTGTATGTTTAATAGTTAGACATATATTCTTGTTGTGATTACTAGGTGATCTCTGATCTGTTGGATTGCTTACTCTTGCTGCCTTATTTCACTGCTCTGCACCTCTAGGTAAGTCCTCCGGGGCTTACTCAAGTTAGAACCTCATGCTTGATGTGTCATATAGTGTGTAGGTGTTGCATCCTGCATATTCATGTAGTATCATGCTTAGATTGCACTAATTAATCGAGCATCCGTATTCTCTTTGCGTATGGTAGAACGGCCGTTAAATTGTGAGTCCTAGAGTCATTTGCTAGGGTCATAGGACAGTCCAGTCCCATCGGGCTTTGTCCTCATCGAGTCAGACTTTTAAATTGACGAGCATGACTATTGATGCGATTGATGATGTTATGGTATTGAACGCGGCCGGTTCCCGCACTAACGAGCATGGGTGTGGGAGTAGAAAACGCGGCCGGTTCCTGCACTAACGAGCATGGGTGCGGGAGTAGGAGAGGGACATGCCACTTGGCATTCTATGCGGGATCCCATTTAATCGCTTTCTGCATATATATATATATATATATATATATATATATATATAAACTGCTAGCATGCTTGGGTGTTTAATATTTCCGCACTGCATTAGAGCATACTTTATTTAGGTATAGACATATTATATGTCCTCAGCGAGGTCTTCAGGGCCCGCATGAGTGGCTCGACCTTGACTTCGTGGTTAGTTTCAGGTACTCATACCCTTACTTGATCATGTGCTGTTGTGGCGGGGATATCTCATGGCGCAGTGAGAGGGAGAGAAAGACCGACTTGAACTCCACACTTTTGCTACTTATTTCCTCGTATTTGGTTTTGACCCGGCCATGTCGTGGCAAGTTGTGTTATGATATCTCCTTCTTTATGCTTTCGAACTTAAAACGTTTTGAGCAACTTAGTCAAGTAGGACAGGTTCGGGGGACCTAACGGCCCTATCGCGAATTTAGGGTGCGAAATCCCTTCTTTGATCACTAAAACTTTGTTTAAAACTCAACCCGTACTCGAATTGCAAGATTCGAACGAAGGTATCTAATCCTTCGAAACATAACCCGAATATTTATATTTGGGCCGTTACAATTTGGGTCGGGTTCAGATCGGGTCATTTCGAGTTTCGGGTAAAACGGGTTCCGGGTAAAATGGGTCCCGGGTAGATCCGGGATGACTTGAATTCAGGTTTGACCCGGTTTCGGGTCAAATCGGGTCGATTTCGGATTTGTCAATTTTTTTCATTTTTAAATTAAAAAAAATCAGGATTTGGTAATTTTGCGATAATTTTAAAATGTTAAAATTAAAGACGTGGTTCATAAGTTCTAGTGTTTGTAATTATATACTATATTTGATCTAAAATATTTTATTTTTATTATTTCTCGTAATTTTAATAAAATTTAAAAATATATAAAATATTAATTTTTTAAATAATTTTTTAAAAATAATTTCATGCAATTAGCAATAAGCATAGAATTGTTTTAATATTTTAATAATTTTTTAGTGTTTTTATCTTCTTAAAAATGTGAGAAAAATCAAAACTCAAATACTATCGATCGAAGAGAGTATACACAATACAAACAAATATAAAAGTTGATTTGAAAATGAAAGATCAAGTGATTGTAATTATAAAATGTAATAAATTGGACTCTCCATAAAAAAATATAATCATATACAATTATAAATGAATCGGGTCAATCGGGTCACTGGATCAATTGGGTTAATCGGGTCAAATTTACCGAGTCAATCGGGTTATCGGGTCAAAACCGAGATTACCCGGAAAATTATCAAGTAATTCGGGTTCGGGTGAAACAAAAATTCTGGGTCAAAAACCCGGGTCTTGACCCAGAATTTACAGGGCGTACGGATTGGGTTTTCCGAGTCGAGTTGTGTTTTGACAGGTCTATTTTTATCCCATTCAAGTAATTTTTTTTAAAACAAGGAAAGGATTTGGGCGGTGTCAGACTCTGCTGATCCACCACTCAAGTGCGTCCTTTTGGACGAGAGTCTGGAGCTCAGAAAGATGCAAGGGCGAGTCGTCGTCGAGTTAATGCCGAAGATGAGACACCTTGTCTGCGACCTGATTAAGCTCTCTGAAGACATACAAACATGAGGAACATTGGAAGTTCTAGAGAAGTCGTCTGGAATCAGCAATAATCATTTCGATCTCCCAAGGACAACTCCAAACGTCATTAATAGTATTGACGACCGCAAGACAATCGTCTTCGACCTCGATCCGAGAAATACCCAGTTGGAGAGTAGCCACAAGCCCAGTATGGTGGGCAAGAGCTTCGGCCTTGACCGCCGACATCTCCCCATATAGGGAACCCTTGTAGAAAACGACGGAGCCATGGTGATCTCGAATAACTACACCCGTCGAAACCTCGCCTGAAGAAAGCACAAAAGCATCAAAATTTAATTTGAAGCCTCCCGCCACAGGCTTTTTCCATCTCAAATTTTTTCTTCTCCTTTGAGTAGGTTGTGTGACATTTTTCTTTAGATCTGTATCTTCCTAGAATTGTCTTTTAGATTCATCCCATTGTATTAATTAGTGTTTTATGTATTATTCTTGTTTTTGTTTGTTTTCAAACCCCTGATCATCGAAAATAATCTTATTTCTAATTGTCCATATGCTCCACCAGATAATGACAAGTTTTGTTTTTTGTGTTGCAGATAGTTTTGCAAAAATCTTTGTTGTGATTTCTTTCAAATTTGTGTCTGTTGTTTGTGTATTTTGTATTGTCATTCCAATCTATTGGTCTATTTTCCAAATGAGTTCCTTTGAGCATTTGTAATTTATAAAGATGTGTTCAGTGTCTTCGTCACTGAGAATACATAGATTGCAGAAGAGAGGAACTGCAACCCCTTTCCCAGTAAGTCTTTTCTTGGTGGGGGTTCCGTCCATAACAAGCTTCCAAAGAAAATTCTTTGCCTTTGGATAACAGTCAATGTTCCAAATCCATTGTGTCTGTTTGTCTATAGTTGTTCGAGTTTTTGTAATGCTTTCCAATGCCGATGTTGTGGTGAACCACCCATTTGTACTAGGTTTCCAATACAATCGATCTTCTATTTCATTAAGTGGGATTTTCGTGTTTTTTTATTTTGTCAATAATGTTATCTGGAAGGAGGGCACGTAGTTCTTCTAAATTCCAGAGTTCCAGTCAGGTAATTGATTAACCAGGGTTTACATCTAAAATTGTTCTCCTTTATTCTCAAAAAAAAATTCTTTTTATTCTGATTTTGTTGCATTATTTCTGTTGTTCTTCTGTTCAATTGACGGAACTGTACATCTATAGTAATCTAATGTGAACGATCCTAGGATCCAACAGTAGCACAAAAAATATTTGGTTATGCCAAAATCTTAGGGAAAATCAACTGATGGAAAATCCATAATATAGTAGCAGTCCAAATAATATTGAGGGAAAAACGGTACAAACCAACAAGATCCACTAATTCCATAAGATAACAGGTACTAGAAATATCAGATTAACCAGATAAAAATTGCATTTAAATTAGCCACTGATACAATGAGCAGACACCGAAGATAACCGGTAGGACTATGAGACCAAGTTTATCAATAGATTCCAGGTATGACCCTATAGCGGACCTTCTCGCAGTACAACTTCCAGTACTTGCGATATCTGCAACAAAGATCAACGCGCATAGCTTTTAAATATTGGGTTCTGACTCCTAAGTTCATGGAAGTCGATAAAGCAAACACACATCCGGGAATGAAGAAATAATGATGGATATGATTGCTTACTTGGATTGACACCGATCATCATCTCTTTTGGCGCGGTCAAAGAGAAGGATAGTCAGAAAGATCACATAGAAGTAAGGAAGGAACTGCACATAAGAGGATGAAATTAAGTCGATTATTAATTCCAAGGGTGGAGGCATATGGAGGAGAGGGCTGTGGCATCATATTCTTACATGATTGAACAGAGCAGGGACAGTCCAGAAAAAGGCCGCCATGATTTCTGGGACATAATGGAAATGTCGAGCCAATCCCCACCTGGTGAAAGTGACCGAGATGATGATACCAGCAAATTAATTTTGTTTTTGCAACAAGTCGGTGGCAAGCTGTAGGTATTATGTTCACAAAGGATACTTACCATCCCGAGGTCAGTAGAATGCTAGTTTTTGTTTCTCCAGATTCTGTGGTATAAGATGCAACAATCTGAAAACACATTTGAAAATCATCAGGACCTCAATATTTGCCAAGGAAAACGAATTCAAGATACAAAATGTCGATTCAGAGATATAGTAATGATTACAAACAACAGACTACCTTTGATGGAGCTTTCCCCCAAACCAAGCACTTGCCATTAGTCCTGCGAAATTCTTGCCTTTGTCTATCGCAGTCATAGTTGATGTAGATGCATAGTATGCCAGCAATAAGGATATAAATTGCAAGCTGAATCAGAACAGTGACTGTCAGGAATAAATATTAAGTCGACAATCCCTGTATATGAAGATATTTTTCTAGTTTCAGGCCATATTCAATCTGTTGAACGACAAATCAGGTTATTCATCATTCCTGTTGCAGAATTTAAAAATGGTGCCTGCAAATAAACCTGAATCTATGAAAGACGAACGATGTCTTTTATCTTGTGGGAAAGCTTATATGTCTTCCTTCATAGACATAGGGCTTACGTCCATCGAATAAATCAGCTACCCAAAAAACAATTAAACATTAAGAATCCAATGTATGATGTTTGTGGACGTGAATACCTGGATCCCAAGGTTTACAGGGTGGTTAACGAGGTATATGCCAGGAGATGTGTATATGGAAGGAACCCATACCAAACAGCCCCAACAGATGTAGAATCCAGCTGAAAACCAAAACAATTTTCAGAGACATCAAGAGTCAAAATTCAGATTAAAAAAGGGTTCAAGGCAGGGGTGGTACTTAATATATACTCGTGATACTAGTTAGTTTGCCTTCTTCATAATCATATATAGTAATAAACAATGATGAAGGCTGTAAAATTAGACAGATAACAATAAGTGATAGTAGAGGTAACAAATGAAGCAAAATGAGGCCTAAATGAGGATAACATGCTTCAGGCTTGCAGAATGTAATGCAGAGTATATTACAT
The DNA here is from genome assembly GCA_963922045.1 of Persicaria maculosa. Taxonomy (NCBI): domain Eukaryota; kingdom Viridiplantae; phylum Streptophyta; class Magnoliopsida; order Caryophyllales; family Polygonaceae; genus Persicaria; species Persicaria maculosa. The sequence continues at coordinate 10,944,169 of OY998265.1, forward strand.
AATAGAATGGACATAAAATCAGAAATCTCTCTATAATTAATCCACCCACACCTCGATCATGAGCAATATCCATGGTATTCCAGTATCCCGCTTCCCACCAAAAGAACTTTGTGACGTAGACAAGCATTAGAATAGTATTCACCAGCATGGAATCAGCCACTTTCCCATACATTTCATACTGCAAGTTGAAAACCGGAAAAAAAAAAGGAATGAATTAGCATCACTGTTTCCCCAAGGCTATACAATTTACTCACAACCTACAAAACTTGAATATCGAATATCTCAATTTTAGATATCAGCGCCATCAACTAAACAGACAACACGTAAAAGCATCTACAATATGTCCCTAGGACACATGACAGAGTGACACTAGCTTGATTCTAGGTACTGTAATCCCCTGGATCGTGATTTACCTCCTTCACAAAGCCACAATGCAGGGGAAGTTGAACATGTGCCCGTGATGGAGCGTCATCCAAACAAATAATCTATTACAGTTAAATTATTCATAATACAATGGCATAAGTCCTCGTTTACTGTTCGTTTCTATACTCCGTGTTATTTCTTTGATCCTACATTCCTATTAATCTTATAATAAATCAAATTAAACTACTAATTTGTCAAGTCTTTTTAATCCTTTGGCCTAATTTAAAATTTTCCATTACTAATGGAGTGATAGTATACTTCACTATACTATGTATTTATTTGTTTTACACAGGAGTACAGGACAGATATAAACTAATAAAGAACATAAGATTAACATCTAATTTAGATCACCTATTAACATCTAATTTAGATCACCTGGTTAATGCAGTAAGTCACAGCAAGAACAGCCCAAGACATCATCCCAAATCTGCAGTTGGTAAAGACCTTTATGTCAAAGTTTTTACCAATTCTAGGATAAAGTTCCATTCCCTGCAATAAAAAAAAGGAAACAGAAAATTCATAAGCGTATAAGAAGTCGTTAATTGTTTAAAGGGCATGATAAACAGAGGTTAGTTGAGGTCTGCTATCAAATATTTAACCACACATTTTCTTCCCTTTAACACTTATTCAACAATTATACAATGCAAAGTTGTTATCTTTCGTATTGTCATGTGTCACAAACATTAACCAAAATGAATAGGAAGCAGGGGATGGGGGAAAGGTACTCAAGGTCTAAGAATTCTCACCCAGTAGAAATCGATTATTATATTTCCAGAAGATCCAGAATCAGTGGACGATGGTGCCACATGACCCTTAATATCATAAAAGCACAGGCATCAGTATTGCAATGAACATAACAAAATGATAAAAAGTTGTAAATTTTAATTAAGATTCATTGTAAACTCACTTTGATGTATAAAAAGACGCAAAAGATCAGGCTTCCAAACACAAGGGCAGAATAGATTTCTCCCAAATGGTCATAAACTATTGAAGGATTGAAAATGCCAAACCTAAACAAAGGCACAGAGAAAGAAGAGATGAATTAAAACCACTACTGGGTTCCCATGTTAATGTACAACACAATCCATGCATACAACTTGAAGATCAGAGAGGAGACACCGAAAAAAAAAAGTCAATGATGAGCCTTGGGATTGCACTCAATTCAATAGTAATCATAATTTTCAAGCACTAAAATGAAGCCTTACCACCAGAGGCCAAGATAAGTAGCTAGAGTCACAAAATACGCTAGCATACCATTCGCCTGCAACAATAACAAAAGGGTCGGGTTAATGCTATTGCTTGAATTGAAGATAGCTTGTTTATGAATATAGCAAAGAAAATAAGACCTTATAGACGGGACGGTTTCCAGCAGGAGAAATAGGGCCCTCAACCCTTTTCCCAGGCAGAAGGAGCTGGAGGGCAGCTTCAAATGCACCATAAACAAATATGATTTTCCAAGCAATTACAGTGGGTCTAGGCCAGATCTGGAGGAAACCCTCAAATCCATTGTCCCTCAAATATTCATAAGTTAGAAGTATAGATCCATCTCTGTGCACCATAGTATACCATCTGCAAAAGGGAATGGGAAAAATCTCAGCTTTTTACGAGAAAGCAATTGAGCATCCATCATTAAGCAATTGAGAGTGGGGTAGGGAACGGTGTGACAATCCCTAAAAAACAAACGGACGATTCCTAATAGTTGCAGTGCAGTGCAGTGCAGTGCAAATTGGGATGCGGGGTTGAGTTCGCATTAAAGTAAAAAGAAGAGTCAATTAAGAAATTGATGGCGTGAAATTGAAGGAGGAGAAAACTTACAAGAGGATGACGAAAGGAGGGCAGAGGGAAAGAAGAGAGAGCATGGAGAAATAAGTGAGTAACGGCGAGTGAACTGTTTTGGATTCCGCCATTGTTTCTGCCTACGAACTGAAACGATGTTGAAGAGATCGGACAAGAAGCAGTTGCAGTAACAGAAGAAGTAGCAGATGCAGTTGGGATAGATGAGATGGAGGGATTGGGAATTTGGGATGAATGAGAATATGAGATGCGATCGATCATGCAAGGGTGTTCGCTCACTCACCCAGTCTCCGCCAAAGTCAAAACCCAAACGCAGGCAGACCCATAAAATACGCCAATTGTCCTTTTTATTTTCTACCCAACGCATCCTTATTTTTGTTCAAAGCCCTGTGAATCTAGTCTTAGTTCTGAGCCTATTTTTTTGTAGGAGGATGGTATTGGGGTATTGGGGTATTGGACTATTGGAAACATCCTTGGGATACAGTATTACTCCGTACCTTTTTTTTATACAATTGGCGAAAATCAAAATCTACCTTTTAAAAAAGGATTTAGCATTCAATGCCATTGTAGAGCATAGAAAATGACCTTTTTTCAAAATATGTGAATGAACCAAAATAAATATATGAGATTTTTTTACGGTATTGCTATATACACGGTTAATTTTTCGCACTTTACACGGTGAAAAGCCACAAATGTGTAGTGCGAGTACGCAAGGTCTGTGGGGCCCTCCAACACAGCAATGACGATTTGCACGAGCACCGCATATTCGCTTCTTCTTCCTCTACTGTACCCCTCTCCTCGTGGCTCCAGGCGGACCTGTGCTCTCTCCCCCATGGCACCGCGCACAATGGACCTTCAACTCATGCCTAGGGAAATCATCAACCACCGGTCGATCTCTTCGGCAGCCCAATATCATCCGCGAGGTGGCTGCGTTAATTTCCACGATTAATTTGGCGGTGAATTGCAAGACCTAGTTCCAATTCGGATGTAGAGTTTCGTGAAATTGAATGTCGGTTGATTTACTCTGTAAGCAGGTAACCCTACCCCTTTTCCCCCTTCTTTTCAATTCACTCTACCTAGGGTTTCAGACCATTTCACCGCCAACACCGATTTGTAGGATGTTTGCCTGCGATTTCCACGAGGTCGGGAAGCGGATTTGCAGGCAGATTCAGGTTTGCATCACCGGATTTCCATGGGATTAGTGACTCCTGTTGGGGGCGGCGGCCGAGGTGGTGGTGGACTAGTGGAGGATTACATCGGAGATGGTGATTGGATTTATGGTCGGATCAATGGAGGAGATGAAAAGTTTGTGCGTGTGGGCTTTGGTGAATTGTAAAAAAAAAATTGTGGATCTGCAGCGGTATTTTAACCCTGTAAATAGTAAACCCCTTTTTTTTATTAGGTATGAATTCAAGCTCATAATACCTGAATCACAATGTTCGACAAGTCAACAGACAGACGATTGTGAAAACATACAATTGAAAATAGAAAAGGTGCAAAACAACAAGCGGAATCGCACCCTACAAAAGACGAATCTAGACAAACTAAATCTAAGAAGTTGAGGACGTATACTAAGGATGAAGCCAAGCCCCGTTGGTTAACGATACATCAGGAATCCCTATAAGCAGCGAAGACGAACCTCTAGGAAGCTCTTTTTCGATCACGGAGTCATCCCGTACACACCACCTCGATCTCAACAAGTCCCGACCCCGACTTCCAGAACCCAAACGAAGAAGAAGAGCGCCTAAACGCACCAAAGCAAAGCCACTCGTCACCCGAGCAGACCGCAACTCAAAGGACCGGTCGAAACAGACCGGTCAAACCCTATCGAGATTTGAGTCAAGCGCTTTCGAGCGAGATTTCAAGTCCTTATGGGATTTGTGAAGTTGTTAATTCAAGCCCTTTATTTATTTTAAGCCCTTTCAAGCAGGATTTCAAACCCATACAGAAATTGGGAAATTTCAAACTCATACAAAGGTTAAAATATATTTATAGATAACACACACATAAAAATATATAACCTTTTTTTTTATTACTTTGGGTCTTGGTGTGAAAGGTGAACTTTGAAGAGCCTTACACGCTAAGGGTGATTGACAGATCACCGACTGGACAACCGATAACGGTGCATCGGCGAAGCTAGTAGACCACCACAAGCAACAGGAGCCTAGGCCACCGTAGGCTTCTAAAAGAACAGACCAAGACCTAGATCAATGAACGATACGGGGAGATGAAAGACCCCAACATCGGATTACAGGAAATCGAAAACATGCGAGCAAAGGGAACAATCCTCCACCGGAGCCAGGGCCACCCCTGCAAGATCTAAACCCAGCCACGGCTACGTATTGAGAAATCTTCACCCAAGCCCACAACATGACCTAACCCAAACCACATGCCAGCGACAAGGGGTATATGTTGAGGCCCCAAAGGGGTTCTGAGTCTCACAAGGAGATTATTTGGAAATTAAGCTTAAATCGTTACTGTAAGTGCACATTGGAAACAAGAAAATGTCCGATACGAGCATGGAGGACTGTCGACGACATCAGAAGGTCGAGGTTGGTCGAGCCATGGAACAAGGAGGTGGCGTGGTAGTGGTATGAAAAACGAAGGTCGATGGCGATAGTGGCCATGGTTGGTGATGGGGTAACAAATGAGAAGAGGATGATATTGGTGGGGGCGGAACTGATAACGGCAGAGGCGAAGGAATACCATTTCTAACTTAGCAACCCACAGAGAGCGCCCTTATGCAAATTCGATTTCAACTCGAAACCATGAACCAGGGTTGAAATCACCATTTTTGAAGTCCGAAGATGACAACGGCCTCCGGCATACGCGAGAAAAAGACCCGGAAATTAGAACAGAGGGTATGAAAAGGGGCGATTAGGGGCTCCATGAAGGTTGATTTGGGGGAGTGCCTTCTGCGTTGATTTGGCCCAGAAAGGGGGGGATGAAAACCCTCTAAAAAGTCTCATTTTATGGGGACCCAAGCGAGATCGGAAGAGGCTATCAGCATCCACCACTAGCTTACCTGAGACACGCGACATGAGACCTCATGGCATAACCTGTACTGTGGCTTAGCAAATGGATAGACCATTTGATTCCCCCTTTGAGGGTTCTCATCCAACCAACGTAGAGATTTGAAGGCATACTTGTGCCGCGAGGAGAATGTGGTAGACTATTCACGGGTGGATGTTACCTAATCCCGTGAGGGCCTTTGAAAATCCTATATAATTGATAAGACGTGGATGAAAATTGTCAAAATTCCGCGGAGCACGTAGAAGATCGCGGACCTAGGCGTTTCTTAGCTGAGTAGCTCTCTCTCTATATATTTATTCCGACTTCCCAAAAGCCCCTTTTTCGCCCTTCGAGCTTAGCTTATATAGTGTCTTGGTTATACGGATACAGGGTGGACAATTATCTAAAAGGTCACTACACGTGGTGGGTATACTAGGACCCCGTGGATGGAGGGCATGTGTGACACGTAGCCATAATGGCAAAGGCTCGTATCTGTCCACTGACATATCTGGACCAAGTTATCCTTGTTCGCCAATCCCTTTCTTGACATTTACAACTCCTTATGTTGATCTTTATTAGGCTTGGCTTCAAGGTGATGCGTCGGGACTGTCAATATTTCTTTGAGTCACATCAGGAGGATTCACAAATAAATATATGAGATGATTATTGACATATATTGTAGGTGTTATATGCACTTCAAAGACTGGACTTGTTTAATCCTTAGACAATTGTGTGTCCTATAATCATAGTCAATTACTATAAAAAAACACGGATGGATTCTAAATCTATTTCGGATAAACAGGTCTAAGATCCATTCAATCATTCACCAGGTCCGACCATTACTTTTGGGTTTTGTTATTGGCACGACCAAGATCTCGCCAAATGCATGGTCGTTCTGCTAACTACGACTCTTAAAGTTGGTAAAGTCCTCACTGACTCCGACTCTCGAATTTGTTGCCCCGTAGCACTCCCATCAACGCATGATTCCCCTCATACACCATGGTTCTATACCACACGAAATGCCGACTCCTCTTGTTGGATTCGACAAACCATAACAACCCCGTCCCACAAACAGGGTGGTCGCCTCCTCTGTCTTCGATAGCCAATGTTGGCAACACCTCCGACCTCTACCAACCTTCTCCGTGTCTGATAGTCAATGTCAGTAATTACCGTCATGTGTTTGGTGAAAACTTATCGTGTGAATAGCATACTCGTTACTTTTTTTATAAAAAAAATGAAATGAAAGGGCATATCATTGATAGATCCACCCATACATCCATTTGTTTTTTTTAAATGAAAGTGTTTGAATTACATCTTAACGGATCTTGGATCCATTTATTCTGAATGGATCTTAAATTCGTTCTTATCTTTTTAACAAAATTCACGATAGGACATATGCAGTCTAAGAATGAAAGGATCAACCCCTTCGAGTGCAAACATAAGTTATGGCGAGTGCATATAGTACCAACCTAAATATACCAGAAGTGCAAAATATTCTAATGCCTAAATGTTGAGAGGGTTTCCTGATCAAGCAAATGAATTTGTAATCAAGACCCCGCTATAGTACAACAGAGTCAGGTTCGTCCGCAGAGAGATTGTCAGTGCTGATTTTATTATCTAAACTAAAACAAATAAAAACTATGAACTAGGGTTGGTTGTTATTAAATTTAGAAAGCATTCCAGAACCGTCAATCACCACAATAACAATCATACGCATCAACTATCAACAAATATTAGTTAAACTTTCGAAAAACCAAATATATATGTTCAACTTTCACTAAACCAACCAATTAATCGAATTCACTTTTATTTCATCAACTAACCACTCAATCTTAGTTATTCTAATAAAGAAAATTAACTTTCATTTCAAACCCTAAAACACTCATTCAATAAAAAATCTCAATCTTTTCATTCAAATTGCAAATCAAAATTATCCATAGACTTTCGCCCTAAGAATTCAACACCGAGATCAAATAAAAAGGGTTTCGGCTATGCGATCAACAATCCACCAACAATCAATACATACAATCATTGTTGGGATCACTGGTGACGTGTCAGGATGATGTGTCGTTGGTCCTGGTCCCAAATGCAATAAATATTCCTAACTTCAGCTAAACAAAAGATTAGTATAGCAGACAAGTAGGGGTCGAACCCACAGAGAAGTTCGATTCGTGTTTCCTATGGTGATTCAGAGCAAAATAATTGTAAAATGAGATGAATAAAATAGTCAAATAAAAAAAAGTATTAATGGTTGGAAAAGTGTATCAATATAATGTAAACGCTTCACCTGTAACTCTTGACAATGGTTGAGATTCATGATCATTGGATTGATTTTATTGTTATTCTCAATGGTTATTTCGTCTTTGGTTTAGATAGATTGATACCCCTTACAGGCTACCAATCTCTTACACTATATGCGACCCTAACTGGATTCTTAATACACATAACAGCACAAAGTCCTAAAGAACATGGCAGTTTGGGAGTACCAACCCTCCTAAGCAACTAGATTGTGGCTCTAACCCCTTCAACCCTAATTTCAAATGAACCAATATTTAACCAAGTGTTACTATCCTGCATAGATAATTGATGCTTTCACAGGAACAATGACCTATTTCTTGCTAATATGGATCAAATATTCTTACGAAATCATCAGTCGCTAGGAAAGATGCAGATTCTATCAAGGTGATCAATCAAGAGGGAACATGTGCAAATCAAAACAATAAGAACAAGAATAGTAAAATAACTCATGAATAACAATATGAAATCAAATCCTCACAATTTAATCAATCATGTCTTCGAATCATAGGTGTGTTAGTACTTAGGACAAGTACAAGTGTATTAACACCGGGTCTCCAACGGGCCTCATGAGAATTTTGGGTATGAAATCCCACTTTCAAGAATAAACTTTCGAATTTCAAACTTTCAACCCGTACTTGGTGCGCAATATCCGAACGAAGGTATCCGACCTTCGAAACGTAACCCGGGTTAATAAACTCGGGCCGTTACAAAGTTGGTATCAGAGCGAGGTTGTTGCAATCCGAGTACAAAGGGTTGAAAGGGATTTTAGAAAACCCGCCCAATGATTTCATAGGTTTTGGGCAAAATGAATTTAATTTGACCTAGGATAGCAAATAGGATCAAACTCGCGGGTAGAGACCAAGGCGATAGACATCCCTTAAGGATATAGAATCGGGGAACGATAGGCAAAATACTAGCTTTTATTTACAGATGGGTCTAGAAGACTCCAAGGAGTTGCACTACGGAGGTGGGAGTAGCTGAGTTAGGAGACCGAGAGGTATTTGCCTCCTCCAGTCAGCTGCCTCTCGAAGAGCAGCATAGATCATCTTTGTGCTTTTATAAACTTCGTAAGGGATCATATTAGCCTCGTTGACTGCTAACAAGAGGAAAACCTGTCGTTGTTCCTGCCAAAGAATACTTAAACCTACAACTAGTATAGTTGGTAAGAAAGAGGTCGATCCACAGGGAAATCTAATGAATTCTAGTGTTAATCTAATTGCAAGTAACCAAAAAGAGAGTTTTTGTGAGAAAAATATCCGCCTTTTGTCAAAGCGGAAATAAGCAAACAAAATAAAGTTGGTTGTAAAATGCAATGGAGAGAATTAGGTTCAATTCACCTACAATTTGTCACTTCAATTGATGAATTTGATCCTTGTTTCGGCCTCTAGTTCTTTTCTTTTTCTATGAATGTCCTTGTCCAGATCTTAGGTAAATTACTAGTCCTACGAGTCCAAGTAATTCTTATCTCTAAATAACCCTAACACGGTTAAGATTTAACCTAGAGATAGCATTAAGAATATGAATTAACCAAGGTATATACAATATCAAGCTACGAGTTGATATTTAACATATATTCAACTTCCTACACATCCAATTAGTCCTACGAGTCCTAAAGGGATATGATTGCCACTTGGGTTAAGGTTCGCTACGAGGAATCTATAAAACCCTAGCAATTGAATGAATCTACTCTAATTAGTTGATTAGGCCATGGAGAATAAAACACATTCAAGGAATTAAGCGCAAAGAAGTCGAAACATTCGAATAGAAATAAGAACTAGATTAAGAAAATCATAGTTCAACAATCAAAGATCCAAACTGTAGGCAAAACCTTGAGAGTTTAGTTGCTCATGCTCAAACATGCTCTCAATAATCTCTAAAGTGCATAAGGTGAATAGTAGAATAACCTAGAAATGTTTTTTAAAAGCCTACAAAGAGTCGGCCAAAAATAAAATAAAAAACCCTAATTAAGGTTCAGATCTTATTTGACAATTCTGCACGAGCCGCGGGGCGGCTACCTCAGGCTGCGGGGCGGCCAGGCGATCAGCAAAATGCTTCGACAGGTCTTCGGGCCGCGGGGCGGCCAGCGATTTCTTTAGCTTCCGTAACCGTCGTTACCTCTAGCTACTAATGCAATCTTCTTTAGCTTCTTTTGCTCTTCTCAAATTCACTTTACCTTGAATCTGCGATACCTAAAATAAACCATAGCATTGTGTAGATTCCGCCCGCCTCTTCCAACTCAACAAGTGATCATGTAAATGCAACTAAAATATGCAATATTTACACCCAAACTATGCTAAATGTAATCTATTATGCAATACTAATCATGCTCTATCAAATTCCCCCACACTTGAACCTTTGCTTGTCCTCAAGCAATAGAAAAATCAACTCTGCAGCCCCATAGAATAACAATTCATGTATCAACTCCAATATTCTTTAAGTGCATGAAAACTAGCAAACACAATAGATTAATAACATCATAGCACATAATTGCAATAATCATTGAAATCAGGCGACCATATCTATTCTAGACCTCACAAGGAATATGTGTTTCACTCTCGCTCAAGTTTTTAGGGTTAAATGTTTACGCTCAAAACTCAATCTTTAAAAGCTTAGCTAAAATAGTCTTGCACCAGTGTTCTAGCTCTCCACCGTTGGTGACTCTATACACAACAAAAATCATGAGATCTTTCAATTGAGTTGTAATGGGGCCAAGGTAGAAAACATAAGGTATGGAACAATGTAAGCCATGTGGTGCTCATAATCCGGGAACTAAGGAAGCAACCAAATCACAATACCACTCATAAGCTCATACCATAACTCTACAATGTATACAACTCCAATCTCAAGCATAAAACTTTACAAACCATACTCAACTCATTCTTTTATTCTCTTCTCTTTTTTTTTTCTTTTTTTTCATATGTTCTTTTTCATGCTACATCAAATGATTTTCCTTGACTTTTACCCTTAAGTGGGGAATTTTATCCTCCTTAGGTCCCAAGTAATGTATAAACTACTAGCAAGAATCAAAACATCTCATAAGAGTACTCCAAACATACAATCCACCACTCAAACCATCATCCACAATATGAATATTCACCAACTATTCCTAATTCCCGGATGGGGTCAAGCTATAATTGGCTATGGAAAAATCTTGTGGAGCTACAAAAGAATAGGCAATCAGGCTTAACTTGGCTTCAAGCAGAGGATAATATGTAAGGTAGGAATAGAGTCAAATAGGGCTAGTAAAGGTGCCTCAATCATGTTTAAGTCATGTGTAGAAATCATAATATGCAGCCTTGAAAAAGATATCTAAATGCAAGCCAAAGAGGAAGCAATTAAAGAGAATACACTCAACAAGCAAGAGGACTAAATTAAGCGCAGTCCTGAATAGGCCAAAATAAGCTCACCGTGTCATGTCTAGAACTTCAAGATCACCCAAAATCAAAGATCTTATATGCTCAATCATTAACCAATTATGCTCACTAAATAGTGTGGAAATCATATATCAAAGGCTTCAACAATCCAAGCACATCATGGGGCATAAGTTCAATAGATAAATTAGAGGACAAGTGGCATCCATATGGGAAAATAAGACCTAATATTCTAACTAATGCATAAATATAATTACATAAATAAATATAATTTTTGGATTTTTTAGGAATAACATAAACTAACATCAACTTAAATATTTAAACATGCAACCTAAAGTCAAAAAGCAAACATAAAGATAAAATACAAACCTAACATGTCATGTAAGTCTTCCCCCCACACTTAATTCTGACATTGTCCTCAATGGCGAAAACATCAAAATAAACTGAAAGGGAAAAGAAAAAGAAAAATAAAAAGAAAAACTAACATGCTCAATGCTGAGGTGGTGGTGGTGGGTAAGGTGGGAACTGAGGATAGGCAAACCGATAGAACTCCTCCTGTCTCTGTCTCTGCAGCTCATGAGCCTCCCAAGCAGCCTGTTGTCTCAGTACCATCTACTCTTGTATGCGCCGCATCTCTGCTTGGCTCTCACACATATCAACCAGGCTAGTAGTCAGTCCACGAACATCCCGACGGATGTCTCCAATGTCAACATACAGTTGCTGCTGATGATCCCACATAGCGTCCTGACTACGAGAGATCATCTGCTGATGTTCCCACATAGTATCCTGGCGGAGAGCCATCTGCTGCTGATGCTCTAACATGGTATCCTGGCGGAGAGACATCGTCATCATTCTCTACTCAAGCTCATAGTAACCTGGACCAGCACCTACTCCAGCTGTGCCAGAAGGTCCAACACCCCCACCTCCTACATCCGACTGAACATCAACAACACCACCATTATCATCCTGGCCAATATCATCCCCATCATCCTCATCCACAGGGCCCATAAAGAAATCGTCTACAGTAGGACCAAAAGGAAGTGGCCGGGCCCGCCGAGGTAATCTCAGCTGAACCCCCCCAAGATGGCCTGTCCTCTAGACCCGCATCGGCGATCTCCCCACCAAATGACCAGCTTTCCTCAACTGGGCCTCATCATATAGAAATGCCCCATGCAGAACATCAGGGACAGTGCTCAGATTGATACAATCTCGTGCTATGAGAGCGATGAGCCCCCAAAGCTAATCGTCGCCGTCTTGCGCTTGTCGATGATGTCCCTACAGTTGAATAGGAACAAATCCACCCAATCTGGGACCACTGGGCTCTCTAGCATCAAACACCATAAATACGACATGTCCCTAAGTGAGATCTTGTTGACCTCAGCTTGGGCAAAAAGTGTGTTGGCTAGAACCTTGTCGATCAGCCGTAGTGCAGGGTACCTAATACTCGAGTTATATTGGCCCTTCTTGGCCTTAAAAGGTACCCTAGTTGCCGCAAGCCAAAAAGCAATAGGACCCTCTCCTTTGGATACATCAAACCAACATGCGGTTGGTGCAACAGTAACTCTAAAAATCTGTCCCACCTGCTCCTTCGTCCTCGTGAACTCCCGTCCAAGCAACCGAAACACAATGGATGTCAATCGCACACTCAAAGTCGCTAGGAACTCCTTAACTAAGCTCGAATAAGTTGGAGCATTCTTGTCTAAGAAATTCCTTAAGCCTTCATGCTCTAACAATTGCCTAGTGCATACATCCATCTCCAACATCCTAAGTGTAGGCTCGTGGAAAAATTTGGTTTGAAAGAAATTACGGGTATTCAACACATTCCACTTCTCCTTTTGACTTCTACTCATCCCTTGGGGCCTCGACATGTTCAATTCAAGCTAAGAAAATTACCCAAGAAGAGTTGAAATCAAGAAGACTCACGAATGTTGAGTTTCTGCAGTGGCCGTGGCAGCCTAGGGTGGCGACGGGGCGGCCGACGATCAAGGTGGCCGTGGGACGGCTGGACTGGTGATGGGGCAGCCTCGAAAATCGCCGCATCTGCTGCTCTGACGTCGGATCTGCTCTCCGACGTCTCTCATTCCTCCCTCCGTGGTGGATTCAACCAAAAACCTTGAGGATTCTTGGAATAGGGCCGATTTCCATGTAGATCTAGGAGGAATAAGAGAATGTGTGTGGTTTTTGTGAAGGATGAAGGTGGATAATGGAAGATTTGTGGGGAAGGGATGATTTTTATGAAGGTTTAAAGCTTTGAGGGAGAAGCCTTTAATGGAGGTTTTGGTTTTCCTTGAGGAGGTTGAAGATAGATAAGGACAGATGAGAGGGCGTGGGGGCGGCTTGGGACAAAAAGGGGAAGATAAAAGAGTGGATAGGGTTAAAAGGGTGTAGCAAGTGGGGGCCCACACGGGTCCCCAAAAATTTTTACGATATGTCATGGGCTGCGGGGTGGCCTAGCAGGGCGACGGGGCGGCTGGCGATTGCGAAAAAAGTTTCGCTCTCTGATGGGGCCGCGGGGCGGCCTCCTCTTTTCTCCTAATCTCCTCTTCTTTTTATTCTGCAAGTTTAGTGTGCCGAACCAACCAAAACTAAACTAAAAATAACTTAATGTAAGAAGAAAATAGCATCTAAACTACTTACCTTGGGTTTCCTCCCAAGCAACGCCTTTAGTTAACGTCGTTGGCTCGACGTCATGACTCCTTAGTGATCGTCAGTACTTGGTTCATGGAGAACCAAATCATCACCATCCTCTTTGACAAAGCTCTCATAATATGGCTTCACTCTATGACCATTTACCTTGAAAATGTCTCTATTCCTCTCATTGAGTAGCTCTGCTGCACCATGAGAAAAGACATTAGTAATAACATATGGCCCTGCCCATCTAGAGCGAAGCTTACCTTGGAAGAGTTGTAGGCGCAATTGGAATAGAAGGACCTTGTCTCCAACTTTGAGGTCCTTTCGCAAAATATGTTTGTCGTGCCATGCCTTAGTCTTCTCCTTATAGGTGTCGGAGTTATCATAGGCATCCAATCTCAACTCTTCCAAGTCCTGTAGCTGGAGTTTCCTGAACTTCCCAACTTCATCAATTTGCATGTTGTATTATTTCACCGCCCAGTATGCCTTATGTTGTACCTCGACAGGAAGATGGCAAGCATTTCTGTAGACTAATCGAAATGGAGACATCCCAATTGGAGTCTTGTAAGCCATTCGATAAGCCCACAAAGCATCATCAAGTCTTACACTCCAATCCTTCCTGTTTGGGGCAACAGTCTTCTCCAAGATAGTCTTAATCTCGCGATTAAATACCTCAGTTTGCCCATTAGTCTGAGGGTGGTATACAGTAGACACCCCTCTGCATCATATGATATTTCTTTAATAGTGCACTTACCGTCTTGTTGCAGAAATGAGTCCCTTTATCACTTATCAATGCTTTCAGCACTCCAACTCTAGAGAATAGCTCTTTGAGGAAACCTGCAACAACTTTTGAATCATCAGTCCTGGTGGCCTTCGCCTCCAACCACTTGGAGACGTAGTCCACCGCAAGCAAAATATACAAGTTTCCAAACGAGTTAGGGAATGGTCCTAGACATGGCCACGGGTCCGACCCGCCTCGAGAACCCAGGGGGCATGACCCGAATCCTAACCCGAGATTCCGGTGGGTCGATGGGTTCGGGTCACCCGGCGGGTCGACGGGAACTTGATGGACTAAACACCATCGAGAATTTCAATGATTTCGAGGTCAATCTTTCCATTTACGAAACTCTTTTGAACTTTTTAGAACCGGGTTTACATTATAACGCCTCGTGAAGTGGATACAAGCATTTTATAGGGGCACTTATAGATTGCTTGCTAAGACCTAGTAGAGATGTTATGATGCTCTTCGAGTTATAATATAACCAAGAGGTCGGGGAAAGGATGTGATAAAGGCCCATATCACATACTTGTTGTGACCAATTGTGGATATTATGATCACGACAAAGATGCTGTGAGGACCTCATAGGGGCACTTATGAGGTGCTTACGGGATCAATGGAATGATCCTTGAACTCACCTATTTGAAACTTCATCCCCTTGCTTTCACATGGTTTTGTCTCGAGGACGAGACTTGTTTTTAGAGGTGGATGATGTAAAGGCTCGGGTTTTCAAATTATGATTTTGGATAAAAAGAATTTAAAACGGATTTAAATTGGATATTTTAAGGAAAACTCGCTCTCAATTGAATAAATCGAACTTGAAACTCTTAAAGCAAATTTCGACCCAATTTTGAACTTTTAAAGATCGATTCCATCTTTCACCTCGAAATTCGAAAATTTCTTCGGTAAGCGACATCCTATTCGGTTTTAAAATCTAACTGGCCGAGAAAGAGGGTTTCGAAACCGACTTCCAGAAATTTAAATTTCCGACTCCGTAACCACAAGTTCCCGTCTTTTCCTCCCATACTTATCCAAAAATCGGCCCATGGTCCCCCTTTTTGAGATGTATTTGAATCAAAGCATGAAACTTCCTGCTCATCTTCCTCTTACCCAATTTGAGTAAACACCCCCATTTCACCTTTTCTCTCCCTCATCCTTGTGCCCCTTGAAATAGAAAACAAACAAGCCCCTTGTCCCTTTGATTCATCCGAATTGAGCCCCAAATCCATACCCCTTTTTACACAAAATCAGACCTTATTAACTCTTACAACTTACCACAAAAAATCAAACACAAACCTTATTCTTTTCTTCCCCTTTTTCTCCCATCCCACAACTCCTCCCTCCTGCACCTCTCCTTTTCGAAGCACCATAGAAACAGGTCGAAACTGCCCCTCGAGTCCCCTGTTTCGAAGCCGCCGAAGCCGCATCTCCGAGCGCCCCTGAGAACACCCGAGCACATCCCCAAGAGGAGCTGGGCACCTGTCGAGCCACCACCCGACCTCCTCCTCTATTACCCCTGAGTGCAGCTCCTACCACCTCCGAGCCTCTGTCTGAGCGCCAACACCATTTTCCGAACTTCCTTCGCCCCTGTTTCCCTTTCTAAAACCGCCAGTAGGTTCCTCCCTCTCTTTCTCTCTATTAAAACTCGAAAAGATCTGCCTTTAAACCTCTCTCTTTTGTTTGAGGTCAAAAACACGTCGATGCCGCCCTAGACGAGCCCAAACCTAAGCTTCCGAGTGCTTTTCCGGCGAATCGAGGACCCTAGGTGAGCAGCTCTTTCTTCTTCCTCTCTTTTTGATTTCGTGTCCTTGGTGTCAGGATGGGTGACCGGAGTACTGTCGCCGCCGGAAAGTTCCTTCCCTTCCTCTTCCTTTCCAAATTTTCGAATCCAGTAGATTGGTGAAGACAATGAACAGTGAGCAGTCCGGTTCAAATATTTAAATTGTTTTCTGGCCCGGTTCAGTGATTTTAAATAAATAATAAAAAGGTCCTGGTCCGGTTCATTTTATGAGATCAGTTTTTAGGGGTTTTGGGCCGGGTTCTAGGCCGGATCCGGATCTAATTTTTTGGGTTATGTTAGATCCGTTTTTTTTAAAGGGATTGGGCCTATTACTTGGGCTGATTTCTAAAAATAAAGGAAAGAGAGGGTTTAGTTGGGATTATATATATGTAAAACGTAAAATTATGTTTAAGACTTATACAAATATTATATTAATAAATGGATATACAATATATAATATTATGACCTTTGAAATTATTGAGATTTAAAATATATTAATTGGACTTGAATTTGAAAAAGAGAATTTCTAAACCTATATATATATATTTTCGGTATAATATATATTAATAAATAGAATATAGAATATTATATAATATTATTGATTAGATTTAAAATATAATATTATTTGAGATTTAAAAATATAATATCATTGAACTTGGATTTTTAAAAAGAGATTTGGAAAAGGTTTCCAAGTTTGGAAATTGATTTAATAAAATTAAAAAGAGGAATTTTGGAAATGCCCTAACCTTGTCGAATTACTTTTGAAATAATAATAATAATAAAATAAGTTGATTTAAAGGACAATGTCTATAAAGGAATTTTCGGGTCAAGTATGATTGGGAAAATGTTTTGAATAAATAGTTGCCTAACTTGATGAATAAAATTGATAACTTGTCTGAGTATAAATTTTTCTATGTTGATATTGCTATGAAATGATACGATAATATAGGATCTATGATGAGATCTTGATCTGATAAGCATGTTTTGATGTGATATGATTGTTAAGTATGACTTGTGAGATGCAATGTTGATATATACCCTAAATGATAATGATGAGATATGTGGAATTATGTGACATCGTGTGTGCTTGTATGTTTGAATAGATAGACTTATGCTTCCATTATGACTACTAGGTGACTTTGAACTATGTGATTGCTACGATGTTGTTATGCACCGCCAGGTAAGTTCCTTTATGGACTTACTCAGATTCGAAAGAGAAATCTCCTGCTTGTGATCATATGAAATACTAGGTGCTTCATATGCATTTAAAAGCATTCCATGTAGTATCATGCTATGATTGCACTTGTGAATGAGCATTCGGTTACTCTGTGTGTTTGAGAACATAACGATCGTTATCTGTGAGTCCTAGAGTCTTTGCTAGGGTCATAGGGTAGCCCAGCCTCATCGGGTTTGCCTTGAGTCAGTATTGTCGATATATGAGCATGATGATGAGATAGCCCAGCACCATCGGGCATGAGCATGATATGATGATATGATATGAGCATGATATACGATATGATGATGAGACATGATGATGAGACATGATGAGATATGATATGATATAACATCGAACCGGTCAGTCTCTGCACTAACGGGAAGGGGTGCAGAGGTAGGAGAGGAATATGCCACTTGACATTCTTTGGGGCCCTTTACTGTCTTTCTGCACTTATATTATATCCTGACAAAGCATGTCGATCTTGAGTGTTAAATTGCCGTATTGCATTAGATCATCTTTATTATAGGTATAACGTATGTGTATGCTTACTTGCGGGACAGAGTACGTTGGGGGGTATCGGTCTGACCCCGCTCGCACCAATTGTTTTTAGGTATGCTTGCTTTGTGTTTCTATGGGGTGGGCAATCCTCCTAGGTGAATGCGAAGAACCTGCCTGACTCTACTAACTTGGCTATGAAGTTTTCTGATGACAATGTTTTATCGATTTGGTTTTGACCCGGCCTCGCCGTAGCAAGTTGTACTTTACTTCCACTTTCCGCTTTTCATTAAATGAATTTTTGCAACTTAGACTTTTAGGAAAGGTTAAGGGTACCCAACGATCCTTCGATCGTTTTGGGGTTCGAAATCCCCACTTTACAAATACTGATCTTTTGAGATTTGAAACCTCGACCCGTACCTGAATTGCAAAATTCGAACGAAGGTATCCAACGTTCGAAACGTAACCCAGGTATTTATATCCGGGTCGTTACAGTAAAAATTATCACCCATTCAAAATCAATAAAACGAGGATAAGTGTACAATTAAATAACTTATTATTTTTTAACTTGCCTTTATATATTTTAATTAAATGATTTAAAATTTTTAAAATTAATTATCAGATATAAATATATAATTAAATTAATAATTTTTAAATTGTTGAATCTATTAACAATTCAGTTAAATATTTTAAATTATTAAAAGTAATTATCAAATATAATATAACTATAACAATAAATTAATAATTTTTTGAATTGTTGAATTTTTTAACAATTTCATTTAAAGATTTTAAATTATTAAAAGTAATTATCCAATGTAATTATAAAATTATATTGATAAATTTTAATATTGGTAAATCAATTCAATTTTTTAATATTTGAAATTATAGAGTAAATATTGTGGAGTATGAAAAAAGTGATGAGATAGATTTTTGGGAAACATGACCATTATGAGGAGTGAGAAATGATCATATGGGTGACATTCGGAGTAAGAGATCAAGAATCGAGTCTCACCAATGACAGAGTGGGAGCAACCTCTCAAATGAGGGGTACTCCTTGTTGTGCGCAGTGAGCACTGAATCCAACCACTGTTGTTAGTGGACTCACCGTGATTTACCACATCTCACAATTCTCGTCGTGCCGGGGGGTGGGGAGGAGTGAGAGGCACACGGGGTAAGCGATTTCACCTTTTTGGAGCAAGAGAAATGAATTTGGAGCAATAGAAAATGTGGTCGACGAATGAGAAAAGCTGAAAAGGAAAGAGAAAGTTTGAAAAACTGGACCATTAAAGATGTTATAAGAGTATTTTACATGTTATGTAGCTGACCATTAAAGATGATAAAAACTATATTATATAAACTATCAATGTTTATTATTATTGTATCATTACCAACCAAGCTAGTCAAAACTTAACACTTTATTTACTAAAATTTAATATTTAAACTCTTTACAATGCATGGATAAAGTGATATATTTTGTTTAATGAATAGAGTATTAAATTGTATTGTATTATTTTAAAAATCATGTTTTAATCTATGTCCTAAAGATTAAAAAACTCTAAAATTAAAATATTTTATCTTTTCTTAATACTCCATCCGTTTAAAAAAAGTTAATATTTCATATAGTTTTTATCATTATAAAAAAACGTATATGAATAATAAACGACAAGTTTTAATTAACATAGGGAGTATTAATTTTCTAAAGTCGGTTACATTATTGGTAAGAAAATTTTACTATATCCTTGAACATAGAAAAAAAAATAGTGACAAAGTTGGTACTCACGTTCCATTTGCATAACCATATATCATCAAGATGACCTATAACCATATATCATCGTGATGACCTATAATGCAATATTGTATTATATTATAATTTCTAATACATGTGCAAATTATGTGAGTAACCCAAGCTTCGAAACTTCAATATTTTTGTAAGCAATATCAATATCCCCTATTTCATGTTTATCCAATTCTTATTTTATGTCCATACAAAAGTTTCGGAAGAAACAAATTTAAAGGCCCTTCCTCTCCATTGATCTCTCCCACCCTCACTCTCCACCACAAAACCTCCCCCACCTCCTTCCCCTCTTCCACTGCCATGGCTGCCTCCACCGCAGCTGCTGCCTTGGCAGTTACCAATTTACCATTCTACCCTTCCAACTGTCACCTCAGTTCAAACCTCAGTCCCACCACAAAACCCTTTCGGTTTTCCCGTCTGAGGCCATCTGGTTCCATTGTCAGATGCCAGTCGGATCCTCACAGCCGGGCAGTACCCATCAAATTAGTCACAAATGGGTACCGATTCCTGCAATTGGGTCCCCATACGACCCATTTGGATCGGGTCAACCCGGCTAGATCAAGTGGTTCTTCCGCGAGCGGTGGCCTCACTTCCACTGTCCCCCAAAAAGTTAGTGCTGATTCTTACAATTGGTACTTTTCTTTCACTAAATTATGCATTTGGACTTTTCCATTGTTTGATCATTGCTTTATTGATGGTAGTGCTTTCCCTTGCCCTTGTAGAGTTGTAGAGGTAATGAAATAATGCGGTTATTACAATATATGTTCCACGGAACAGATACAGGAAACATACATTCCAATTGTAGTTACAGTATATTGTTTGGAAAAATTCAATTTGTACAGTAAAGAGTACGAAAAATTTATCTCCACTTCAAGTTGAGATCACCTAATCTGCAATTACGGTCCATAATATAGTCGGTATCGCTTGATTGGATGTGCCAAATTATTTAATTATTTTTCTTAATAAATGTAGTAGTTTTATAATTGTTTTCACGGACTATAGAAACAACTATAAATGCGGATTAGAGTATCCTCACTGCCCTACTTCGGCATAATTAACATTAACATTACTGTACTTATTTTGTCTTTTTTGGAAGTATAATCCTAATCATCAACGTTGTATCAAGTGATAGCTGTCTTGTTTTTTTTTTTTAAATATTTTTTTAATCCTGAACTGTTAACTTGTTTAGATTGATAATAATCTGCTAATTGAGTAAAGCTTTACCGGTTGAAAAAAGAAACAGTGTCGAAGATATAGCCGTTGATCATTGAGTGTATAAAGTTCAAAACGTCTGTGATTCGAAGTGGAGTTTCTCGTATATACTTTGTTTAACAGGCAGGCCAAAACCGGTAAGGTACTTACATGACATAGTTTGAATCTCACTTTCGCATCTTGCAAATCTTGTGCCTGATATTATTAGGTGATCAACTTATTATTATCCTGTTGTGAAATGTGATATGAATTCTTGATATTTCTAGGTGTTTGGCCTCTTGCATTTGATCGTCTCACTGGGGATCATGGTAGCAACAGACAAGCTACTCAAGAAGGCGTTCTTAGAAGCATCCATTAAGTTCCCAAGTGCTTTGTTTGGGATGTTTTGTGTGTTCTCAATCCTTGTGATCCTTGACACTATAATCCCAGTCGCTGCTTCTGGATTGATGAAATTCTTCCAGCCCGCAAACTTGTTTATTCAGCGTTGGCTTCCACTTTTCTATGTGCCATCATTGGTTGTTCTGCCCCTTGCTATCAAGGATATCCCTCCAGCTTCTGGTGTCAAAATCTTTTTCATAATAGGTATGCCGCCGAGATATTTTTCAATGTTGATTGAAATGCTAAACTTTTGAGGTCTTATCATCTCTTTCTTTTAATGGATACCACTGTTTATTTCCTATGCAGTCTGACCCTTCTTGATCCAGTTCTTCTTATAACCATTTATTTTATCATTCTCATATTCCTTCAAGGAAATTCATTCTTTGTGGGATTCAGGGCATTGTTGTATGCATTCCCCGACCATGCTTCTACCCCAAATCTCTCCCTTCAAACTCCACTTTGGGAGATATTAGGGGAAGGTTGTTGATATTTCATCTGCGATCGTTTTTTGTTGTTGTTATTGTTGGTGTTCAAGTGTAGATCAGCATAGTGCATTCACAACTATTGCAATGGTCTATCTTATTACTAGTTTGCATTCTAATGAGCTTTGCATAAAGTGTGGGTAGATGGAACTTTAGGGTGTATTTTGCAACATAAGGTCCACATGATAAGACTTCTGTATTGACAGATTATCACATTATTAGCACTTGGTACATGGTTAACATAATTACCACTCACACTCATAAGAGTATATATATGGGTACTGCAGCCTATTTCTTAAGCAAAAGCATGTCTGTGTGAGTGCAGCTGTTTTCTCTGGCATACTTAATAATAAACACAGATGTGATGTTAATGACATATCTTGTAATATTAGTTTATTCCATTGCTGAGCTGTTCATTTTATCCATATTACTCCATTTTTTAATGTATATTACCAATTGTTATGTTATATTAGTTTGTTATTAACAATTTTTCTGTTTTGGTATTTCTTCAGCTGTTGGATGGCTAGCTTCACTTTGTGTTGCTGGTTTCACAGCAATAGCTGTTCGGAACATGGTGAAAACACAAATGATCCCTGCTGAGCCAATGGAAAAGCCACCACCCTTCTCCTCTCTCGAAGTATGGGCATGGTCTGGGGTTTTCATTGCTTCTTTTGCGGGTGCTTTTTACTACCCAACTGCTCTGGAAACGACTGCTAGGACTTGCCTTCCCTTCTTGCTATCATCAACTGTATTAGGCTACATAGTTGGTTCCAGGTGATATTCATTTTCATCTATTTTTCATCCCAAAGTGAATAATTATAGCATTGTATAAATCTGAACTTGCAGCATTCTTATGCTTTCTTGCTTTTGTGTTTTAGGTTGCCATCTGCCCTGAAGAAGGTTTTTCATCCAATCATATGCTGTGCATTATCTGCGGTTTTGGCAGCATCTGGTTTTGGGTATATCTCAAAAACAGGATTGGATGCTGTTTTAGGTTCGCTACCAACTTCCTCTCAGTTTCCAACATGCTTTCTGTTTCCTCATCTTTTTGGATAATGCCTTTTGAGCTGTGACTGTACTGCAGTCTGCAAAACCATTTTTTTTTTTGTTTTGTTTTGTACGCCATTGCTCTTGGTTAAGATTGACAAGTTTTTGCTAAAAAAAATGGAAGCTTGAAGAAATTAGAGAACGTCTAGCTTGTTGAATACTAACTTGGTACAATTGAAATTAGAGAGCGCCTATGCTTAATTTTTGCTGGGATTCAGGAGGAGAGCCATTGCTTCCTTTGTGAAAAATTGTACAATTGAAATATTTCCAGAAGCAACTCTGAATTCCTTAACACTTTGTACCTTTTGTATCTTTGTATTTAAGAGAAATGTGGTGAACTATGCAGGAGATTACCTCACAAAGTCTGCAGCCAACCCGGGAGCCGGTGATATTTTGATGGGGTTCTTGGGATCGGTTATCCTTTCTTTCGCCTTCTCTATGTTCAAACAAAGGAAGGTAAATTTACTCACTGCATTACAAGAAAATGTAAAATATCCTCCAAGTTGTTCTCATGTATAACCTTGTTGTTGTAACAACTCCACAGCTTGTTAAGAGGCATGCAGCAGAGATCTTCTCGTCTATCATAATTTCAACGCTGTTCTCTCTTTATTCAACTGCTCTCATTGGACGGTTGGTAGGGCTAGAACAATCCCTCACTATCTCGATCTTACCTCGTTGCATTACAGTGGCACTTGCCCTAAGCATAGTCTCCTTTTTCGAAGGTAATAATATGATGTCTAACATGTAAAGGTAAACAATGGTGCTATAGTGTTAAGAAAACCTAGGGTGCATGGAAATCCCGACTTAGGTGATAAATTCTATATTGATTAGCATTCATTATGTTTGATGTTCTTTTGTTGCTAGGTGCTAATACATCCCTTACGGCTGCTACTGTTGTGCTGACGGGTCTGGTTGGAGCGAATTTTGTGCAAGTTGTGCTGGATAAACTCCAGTTTCGTGACCCCATTGCTCGTGGAATCGCAACTGCATCCAGGTAAGCAACTTTTCTGCTCCTTTTGGCTGAAACTTGTTGCTTTCCGAGGTTGAGAAATCAAATATCCCAGTAGAATACGCTGGCTGCGTATACTTTAGCACAAAAAAACCCTTCTTGAAAGTATATATACTTAACCTAAAACCCGGATAATTTGTACATTCCAGTGCTCATGGGCTGGGAACTGCAGCATTATCAGCCAAGGAACCAGAGGCTCTCCCATTCTGCGCCATTGCTTATGCCCTCACCGGGATCTTTGGCTCCCTAATATGTTCTGTTCCGGCTGTTCGACAGAGTTTGCTCGCAGTGATCGGTTGAACTGTCGTCATTCCCTTCCAAAAGCGATTTGATTCATCATTTCTTTTTGACCAGAAGATCTGCTTGCTGATAATAGCTTTGAATGTAAATATCAATCTTGATGCAGGCTTGATCAGTGTTAATTTCAGTATGCTCCCATCTCTTTGGTGAGAGGAAGATTCAACAAATTGCTCATTTTTTTAAAAGAAAATTACAGATTCAGAAGTTGAAACGATGGTTCTGTAATTTGATCCCTTGTTCGCTTCAAATTGGAACTAGTCTTTTGGGCTCATTCGATTCAACACGCAGAACCAAGAATCAACTAACAGAGAGCAGTTAGAAAGGGCGTTAAGGCCAACACCATTGGCAGGCAGGAAACATGGCATATATCTAAAACTGCCAGGTCATGGGCTGCAATTCTGGAGGAACAAGATTTATCTCTGAAAGCTAAGCTTCTCTTTCCACGACGGGTGGGTACGGAATGAGGGTGGTTAATCTCAAAGCTCAGAAGCAGGAAATTGCTTGGTTTTGTTCGACTTTGGAACTCAAAAAGGTTCCGTTAAAGATGGGGGGATGAGCAGGAACAGGCCTTAGGCCTCCATGTGGGCACTGGAAATCGACACAATGTCATGGACAAGACGATGCAAAATTGCTTGATGCCCGGTGGAACAGGAATTTCACGATTCAAATACGAAAGCGGAGGTACGAAATGCGATTTGATAGAATCCCAGCTAGAAGGCCATAAATCGACCTCGAAACTGAGCTTACCAGGGTCTAGGGATTAGCTTGCTGAAGGAGACAAGCCCGTCCGAAGATGTTCTGATGAAATAGCTTACCAGGGTCTAGGTGACGGATTCACCTCCTAATTACTAGACTCGAACCGGTCTCAAAAAACATCCCTACACCATAATCGCAGAAGCAATGTCTATGCAAAAGAACTTGCCACGTGTCGGGCCAGCCAACAAATTTTAGGAGAGCTTCTAATTTTTTTTTCCTGTCTTGTTGAAGGGGGGATCTCTGTCATTCGCTCCCATTCATGTACAAGACACTCGCTGCTCAAGTGGTTCTCTACCATTTGCTCCATGCCTCGAAGTCGGGTTCAAGGAAACCCACCGCTTCTCTCCCATTCTTGTACAAGTCAGTCGCCGAAATCGAGAGGGCAACTACCTATCCCAATTCGCACCTCGAAGACGAATTCATGGAAACTACCGCTTGGATACCGAACAATTCACGGTGATGTGAATTGCTTGATTTGGGCGGCCAGGAAACCTTGGAGCCTCGAAAAACCCTAATCTCCCTCAGTTGGGATTTTTCTAAAGGGTTGGGACTCATGCTGATATCGATTTCCTTGGAGAAGCGGAGGGCAACCAATTGGCGAGTTGAGACCATGAAGACGACGACGGGGCGCTGCCGCGCTGGTAGTGACTCATACCAGCACTGGAGGTATTTGTTTGATTTACCATGTTCTTTTTTCTAAACTTTTGTATTTAGGTTTTTAAAATTGGCTAAGTTGGTCCCAATTTGTTCGGATGGATCGATTAGGGCTTTTTCCAAGCTCACATTTTTCCACTAGTTCAAGTGTTAATTTGGTGATTTACAATCTGTCCATGGTTAATGAGAGAGCAAAACTAAGCAAGCCCACTAGGGCCCAAGGGCATTCTTGTCTTTCCTACGGTAAAACCCTCAAACCCTAATTTCTATTATAAAACATGAGATATGCCTCCATATGGGAGGAGGAATCAGAACAATACTGACTTGAGCGTCGGAGGGTCCTCCGGGGGAGACAAGTCCCGCCCCGACCTCGTTTGTTCTTGTTTCACAGGCTAGGGTTCGTGTTGAGATAATCGATCTCTATCAACAATTATCATGAGTGGATTTATGCACTCACAATTGGCGCCGTCTGTGGGAACCGATCAAAAAGCACTAAGATCGGAACCCTAATGAACTAAATCGAAGAACCCAACTGTCGCCGAGGGCCAGGGGCACTACTAGTGATCGTGCTTGCTTGCCGCCGCAAGCACCCATAATGCAATCAGAACTCTAGCTTGTGAAGAGGGGTAATGTATCGACGGTGGAGCCGGTGAACCTCCATGGAGCGGGCTGGTGGAGCCGTCCCTCGACAAGATTTTCAGCCGCAGATCTCATGGCTCGGGGCACGATCGCAACAGCCTTGGAAGTTCGCACCAATCAACCAGCGTTGATGGACCCTCCCATCGAGTTCGATCCTCCTTCTTCATCAACGCTCGACGGTCAATCTTCACCAGTGGAAATCGGGGAGTTTGGATCGGTGACCTGTGAACCCAAACACCAAGCAGCGTCGCAAGGCTTCCTGGCATCCGCCCATCTAAAGGCAAGCACGCACATGGGCCATCGAGCCGCTACCCGCCCACAATCGGTGCCGATCAGAGAGAGAGGCGGTGGATGCTACGGGCGTTCATGACGAGGGACAAGATTTCACGGCATTAAAACCAAACGGTTTGAAAAAAGGAAGAGATCATTGATTTGCTTACAAAGTTAGATCGATCAAGGTTCATTGGTCTTAATCGCAACCAGAAGCATTCCACCTACCCGACCTCGATCGCCTTTGTCATCGAGTCGCAATCGGGCAGCAGCGGCATCATCGTCCAATTCGCATTGCCCTCTCAGCATCCAAACTGCGCTCTACAAGATCGCAGGACCACGCCAAGACCACCGCGCCGCCTCTCCGGACGGGCGCCCAGTACACCGCGCCGCTGTGCAGTACCATCCCTCCTCTGGCTTGTCACGTCCACGCCATCGTCGCTGGGCCTCCATCGAGCCTCAACCGGACCATGATCGGCGTCGATAGGTCAGGCGTGCCCACAGACGCCTTCGCCGCCGCCATCGTCTGCGATTCTAAAGTCTAAACGAGGAAGATGTAGAATTAGGGCTAACTACAAAATTGGCCCGGAGTTCTCACAAACTGCGAAATTGGCCTGATCTTTCTAAATAGTTACAACGAGCGATCCAAACTTTCAAGGTTGCAGATTTTTGTCCCTGCAGACTCCTATTTCCAATGGATCCAAAAAGAGGAGTACAACTGGCAAGGCCGCACAACATTAAAGCCCCAAGTCAAGATCAGGGAGTGTTCAAAGGCTTTTGTCTTTCTCCTTAACAAATATGGCTTTATTGTTCAATTATTTACTTAATAACTTTTGTTAAAGTATAGCGCTTTCATATGGCATAAAATAGCAAGGAGGGGCGAGGCATAATGACCACCGAGACAAAAAGCAGCGGTCATGTTCATAATTGCCACGGCGACAGGATCGCATTAGTTTCATAATCGGATAAGTTATTCTCCCTTTTGATATCATTTAGTCAACAATTACTACTTACCTCTATGGTTCAACTAGCACTTAATTTCGCTTAGTTGATTTTCAATAATTCATATGCGAAAATGGCTAGGATTCTCCTTTCTCAAACATCTAATCATAAATAGGCACATCGTAGATCTATTTCTTGATGATCTTGACAACTACTACTTATACTTTCTACTAGAAGACCTCAGTTGTGAATCTTAGCACGATAAGCAAAAGTTGCTAATTGAGTTGTAGATTCCTCTTAGTTATTCATATTACATGGTTATTACGTTCAGATGGGTAAGAACAGGAACCTTCAGTGAAGAGGAAGTCAAAGGGGTAGATGTTGAAAGGCTAAGATGAGCAGTGAACAACTCAATGACTAGTCACAGTCATTAAAAGAGGTAGTTTGCCCTAAAGCAACTCGTCGTCTCGAGCAACAAGTGACCTTATGCTACAAATGACATACAAGTGAATATGGGGGCATAACCCTCGCAACAAATCGCCAATCAAGGCCGAAAGATAGCCATTCAAGGCCAACAAATCGCCAATCAAAGACAAAAGATAAACCAATCGCCAATCAAGGCCAAAAAATCGCCACTTACGGCCAACAGTTCGCCACTTAAGGCCAATAGTCGCCAATCACAGGCCATAAGGAGTTCGTCAATAAAGACCAAAAGTAGCCAATCATAGGCCATATCGTGGAAGCCGTCAAAGGCCAATATAATCCGTCACCGTTAGGGGCAGATTTATACGCCAATGAAGGCCAATAGTCGCCATTTACAGGCCAACTAGTGGACGCCAATGAAGGCCAATAGTTGCCATTTACAGGCCAATTAGTGGACACCAATGAAGGTCTGTAGTCGCCGTTTATAGGCCAAAATCTCGGCACCAATCATGGTCAATATTATTCAACCATTGGCAATCAAGGGAGTTTACCCAACTTGTTATCCAAGTACCCATCTACAAGATCAAGGACTAACCAAGTGATCAAGAGGAACATCCAAGTATAAGCATAAGGATTCCCAAGGATCGGAAATTATCGGCCTCCTTCACCACTGATAAGTGCTAAAGAAGCCCGAGGGGCAATTGAGAGAGCAAAACTAAGCAAGCCCACTAGGGCCCAAGGGCATTCTTGTCTTTCCTACGGTAAAACCCTCAAACCCTAATTTCTATTATAAAACATGAGATATGCCTCCATAGGGGAGGAGGAATCAGAACAATACTGACTTGAGCGTCGGAGGGTCCTCCGGGGGAGACAAGCCCCGCCCCGACCTCGTTTGTTTTTGTTTCACAGGCTAGGGTTCGTGTTGAGATAATCGATCTCTATCAACAATTATCATGAGCGGATTTATGCACTCACAGTTAATGTCATAATTTGTGGCAATTGAAATGTGTATGGTTGCAATTTCCAATTGGTTGTCAATCAAAGTGGTCAATGGATTAATAGAATTGATCAATTAACTTTTTGATGTCAAAAAGAACGATAATATCATGATGTCTTTTTTCTTCAAAGTTAGTATTGAGGTTTTTTATTTTGGGTTATTTTGTCCCAATTTGTCCTATGAACTTATTGAGATGCAATTAAGCAATCCTTTCTGTTGATTGCAGCGAGGTAGTTGCATCTTCCGATTTGGGTTTGTCATAGTCATAACTTATTTGAGAAACAAGAAACAAATTTTCATTGGGTGGAAATTTCTTTCATTGAATTCAACACCTTTTGACTGCCCATAACTATTAACTTTTTTATGTCAGAAACAATGATATCATGATACCATTTCTTCAAAGTTAGTATTGAGTTTTTTTTTAATTTGGGTTATTTCGTCCCAATTTGCCCAAACCTATGAACTTATTGAGATGCAATGGAGATGTGATCATGTCTTAAGCAATCCTTTCTGTTGATGCAGCGATTCTCAATGACTCGGACTTTGAAGAAGCTAAGGTGACTGTCAATTCACCACTACAGCCACAGTTCTGGAAAACGGAACTCAATTACAACAGGAGCAACTGCATCCGTTCTTTGACATTCGTTGCCATGTTATGCTTGACCTAGTTCATCCTCTTCGGACTGTTCTTAGAGTTGTTTTGTATAGGTAAATCTCCTATGAGCTCTTCTTATTCAGGTTCACCGGTTGTAAACGCTTAATTCTACAACCTCTCTCTCATTTTTGCAGTGCTTGTGCTGCTTTGACTTCTTCACCAGAATACTACGACATCTCTTTCCATTCCAAGTGTCATATTTTATGAAGAGGTATGTCCTTTGTACTTAATATAAAGGTAGGACCTATCCTTTTTGCAAGCTTTATCTATCCCTTTTCCAAACTGTACTTCCATATAGTGCAGATTGATGGTTGGATTTCAGGATGCACCTAAGCGATAAACCAATTTCACCGGATTTCTGAAAATAGAGGATCTGGGGCCTGATTTTGAGCTTCAAACCTTTCCAAGTTAAAGGTGTCAATAGTTTAATTTTAATGCATATGAATATCGGGTAGTTGTTGTTGTTTAACTAACATTCTTTTACATTTCAACACCTCTGTGTAGCTGCAGCGCACTGCCCAATTCCAAAATTGTTAGATTAAGAGACAATGGTTAGGGCATGGAATTCATATTGTTCATTTTATTGTAGTTTAGAGTCCATTTCATTTGAACCATATAGCTCAAAAGGTTTTCCTTCATGACACCAATGTGGATTTCTGTAATTTCACGGTATTTTAAACACTCAAAGTTCATTCACTTAATGTTAGGCGAAGAAATAAATTTAAAACAAGCTCTTTCTTATTAGCGTATCTTACGTATTGCATTTTGTCATAACCCTTCAAGCCCAACCCAGTTTCCTTAACCCCTACATAAAAGGATACCCGTTTGAACCTTTTTTGTTTAGTTATTTCAGTCATCCAAAATCAAAGGGTACCCTACATTTAGGTTACTTATATGAGCTTATTCAAAGTTTGTTTCAATTAATTCAATTACCTTTAATCCTAACCCTTACATAAAAGGATACCCATTTGAATATTTATAGCAGCTAATTCAATGATCCAATATGAACGAATACCCTACATAATAGGATACCCTATATTTAGTTCACTTATTTGAGCTTCTTTTATTTTAGGTAATTTAATTTCCTTGAACCCTAAACCCAAATTAAAAGGATACCCATTAATTCATATATATTCTAGCTAACTCGGTAACCCAAAATCAACGGATACCCTATATAAAAGGATATCCTATATTTTGTTCACTTATTTGAGCTTCTTTTGTTTCAGCTAATTCAGTTTCCTTAAACCCTAAACACAAAATAAAATGATACCCATTTGAATATATATTTTATTGGATTAGATAGTGTGCCATGATATTTATAATGTTCCTGATGTTCAGATTGATATATGTCTGTTTCTATTGCTGAATTTAGCTATGTTGTACAAAGAATCTTAGAGAGTCCATAGATAACTTCCATTGTTTACCCACTCCTCCATTTCTTTGGTAGTTTTGTAGGCAGTTTCTAAGTTACTTTATTTGCTTAGGGGGTAGTTTTTTTTAACTTCCTCTGTCTTTTCATCCGGTATAAATGAATTTTGATTAACTACGTAGTATTTTGTTTTTATTTCTGCAACTTCACCTCCATTCTGGTCGACCAAAAGTTCAAGGTTCTAGAGCTCGTAGTTTATGGCAACTTGCCTCTTCACTCATAAGTTTGACAATCTTTATTCTTTTTTTTTTGCACCTCAGTTCTTCCACAGTTTTCCTATATGAACTGCTTCTTTTGTAGGTAAAGAATGGTGCCCCCTCCTGCGATATACGAAGGCCACCACTTCTGTTGTGGAGATTTTATTATCGGAGTCACAACTTCTTACCTTCATTCACTCAGTCAAAGTCATATTTTTATTTCTTATTACAAAGGAGATGAAGAGGGGGAGCATGAATATCGCAATGCATTTCCTTGGTCTGGAGAGCCAATCAGGGTGTCTTCAATCGTGTACATATTGGTTTCAGCTGTAATGGCCTGGATATAAATATCTGAGTTACGTTTCGAAGGTTGGATACATTCGTTCAGATCTTGCAATTCAGGTACAGGTCGAGGTTTCAAACCTTAAAAGATTAGTGGTTGAAAGTGGGGATTTCGCACCCCAAAGCAATCGAAGAGCCGTTGGGTACACTTAACCTGTCCTAAAGACTAAGTCGTGGAAATTCATTTGAACGAAAATGCGAAAGCGGAATTAAAGTACAACTTGTCACGGCGAGGCCGGGTCAAAACCAAATCCATAAAACATAGATTCAAGAAAGCCTTTAGCCAAGTTAGCGGGTTAGTCCGGTTCTTCGCATTCGCCTAGGAGGATATCCCACGTCATAGAAAAATGGAGCAAGCATACCTAAAAACGATTTATGCGAGCGGGGTCAGACCGAGTTCCCCCAACGCACTCTGTCCCACAAGCAAGCATACACATACGCTATAAATATAATAAAGATGCTCTAATGCAGTATGGAAATTTAAATCACACTAGCATGCTCCTAGTTGAAATAATATGCTGAACAACTGTAAAGGCGCCCAAAGAATGCCAAGTGGCATATCCGTCTCCTACCTCTGCACCCCTTCCCGTTAGTGGAGAGACTGGCCAGTTCGATGCTGTAAAGACTCGAAACTTTAAATATTATAATTGGAATTAAATATTAAATTTCTAAGATTCCGGAAAATTTAAGAATCTTCGTCCTCGATCAAAGTGATTTTATTTTCTTCGAAGCAAATCCGACACCTATTTAAATTCGATCTAAAAACCTATATATTTTGTTATCTTATACCAAGACTTGTAATTTTTTTTTCGGATTTGGAATTAAGAATGAAGTATTGTTTTGAACATAATGAGATGAGTATGACAATGTTTTATGGTGTTTTAATTTAAATAAAACATGTGGGATTGAATTGTTGTTTAGATGTGGTATAATTATTAGATAACAGAAATAACGAAATGGTTTTTGCGATTTCTCGTAATTTAACTTAACCCTAATTAAGGGGTATAAATACCACATTTCGGAACCCTACCCGCCCCATCCACACTCCCTTGTAAATCTCAGACTTGGAGCCGCCCCTCCCTCATTTCAGCTCTACGTCTCTCTCTCTCCTCCATTTTCTTAGATCTGAACTCTGTTGCCCTTCTCAGCCTCTTCCCTCTCTTTCTTTCACCTGTAACAGCTGCCATTGGAGAGCTGCAACTGAGCTTCCGCTGCGCTGCTCGTCCCCATCTCGCATCTCCCGCTCTCGCTCCTCCCTAACCTCCTCGTTCTACCTCCGGAGCTGACCGTTGACGCCGATGCTGGCCCAGACCCTGCCTCCCTCCTTGAGCTTCGACTCCCCTTCCCTATCGCGTCCTTGTCGACCTCCATTGAAGGCCGAATCGAAGCTCCTCGGCACACCTTTGTAGACGGACGGAGTAACAACAACGAAGCCCAGGTCCCCAAGTGTTGAAGCCTAGCACTGCCGTCAGTTGTACTCGTCAATCGCACCGCCTTCGCCTCCTCTCACCCCCTCCCTGTTGCGCTGCGGCAAAACTGATGGGCTCGGTTGAACTAGCCATTCGAGGCTGACCAGGACCCACCACGTCCGAAGTTGGAGGCTGCCGTTCGAAGCCTCCACCGGCGCCTCCGTAGCTCCGACCTGCCTAATTACAAACCGTCCTCTGAGTCTTGTGCTCGTGCGATCGAACTTGTACTATGGGTATAGATCCTAGACTTTGGCTTGAATGGGATTTGTTTTGAATTTTGGTATTGATTGGAGAATTGGGTTGGATTTAGATTTGGTTGATGTACTAGTGCCGGTTGGTTGGTTTAAAATTTGATTTGGCTGTTCTTAGGTGATAAATAGGATTTCTCATGTCTTGGTTTGGAACTTGACACTTGTGTTATTTCACCATTAACGGTTTGACCTCTAATTAGTTGAGTAATGGACTAAATAAGTAAATTATTCGTATTAGGAGGTTATATAAACTTAATTGGTTTAGAAGTGAATGAACCACTTTTGCCTTGGTATAGAATTAATTAGGTTGACTTGATATATATTTTAGCTATAATTGAGAGTTTTGTTAGCTATAGATAAAATAGAAATGAGATAGGACTCGTTGTAGAAACCGAGTTAGAAAGTGCATCATTATATCACGTTCATTCATTGGTTGTTAAATGGATTGGATAAGTAAAGTTATAAGAGTAGTCAATTAAGATATAGTTAAAGTGTTTAAGATGATTAAAAGATGTTTTATGAAATTGTGATGTCTTGTGACCTTGCTGTGTGTTGTATATGCAATCTCGTTAAGGTTAGGGATAAGTCTTAGAAACCTTGTAATATATGTTGGGTATAAGAGTGAGAGGATTATATGCCTTGACTTGTTCCGTGGTTAAAGAATTGCTACCTTGTTCTGCTTGAATTGGAATTGGGTTCTTAATCTTATGCTCGTATGCTTCTAAGCTTCTTGTAGTTCTTGTTGTTGAGTAAATTCTTATACTTGAAATTAGAACTGATTTCGAAAACTATCAACTTACCCTAGGATGCTAGTGTGCTTGATGAGCAAAATCTTATAAGAGTGGCTAAGATATGATCAAGTGTATAAGGTTATATATAAGACACATTGGAAACTTGTTATACTTGTAAGCTTGTTGATGTGCTTATCGAGATATGAAATTGGTTCGTTTGACTGGATATCACTACCTCATACTTAAGCTAGGTAATTTGGTTAACTAGAGTAATAATATAGATGTTTTAGGTTTGTTTATTGGTTGAATTCTAGTGTAACTATGTACGAAATGTCTTGAGAGCCTAATGTGCCTTGTGAACTTACATGGACTTCCTTGGTATGACTCTGACCTTAAAATACGGTTTAGTTACCATTTAACCTTAGTTCTTATATGTCGACTTACCTTGATTTACTCCTTGAGCATGATTTATTATGCGAGTTTGATAAATAAGACTTGTTGATCCCTGGTTTTGAGAACTTATGATTTTGTTAAGTATCGGATGATGTGATAATTGATGAATTACTTGGGGAAATGTTTAAGGAAAACCTGAGCTTGGTTTGAAGTAAGATGGGTTGAGTAATGATCTTGAAAAGGGTGTGAACTAAGTTGCATACTTGATGGGAACAAGGTTACTTAAGATTGATGGTTATAATGAGAACGTTATATTATTTGAATGAAATAGTGTTGAATCTTGTGTTGACTTGAAAGCCCGCTTGTGTGTTAATTACATATGTATTGATGAACTGTTCCTTGCTTATTACTTGCTAGTATGATTGGATGATTCTCTAAGTGGCTTGTTGGCCGATGGATGATTATCTGAGTGGCGTATTTGCTAATTGGATGTGAAGACTCCAGGTAAGTTTTCTACGGGAGCTTACTCAGTAACCAGGACCTCATGCCTGATGTGTCATATAGTATGTAGGTGTTGCATATGCATAAAAGCAGTCCATGTAGTATCATGCTTAGGACTTGCACTTATGAATGAGCATCCCTATTTTTTATGCGTTTGAAAAGAGAACGGCCGTTATCTGTGAGTCCTTAGAGTCGTTGCTAGGGTCATTGGGGCATTCTTGTTTCATATCGTTTCGGTCCCAGTCGAGTCTTGTATTATGATATGGCTGCGGCGGTGACCGAGCGTCCTACCTCGGAGTTGGATACGGACATGTGATGGCTGCGGCACCGACCGAGCGTCCTACCTCGGAGTTGGGTACGGACATGTATGACCCCGGAGCGGGCACAGATTGGGAGATTGGGGATATGCCACTTGGCATTCTGTGTTGATCCATTTAATCGTTTTCTGCATATATATAAACTGTCAGCATGCTTGTGTGATTTAAATTTCGTACTGCACTAGAACATCCTTTATTTAGGTATAGGCATATTATATGTCCTCAGCGAGGTCTTTAGGGCCCGTATGCGTCTCTTGGCCTGACTTCGTGGTTAGTTTCAGGTACCCGCTCCTTTTGCTTGCTGAGTGCTTCTATGGTAGGGTTTTCCTCACGGGACGAGAGTGTTAAGAAGACTTCGTACAACCTTGATTTTATAAGTGTTTTGGTTTGGTTGGACATTTAGAAGCAATGTGCATTTATATTGATTTAAACTTGTTTTGTCTCTTTTGAGTTTTGGCTAGTTGAATTAGGACAGGTTCACGTGCAAAAGCGCATATTATGATTGGATTATTTAACTGTTTTGATGGTTTGAAATCCCCTTTTCTTTTCTTGAATTATATCATTAAATCCTTAAAACTTAGACATGGTTATAACTTGAAGAGAATAAATAAATAGCTCGTACTTGGATTGCTAAGATCTGGCAGAGGGATATTCCTTCCCTCTAAACGTAACCTAGATTTCATAATCTGGGCCGTTACAGATGCTATAGCATATCATATCTCATCATAGCATATCATATCTCATCATCATATCGTATATATTGCTCATGCCCGATGGTGCTGGGTTATCTCATCATCATGCTCATATATCGACAATATTGACTCAGGGCACCCGATGAGACTGGGCTACCCTATGACCCTAGCAAAAACTCTAGGACTCACAGTTAATGGCCGGTCTGTTCTCAAACACACAGAGTAACTGAATGCTCATTCACAAGTGCAATCCTAGCATGATACTACATAGCACGCTTTTAAATGCATATGAAGCACCTAGTATATCATATGATCACAAGCAGAAGATTTCTCTTTCGAATCTAAGTAAGCCCATAAAGGAACTTACCTGGAGAAGCGCAGAATCCAAGAAATAATCAGCAACAGCAAGCAATCCAATCATGTCACAAATCACCTAACATATAATATAAGATGTGCATAAGTCTACATCTAAGTCATACAAGGTGCCCCTAACGATCATACATAACTTCACATATTTCATAGGTCTCATTATCATCATCACCCTCATCTCAACCCACCTCAGATCTTATCATATCATCTTATTCATTCAATCATATTACCTCGCATCTTGTCTCAACATCATATCTCATTAATTTTAAGATATTATCATAAATCATGCTTCAACATGTATCCATATCATAACACAATTCCCATAATCCTCAATTAAATTCTCATTCTCAACATATATATCATGTTCTTAATCAACTCATAATCACATCATACTTCATGCTTATTGAGTTAAGATCTCAATATAAATCATGCTTTAAATATAGATTCATATCATAATATGTCAAAACAAAATCCACAAAATCCACAAGTAGGATCAACCAAGCAATTCACTAAGTTAATTCAAGCAAGTCATTTTCTCAAGGTTTTCCAAATTAAACTCTTAAATCTCAAGTTAAATCAATCTTATTCAAAATATTTTTCCACTTCATACCTGACCCCAAAAATCCATTTATAAAACATAACTCTTTAACTTGGGTCTTTATCTTATTAAAATAAATCCGACAAGGTTAGGATATTTCCAAAAAATCCTCTTTTCAAATAATCAAATCAATTTTCATTTTAAATCTTATTAAATCCAATTCCAACACTTAAAACCTATTTCCAAATTCTTTTTTTTGAATTCAATTCCAATAATATATTTTAAATCGAAAACATTTTAGCGTCAAAATATTATATATAATATACTCAATTCATTTAATAACATATTATTTGATAATATATAATAATTTTTAGAAAATATATTATCACAAGATCAGAATAATAATACAATAA
The DNA here is from genome assembly GCA_963922045.1 of Persicaria maculosa. Taxonomy (NCBI): domain Eukaryota; kingdom Viridiplantae; phylum Streptophyta; class Magnoliopsida; order Caryophyllales; family Polygonaceae; genus Persicaria; species Persicaria maculosa. The sequence goes on from OY998265.1 coordinate 10,981,168, forward strand.
TAATATAATAAATAAAAATTATATAAAACCATTTACTAACATACCCATATACTATAACATATAATATAACACACATATAACATAACAATGACACCCAAAGGCCAGCCCAACCGAAAAAAAGGCCCAACCCCTTTTTAGTTTCGGATCCAAACCAAACCCCCAGCCCATTTCCCTTCTAGCTGCCAAGCCCGGATTTAAGAAAACAAAATAAAAGAGTGGGCCAGGTGCCGATGTGGTGAGCGGGCCCGACGAGAGCTGACGTGGAAGCGGGCCCCACCCGAGTCTTCTTCTTCCTTTTCCTCCCGCCGGCTCCCCTGCACCTGGCTTCTTCTCTTCGCTCGCTCACACCCCTCCTCTGCTCTCTCGCACCTCTCCTCCTCCCATCGCTCGTCGCCCTCTTCTCGTCCCTGCCCACTACTCCCTCTCCCTCGCTCGAGCTCTCTCCCTCTCTCTTTCTTACCCGCGCTCACCTCTCGCATTCTTGTGCTCGCCGGAGCTTGAGCTTGCTCGTCTCCCGCTAAACCATCCTCGCCTCTCCCCGACCAATTAAACAAGAAATAAAAGATAGGAACCAAAATAGAAGCAAGGAAGGGAAGGGTTCGATTCCTCACCGAGGGTCTTCGAATCGCCGGAAATGTTCGGGGTGGATCGATTGGATTCGTCGGAGTCGGGGATGCTTCGTTCTCGGCCTAGGACGTAGGTAGAAGGTCAAAAGGTGAAGCGTTTACACGGTTTGAGAGAGAAAGGAGGTGGAATGGAGCCTTACCGCTTGGATTTTAGGGAAACAGAGGAGGTTGGCGCGGCGGCGCTCGGGTGGTGCTCGGGGATGGGGTCGGTGCCGGTGTTGAGCTCCTGGGTGGCTCGGGTTCAGCTTGGCCGCGTCGGACTTTAGTGGAGGAGGGAGGAAGCTGTTGTGAGTGCTCGAATATGCTCGACTGGCTCTCGGGGCTCCTAAACAGAGGAATGGAGGTGGGCTCGGGAGGAGCTCGATGTGGCTTGGGTAGTGTTGCTGGCGGCGTTGTGGAGTGGACAGAGGAGATGGATGTGGTGAGCTGGTGTGTGGTTGCGCTTGGTGATTGGAAACGGAGGGGTGAAGTGGAGGTGGCTGGGGAAGGAGATGGGCTGAGTGGTGGTGTCTAGATGAGAAAGGAGGGAGTTTTTATAAAATCCAAATGAAAAAGGTCTGCAATTGGTTCTGAAATAAACAGGATGGGGGAAAGAGTGTGTAGCAGTGTAGGTGTCTATCCAGTAAAAGAAAATGAGCAGATGGGGAGTAGCTGTCTGCTACACGGCAAGGAAAGGGAGGGAGTGGTCTGATCAAGGCAAGGAGAAGAAGACAAGGAAGTAAGAAATTACAAAAGTGGTCCCAAAATCACATTTTTAATTACCCGATAATAAAACCCGGAACCCGCTCTTTTGACTTATCCCAACTCAATCGAAATTCGGCCGAGTTATCAAAACTGAAATAAAATAACGAAACCCAATTATATTTTCAGATCTCAAAATCGTGGGAGTGGAATAAAATCTATTTGAAAATCCAATTTAAAACAATGTCGGAACTTGCTTCGAAAGATTTAAAATACGATAAATTTCTCGAGGACGGAAATCTCAAAATTTTTGAAACTTTGATAATTGAATCACTCATAAATCAATTTTTGTAATAAAATAATATTTTTAAATTTTTTGGTTTTTACATCATCCACCTCTAAAAACAAGTCTCGTCCCCGAGACTAAAATCGTTTTCAACATCGATCAAGCCTTTCTCAAAACATGGAACCCCACAAAATCATTCAAAATCCGGGTCAAACCATTTTCAAAATCCTCAAATCCGAGAAAATCTTAAAAAAAACTCAAGTCAATCCTTCCTATGCCAGTCAATCAAGTTTCAGAACTCAGGGGGTGGAATCATCCACCTCTAAGGGCTAATCCCATATTCTCTTCCTAGGTTCATCTTTCAGAATCGATTTCAACTATCAATCTCAAGATATCATCAAGCTCAACATCAATTATCTCAAAATGTCACGGAATCTCATATATCAACAAGATAAAGCCAAACTATCAAGTGTCGTCACGCTAACAAGCATATCAAGGGTGGTATCCTACCAATATCATGCAAGCAAGTCATCACTCATCAAGAGGCTCATCTCTAATCACATCATATATTCCGCACATAGCTATCAATCATATGAGCACAACAACATAGGAATAAACATCAAGCACACATCTCAAAATAAGGCACCAGGGTATACTCGTCACTAGGTCAAGAGGTCAAGGTAATGTCTACGCTCTACTAAGGAATAATCGGCCTCAACATGGAGGTGAGAATAGTCTAGAATGTGGCTAGGATCGGGAACATATCGATAAAGTTGAGACGAGAAATACATCGTGCACTCCAGCTAAGGATGGGGATAAAGCTAAGCGATAAACTACCTCTCTAGAATCTCAAAAGGATCAACAAATCTAGGGTTCGACTCGCCTATGATGTCAAAACGCCGGACCTCCCAGGAGGTGATACTCTTAGCCATACATGTGCTCCCACATCGAAGATAATCTCAGTCCTTGTCAATTCCTCGGAACTCATGATCGTGCTGCCAAAATCACGGAGTGAACCGTCCCTCTCTGTCGGGAACTATCCTCTCAAGAACTTCATAGAGCCTCGAAATCTGTCGGGTGAACTCCTCAGCTAGCCTCGAAACATGTCAAGTCTCTTAAATAGTGATGAAGTGCGTCTCTCGCATATTTCTCTGCCTCAGGTCTTTGGACCGGTGGGTTATGGGCCCACCATGTTTCCGCTGCGCAGCTCGAGTACTACCCACTAACCATTCTCTTCTCCATGTCATCGCTCGTCGAAAGTAGCGCAAGGATACTAAGTTAACAAATGTAGGGGAGACACAAAAGTGGTCAACCGGAATTCCCTACGGAACCAAACATAGACCAAAATTGACGACGATGAGACTGAAAGAGAAGATCCCAACTTGAGAACGACAATAGTGCCCTTATGGAATTATATGAGGTTATAATTGCGGCAAGCAAAACACATATCAATCAATCATAAATCATACTAGTCACATCAATACACACTAACATGTACCTATCTCGATGAATAACGACAACATATATTGGTAATAAGGAACATGATCGTGCTCAGCATATTAAGTATCACGTATGCATGAATTCCACAATAGATCTGTGTGGTAGAAGCCAGGCAAGACATAGTAATACAATGGGTATCACATGTATGGTTGACTACTCATGTTCAACAATATCCCAAAACATCGTATATTCCTATCATCATAATTAATCCAAGTCCAAATACATAAAAAAAATCATGGAATCATAAATCGTTTTTAAATCTCTTTTTTTTATCAAATTACACAACATTACATAAGAATTTAAATCACATATATAGAATAACCCAAACCGAGTTTAAACCAAACCCGAGTCAACGCCCAAAGAAAGGAGAGAACCAGCTCCGGCCAAGAGCCCAGACCTGGTTTTCGTCGCGACGAATTGGCCGCTCGTCACGGCGAAATCCAGCTCTTCGTCTCTTGCGAGTGATGCCTCTCGCTACGCACGACAAGCATCATTCTCTTCCTTTGTTCTTAGTTTTTTGTTCATCGCGGCGATCATGGTTTCGCCGCGGCGAACAAGTAACTATGAGCTCGCTTTTGATCTAAACTCGATCATTTCTTTCCCAACTACTCTCATCCTTTCCGATATCCTCCCCCGACCTCAAACAACATTTATAATAATAATTTCGAATAATAATATAACTAACAATTAGATAACCACTTAAAACCACATTTTTAAATACCTCAAGATTTAATATAGGGTATTCAAATAATAATTAATTACCCATGTCGGATACACACATAGATAAGTCATATCAATATAGAATCCGATATTAAGATGCTCAAACATATCATAACACTATAGAAGGAACACATAAGGGGGCACAATAACTATCGCATCATACAAAAACAAGGGCTACATGATAAGATAAGTATGGCATGTAATCATACGATGAGCTATAATCGAAAGGCATGTCCTACATGATTCTAACCGGTCATGATGTGGTATAAGTATAACAAAAGATGATTACTGAGGTACAAGTTCTATATCAGATCATATTTCATGTATATGTGCATTTCATCATGTCGTAGTATACAAACATGCAATGTGGCGCCCAATTACTAATTAGCATATGACTCCCAATTATATGAGTTCAACAAGACAAGCATGGATTGATGATATGTCCTAAGCAAAATTATAATGTGTGACCTGGGCATGATTTTAACTATAATAAGGGATGCGTAATCGGATGAGGTACAAGCTACTAGAATACAATAAGCATCACAAGAGCATCATATGGTAAGAACAATATGAGACACTCACATAAACAAGTCATTAGTCATATTAAGCATGCTACTAGGTTGTTGAGGCATAACATGATAACTAGGTTGCCAACATAAAACATGCTCAGATAGTCATAAGATCATATAAAGGGGAACATCATGGTTATAACAACCTATGGCAAGTGTAACTGAACGATGATACAAAGTGGGCATGGAATTATGCAAGTCACATTTCTAAGGGCTTAGATTCCATATGATACTAATAGTGCATGACAAGTCCTAGATAGGTGAGAATAAGGTGCATCGAATAACTTCACATAATAACATGGAGAGTCATAGAGGCTTAAGCAAGGCTACCATCACAACGAACATCAATGTATATAAGGAGTATATAAGCAAGTGTAACATGTGAATCATGCAAATGTCATAATGCAAACCAAGATAATGCTCCTAGAGTGTCATGCTTCGAGAGATCAATACGCCACATTTACACATATAAGGGTAATCATGCGAGTGCCTAGCAACCATCATGGTGTGTGTATTCATGCAAAGGGTGAGGTATCCACACGTGTAAAGGTATTGTCTCTAGCAAGGGGGTATGACAAAGGGTGTACATATCATAGTCATATCAAGGTCAATAGAGTATAAGGTCAATGATGGCAAGATGATCATCTATGGTGCTACTAGATACTAAGATACATGGATACAACATAACATTTCAAATGCAACCTTCGCATACGTAAAATGCGACAATTAGAGCACATATTTTCATGACAAGCTGCATTTTAGAAGACATACGTCCTATATGATACTAATAGCATAAACGGAATCTAAATACAATGTGGTGTGTGCACATGTCAGGTGTCAGACTATTCATGCTTAAAAGCATAAAAGAAGGTCATGAGGCATGAGGGAACAAAATCATGAGACAAGTAGATAGGCATGATACTAGTTGGAATCTCAGAAGGCATAACGAGCATCGAGGTGTAACACTATTCATATTTCAAGGACATAAGGAGCGAATGTTGAGACTATCGGGGTCCTATTTTAGGTAGGAGGAGATCATAAAGCAAGTAGGCCACAAATCTACACAAGCCACAAGTCATGGGTCCTGCAGGATACTAATGTCTCGATGAAAGGCGTAGATGTGCAACATATGATACATGTACATTAAACAACTTAGCACCAACATATGCAAGAGGTCAAGACAATCATAACGTAATCTTATGGAAGCAAGGAAGAAACATAGCGGGGGACAACACGAGCCTAAGATAGTGTGACTTCACATATGTACATGGATACAAGTCAATAAATATCGGTACACGACATATATATAACACAATGATATATCAAGTCATTCAGCATAGTAATGCATCAAGTCACGCAAACACAGATAAGGCTACCGTTATAACCAAACAGAGATTTCCAAGGGCAATATCAACTTATCCCCACAGACTCAAAAGCTCATTTTCCGTGGAATGCTTGTGTGACTAATTTCGAGAACATAGAAGGGTACTCAAATTACTCCCGAAAGAAGATGGAGGAGTTCGTATTGAAGTTCATGACAAGAAGACATCAGTTGACCACTGCGAGAATCGAGGAGGATGACTCCACAAAACAACTCGTCCCATAGACTCAAAATCATTCAAAGTTTGGTATTCTAGTACACTAACCACCTTGTGGTATGACCTATGGTGTCAAGTACCATACTCCATCATACGCTCAAGTAGTCAACGCACACAAACTTAATTCCCCGATAAGATTAGATTCTCGATTCCATTTCCGTGAAAAGACATTGATACAATAAGGAACGACTCAATCAGAACATCAAATTGAGACATGAAAGAAGATAAGGAGGGAGGGAATCAGAACGAAAGGAATAGACATCTCTCGACCATTACCAGCCTTTAACCGAACATCATCGAACCAGAGACAAAACCAAAGGGAAAGACACCAACAAGTGAATCATGGAGGAGACTGCTCTATAAGATAGAAATTCCGACTATACCAAAAGGAAAGGCTCCCTCACTTATTCCACGCACATACAGATGCAACACTCAGTCTAAGTATATCAACAGACTCCTAGTTCTAGCATAATAGCACTCAGCACAGAATCAGTGAATGATAATTATAATGATCTCCTTCGAGGGAGATCGCCCTCAGGCCCAATTGATATAAAGCACGTCAAGCTATCTAATGCCGCTATTCGAGGAGCGACTGACCGGAGGGGCAAATACCTCACGATCTCTACCTAACTCGCTACTCCAACCACCGCGGTGTAATTCCTTGGAGTCTTCCAGACCCATTTGTAAAGAATAAGCTATATTTCGTCTACCTGTTCCCAACTACATCCAATAGGGATGGTCTAGCGCCTTTTCTACCCTTACGATCCCCTTCGTTTGAATTCTCTTATTTAGTAGGCCGAGTTCACATTTTGTCCATTTGAGTTAGTCATATTAAGTTCATTTTGCCCCTTTAAAACCCTTTCAAATCCTTTTGAAATTCGTGGGCGGTTTTTCAAAACATACACCCGACCCTTGCGTACCCGAATTGCACAACCTGGCTCTGATACCAACTTTGTAACGGCCCGTATATAAATATCCGGGTTACGTTTTGAAGGTTGGATACCTTTGTTCAGATCTTGCAATTTAGGTATAGGTCGAGGTTTCTAACCTCAAAAGATTAGTGGTTGAAAGTGGGGATGTTGCACCCCAAAGCAATCGAAGAACCGCTGGGTACCCTTAACCTGTCCTAAAGACTAAGTCGCGAAAATTCATTTGAATGAAAATGCGAAAGCGGAATTAAAGTACAACTTGCCATGGCGAGGCCGAGTCAAAACCAAATCCATAAAACATAGATTCAAGAAAGCCTTTAGCCAAGTTAGCGGGTTAGTCCGGTTCTTCGCATTCGCCCAATAGGATATCCCACGTCATAGAAAGATGGAGCAATCATACCTAAAAACAATTTGTGCGAGCGGGGTCAGACCGAGTCCCCCCAACGCACTCTTTCCCGCAAGCAAGCATACACATACGCTATACCTATAATAAAGATGCCCTAATGCAGTACGGAAATTTAAATCACACTAGCATGCTCCTAGTTGAAATAATATGCTGAACAACTGTAAAGGCGCCCAAAGAATGTCAAGTGGCATATCCCTCTCCTACCTCTACACCCCTTCCCGTTATTGCAGAGACTGGCCAGTTCGATGCTATAACATATCATATCTCATCATAGCATATCATATCTCATCATCATATCGTATATCATGCTCATGCCCGATGTTGCTGGGCTATCTCATCATCATGCTCATAAATCGACAATACTGACTCAGGGCACCCGATGAGGCTGGGCTACCCTATGACCCTAGCAAAAAGTCTAGGACTCATAGATAACGACCGTTCTGTTCTCAAACACACAGAGTGACCGAATGCTCATTCACAAGTGCAATCCTAGCATGATACTACATGGCATGCTTTTAAATGCATATGAAGCACCTAGTATATCATATGATCACAAGCAGGAGATTTCTCTTTCGAATCTGAGTAAACCCATAAAGGAACTTACCTGGAGAAGCGCGGAATCCAAGAAATAATTAGCAATAGCAAGCAATCCAATCATGTCACAAATCACCTAGCATATAATAGAAGATGTGCATAAGTCTATGTTTAAGTCACACAAGGCGCCCCTAACTATCATACATAACTTCACATATTTCATAGGTCTCATTATCATCATCACCCTCATCTCAACTCACCTCATATCTTATCATATCATCGATCTTATTCATTCAATCATATCACCTCGCATCTTGTCTCAACATCATATCTCATTAATTTTAAGATATTATCATAAATCATGCTTCAACATGTATCCATATCATAACACAATTCCCATAATCCTCAATTAAATTCTCATTCTCAACATATATATCATGTTCTTAATCAACTCATAATCACATCATACTTCATGCTTATCGAGTTAAGATCTCAACATAAATCATGCTTTAAATATAGATTCATATCATAATATGTCATAACATAATCCACAAAATCCACAAGTAGGATCCACCAAGCAATTCACTAAGTTAATTCAAGCAAGTCATTTTCTCAAGGTTTTCCAAAACTCTTAAATCTCAAGTTAAATCAATCTTTATTCAAAATATTTTTCCACTTCATACATGACCCCAAAAATCCATTTATAAAATACAACTCTTTAACTTGGCTCTTTATCTTATTAAAATAACTCCGAGAAGGTTAGGATATTTCCGAAAAATTCGCTTTTCAAATAATTAAATCAATTTTCATTTTAAATCTTATTCAATCCAATTCCAACACTTAACCTATTTCCAAATTCTTTTTTTTTTAATTCAAGTCCAATAATATATTTTAAATCTAAAACATTTTAGTGTCAAAATATTATATATAATATACTCAATTCATTTACTAATATATTATTTGATAATATAAAATAATTTTCAGAAAATATATTATCACAAAATCAGAATAATAATACGATAATAATATAATAAATAAAAATTATATAAAACCATATACTAACATACCCATATACTATAACATATAATATAACACACATATAACATAACAATGACACCCAAAGGCCAGCCCAACCGAAAAAAAGGCCCAACCCCTTTTTAGTTTCGGATCCAAACCAAACCCCCAACCCATTTCCCTTCTAGCTGCCAAGCCCAGATTTCAGAAAACAAAATAAAAGAGTGGGCCAGATGCCGATGTGGCGAGCAGGCCCCACGAGAGCTGACGTGGAAGCGGGCCCCACCCGAGTCTTCTTCTTCCTCTTCCTCCCACCGGCTCCCTTGTACCTGGCTTCTTCTCTCCGCTCGCTCACACCCCTCCTCTGCTCTCTCACCCCTCTCCTCCTCCCACAGCTCGTCGCCCTCATCTTGTCCCTGCCCACTACTCCCTCGCCCTCGCTCGAGCTCTCTCCCTCTCTCTTTCTTACCCGCGCTTGCCTCTCGCGTTCTTGTGCTCGCCATAGCTCGAGCTCCCTTGTCTCCCTCTGACCCATCCTCGCCTCTCCCCGACCAATTAAACAAGAAATAAAAGAAAGGAACCAAAATAGAAGCAAGGAAGGGAGGGGTTCGATTCCTCACTGAGGGTCTTCGAATCGCCGGAAAAGTTCGGAGTGGATCGATTAGCTTCGTCGGAATCGGGGTGCTTCGTTCTCGGCCTAGGACGTAGGTAGAAGGTCAAAAGGTGAAGCCTTTACACGGTTTGAGAGAGAAAAGAGGTGGAAAGGAGCCTTACCGCTTGAATTTTAAGGAAACAGATGAGGTTGGCGCGGCGGCGCTCGGGTGGTGCTCGGGAATGGTGTTGGCGCCGGTGTTGAGCTCCTGGGCGGCTCAGGTTCAGCTTGGCCGCGTCGGACTTCAGTGGAGGAGGGAGGAAGCTGTTGTGAGTGCCTGAATATGCTCGACTGGTGCTCGGGGCTCCTAAACAAAGGAATGGAGGTGGGCTCGGGAGGAGCTCGATGTGGCTTGGGTAGTGTTCTGGCGGCGCTGTGGAGTGGACAACGAAGATGGATGTGGTGAGTTGGTGTGTGTTTACGCTTGGTGATTGGAAACGGAGGCGTGAAGTGGAGGTGGCTGGGGAAGGAGATAGGCTGAGTGGTGGTGTCTAGATGAGAAAGGAAGGAGTTTTTGTTGAATCCAAATGAAAAGGTCTACAATTGGTTCTGAAATAAACAGGATGGGGGAAAGAGTGTGTAGCAGTGTAGGTGTTTATCCAGTAAAAAAAAATGAGCAGATGGGGAGTAGCTGTTTGCTACACGGCAAGGAAAGGGAGGGAGTGGTTAGGGGTGTTATGTGAACACGAGTAGCTCGAATTCGACTCGTACTCGCTCGATAAAAACTCAGTTCGAGCTCGTTCATTTTCTAAACGAGCCGAGTATGAGCACATTTTTAAGCTCGTTCTAAAGCTCGGCTCGTTCGAATTAAGTTCGAATAGCTCGAATTTTATGGAATTTCTAAAATTTCCTTTAAGCTATTGTATAATAAGGATGTAGAACAGCATAAAACTCGAAAAAAGCTCGGCTCGAGCTCGTTCATTTCCTAAACGAGCCGAGTATGAGCACATTTTTAAGCTCGAGTCAAAATTTAGGCTCGGCTCGAGCTCGTTCATATTCTAAATGAACAGAATATGAACAGGGAATACTCGGCTCGTTCGGCTCGAATAACATCCCTAGGAGTGGTCTTATCAAGGCAAGGAGAAGAAGACAAGGGAGTAGGAAATTACAAAGTGGTCTCAAAATCACATTTTTAATTACCCGATAATAAAATCCGGAACCCGCTCTTTCGACTTATCCCGACTCAATCGAAATTTAGCCGAGTTATCAAAACTGAAATAAAATAATGAAACCCTAATTATATTTTCATATCTCAAAATCATGGGAGTGGAATAAAATCTATCTGAAACTCCAATTTAAAACAATATCGTAACTTGCTTCGAAAGATTTAAAATACGATAAATTGCTCGAGGACGGAAATCTCAAAATTTTTCGAAACTTTGATCATTGAATCGCTCATAAATCAATTTTCGTAATAAAATAATATTTTCAAATTTTTCGGTTTTTACATCAGCGCATGTTCCTTCGTGTATGCAAACTCTTTAAATTGTTGATCATATACAACTACATAAATGAGTGTATTCTCAGCGAGGGTCACAACATCCAGGTAGGTGTAGTCCCCATTATTGATGTAACTGTAACCACTATTGTTCCTGTTGGTGATGTTCCCCCTCTTGATGATGACTCTTACTACTCGGTGAACATAGAGGGATTGATTGATATAGAGCTTGCTGAAACTGATGCATCTACTTTTCGTTCTTCCTATGTTTCTTACTTCAACTATTATGGATTGTTATTGTTATATATACTATTTCAGTGTGCCGTGGGTGTTTCTTTTTTACCTAATTGTATTTTTTTCATTTTTTTTCCAAATTAGGGATTCCATTCCTATGGTCGTATGGGATTATATTCCTCGCAACCAACCAACTCCCATTAGTGCATTGAATTCCCTGGACATCGGCTGATTTTGCAATTCAGTTGGGGATAAATCTGCTATCTGTCTTGAAGGGGTTGATGGTTCCTCGACTTTGACGAAAATGCCTTGCTTACACCATTTCCATCCCAAGTGTATCCGCACATGGCTTCAACATAAGCATTCCTGCCCGATATGCCGTTTTAGACTGCTCTTAGAGGATAATGACGCAGCTTGATTTTACCAACTCCCAAGGTTCTATGTAGTAACCCCATGGTGGAAATGTCTGTATGTTTTTCATCTTGCATAAATTTACGTATTATAACTATAATCTAACAATATATCTATGTATCTCTATCTTGTAAATTAATGTGTCCTTTAGTGGTTTCTCTACTTTGTTTACCTTGGTCATTGTTATACTGAATTGTTATTTTACATAGGATCTGTCATCTATGACAAATCATAATCACTAATATTTAATATGCTTGGTCTATTGTATTCTCCAACTGATATTCTCCAGCTGAGGTTGAAAAGTTACCTTTATCTCATATTTAATATTTAATATGCTTGGTCATTGTTATACTGAATTGTTATTTTACACATGTACATTATATTTTGTATAATGTTATACATCACATTTGGTTCCCTTTGTATAATGTAGGTCTTTGGTTTATATTTTCTACCAACCAAATATAGAGATTGTATAGTACAAAATAATTAATAATTTCTAAATAATGACTGTTGATTACAAAGTGTTTGAATTTTAACTATATAAGGTTATATTAATGAGATTTATTTTCACACGTACTACCTATCTGGCAAGCCATCAATATTCAGGTTATTTTTGTACTTTATACTATATGTTTCTATTTTTCCACTATTTGGTATTTTATTTTAAACTCAACTATTTAAAAGTAAATAGAAATAATTCAAAATTCAATGGCTTTCTTGTTACATAATTTTAAATTTTAAATTTAAATAACACTAATTAAATTATAAATTTCAAATTTCATTGACGGAAAATATGTTTAGTGGTGGGTTATTTCCCCACTTAAATCTCATCCACCCCTTTCCACCACCTTGCCCAACTAATTTCATAACCATTTAAATTATTTGCAGTTGCAAACTCTTTTATAAAACATACTTGGAATCTTAACAAAGATGACTTCCAATCTCAATCCGGACATGTCTTTGTTCTTGTTGGAGGAGTTGTGAGCTAGATGAGCTTAAAGCATGACACAATAGTTGATTCTGCAATAAAGATTGAGTACATTGCAATATTAGATGTTGCTAAGGAAGTTGTCTCGATAAGGAAGATAATTGATGAGCTTGGTGTCATTGCTTATTCCAAAGAACCTAGCTTTAATCCCCAAATCCAGACAGGTAACCAAAAGTATCATATCATATGAAACTAGGTCTAGTAAGATGATATGAAGCCGTACAAGATACACATGGATAGCAACATTGCAAATTCGTTGGCTAAACCCTTCCCTAGGCCCAAGCATGATAGTCAAACTAGGGCCAAAGGACTCAAGTCTATTAATGAATGACTTTGAGTTTTGATGTTTTGAGATCTTAGATATTTGATCAAGATTGTTGAAACATATTTGCATCATGTTTGTTTGAAATAAAATTTCATTATTATTCGACTATGGTTTAGAATTGAATAAAATGTCCTAATAATTTATAATTATCAAATAGGATCGATGCGAAAGTCATGGTGGTTGAAATCCTATTAAGTGAACTGATATTATGAATTATGTTTTGTCGTAGCCTAAATCATTAAATGGGGCATCTATGATTTAATATAGGCTATTATGCAAGTTGATTGATAGCGCCAAGTTTCACGGGCTATAGGGACATGGAGATGTCTAATCAATTGCATGGACAAGTATGGTGGATACTTGTTAGGTAGACCTGCCTTAAATTTTTTCAAACAAGTTGAAGAATTTAAGGTTAAAATATTCTTAGTAGATTCCTCAGACATGAGTGTGATATTACTCTCATTTGATGATTGGTAGTCTTTGACACTGTCAACCGTAAATCCGTAAAAGGCAGTCATAAAGGCATTGATTGGGGTAGCTAAAATTTAAGTGGGAGTTATATTCATACAAGATTGGAGAAGTCCTCCTATTCTGGATATGTGGATATCAGAGTAGGAATAGTGTTCTAGCCGCTCGAAGAGTAAAAGTTGTAAAATGCATGGCCATGCTCAAATGGATTAATAAGTAATCATTTGTTTATTTGACAGCTCAAGCTCGGGATTGAGAAATAATTTGAATTGATATGGATAACATGAGATGCTATTATATCATCAAATTGAACATTAAGTGACAAAGGAATTGAAATTGCACATCCACTTAAGGACTGTAAAAGACCGAATATATTTTCTATATTATACTATTATTTTAATTAAATATGTTATTATTTATTGTCATTTGTAAAAGTGGAGAAAAATCCTTCCGGCATCATTTTAAAATTTTGGATTTTGACAGGGTTTGATTTTTTTTTTCGCTTTCGAGTTTCGGGTATTAATAAAACTAATTTAAGTTCCGAGATGATTTAAATTTCGATTTAAATTTCTAGTGTCGGGTTTTGTTTTAGTGAGCGGAATTGGGATCGAGCGTCGGGATTTTAAATTGATATAATAGGGGGACCATTCCTCAAAATTGTAATTATTTTCTTTCTCTTTATTCTCTCTCTCTCTCTCTCTCTCTCTCTCTCTCTCTCTCTCTCTCTCTCTCTCTCGTTCAGAATTCCATTGAGGATCACTCTCCTTGCCTTGCATTTGTCCTCTTGTGAAATTCACACCATACGGCCCTCCTGCCCCTCACACTTTCTTCATCCCCTCACACCAGCCCACAAGAGCCCCCTTCCTCTCTTCTGACTTCTGCAGGAACCCACCAACCTAAAATCCCTTCTCTCTCTCCCTCTTTTCTATTTCCGTAACCCACAAAAAATGACCCTCACCATTGCCAACTCCACCAGCATTACAACCCCTCCTCCCAGCTGTGTCGCCACCACCTCACCTCCGTTTTTGATTCCAAACCACCAACCAGCACCACTCTTTGCTAGCCCTGTTTACCGATCGTAAAACCCCAATCTCATTCATCCTCTCTCCCTCCTTCACCCCCTGAGCATCTCCCCTTTCTCCGCCACCAATAGCAGCCATTCAGCTCCCTTCGCTGTCCTCGTCGTCGCCGTGAAACAACCCGAGCCTCCCCTGTTTCGCCGACGAAGAAGTCGGGCTCTATCTGCCTCCGATTCCGAGCATTCCAGCAGCAGCATCCTCACGCTCCGCCTTCCTCCGATGTCTATAGCAGCAGAAGACGCCAAAAGTCGTGCCCAGAAGCTCCCAGGTGAGCCAGAGCCGTCGAGCAGCCCCCCCACGCCGTCGTCGTCACCCTGTTTTCCCCGTTCCGATCGGTATGCCACTTTTTCTTCTCCTTTCGCTCAAAAAGGTCGACACGATCCTCTTTTAATCCCTCCTCACTCATTCTAAGCCAAGATCTATGCATCACCGACTTCGACGAGCCAAATCGAGCCCGACGGCCCTCCCTCCGACGAAGAACCAACCCGTGGTGAGCACCTTTTCCCTCCCTCCTTTCTGTGTCCTCTTGAGTGTTTTAGTGTTGCTTGAGGTCGGGGAAGCCTGTAGGGTAGTCGGTATCGGGTCGGGTTGGACGCGGAGCTCTGGTGACCTGGGTTTCCTCTCTCCTTCCTCTCGCTTTCGGTTTGGCTTCTCAGAGAGCTCTGTTCTGAGCTTGAGGGAGACGGGTTAGGGGCCGGTATGCTCTGCCTTTTCTTTCTTTTTCTTTTGGTCCGTTTCAGGCAGTTTTTTGGTTCACTTACTCCAATTTCTAGGAACCGAGTTGGGGCTTTCGGGTTGGACTTCACTCTGGGTTCGGATCCTCTTTCGGTTTGGGCTCTCCGGGTGGGCTGTTCTTTCTTAAGGCTTGGGCTATGTTGGTTGTTGTTGTTTTATGTTATTATTTCATATTGCTATATAATATATGTTATGTGTGATATGATGTTGGTTTATAGTTATAAAGTGTTAATTATTAGAATATTATTATCATAGTGAGGAGTATTTTTCTGGAATTTTATATATTATAAAAATTATTTCTTTAAAGTGGTATTATTTGGAATATACACTTTTGTAATGATTAAATGTGTTTAATTGGGAATTTTAAAATGATTTATTGGTGGTGATTTATAAATATGATTTGTAAAGTGGATTTAATTTTGGTATTGTATTTTAGTTAAGCATTGTTTGATAAATTATTAAAAAAAATAGTCTTCAAGTTTTCGGAAATGACTTTTAAGGATTCACAACAAAATGCCGGAATTATTTCTAAAATATGATTTTGAGGGATTGGTTTTAAGGTTTAAATGTTCAATGTCGGGATTTGACTATGTACGATTTAAAAAGAATCGTTTGATTTCTAAGTTGACTACCTCGAGAAATCGTTTTGGAGATGAGATGATGGATGAGATATTGAGATGAGATGAGCATGAAATGATCTACGATGAGATAAGATGGAATAATCTGAAATGAGATATCTGAAGTTATGTATGATAGTTAGGGGCGCCTTGTGTGAATTAGATAGACTTATGCATATTTGTAGTTTATTAGGTGATTGTGATCTGTTGGACATTGCTTACTATTGGTGATTCATTGCTTGGATTCTGCTTCTGCCTTGTTTCTCTGCTGTTCGTCTTATTCAGGTAAGTTACTTTATGGGCTTACTCAGATTCGAAAAAGAATCCCTGCTTGTGATTTTATGACATACTAGGTGTTACATAAGCATTAAAGCATGCCATGTAGTATCATGCTAGGATCGCACACATGAATGAGCATTTGAATACTTTTGTGTGATTGCGAAACAAAACGGCCATTATATGTGAGTCTTAGAGTCTTTGTTAGGGTCATAGGGTAGCCCAACTTCATCGGGTGCCCTGAGTCAGTATTGTCGATATATGAGCATGATGATGAGATAGCCCAGCACCATCGGACATGAGCATGATATATGATATGATGATGAGATATGATATGCTATGATGAGATATGATATGCTATAGCATCGAACTGGCCATTCTCTGCACTAACGGGAAGGGGTGCAGAGGTAGGAGAGGGATATGTCACTTGGCATTCTTTGGGCGCCTTTACAGTTCTTTCTGCATATTATAACCTAGGAGCATGAAAGTGTGATTTAATTTCCGTATTGCATCAAAGCATCTTTATCATAGCGTATGTGTATACTTGCTTGCGGGACAAAGTGCGTTGGGGTCTCGGTCTGATCCCGCGCGCACAACTTGTTTTTAGGTATGATTGCTCTTTGTTCCTATGACGTGGGAATTCCCCCGAGCGATTGCAAAGAACCTGCCTAACTCCGCTAATTTGGTTACATAATTTCATAATATATATTTTAATGATTTGGTTTTGACCCAGTCTCGCCGTGGAAGTTGTATTTTACTTCCGCTTTCACCAGTTTCGCAAATGAATTTCCGCGATAAAGTCTTAGGACAGCTTGAGGGTTCCACATGACCCTTCGATTGTTTTGGGGTTCGAAATCCCCACTTTAAAATACTGATCCTTTGAGGTTTGTAACCTCGACCCGTACTCGAATTGCAAGATCCGAACGAAGGTAACCAACCTTCGAAACGTATCCCGGGTATTAAATCATACTTTCATTGGGTGCCTATAGTTGAACTGAAAACTAGTTTAGTCTTTAGATATGGGGGTGTACGTATATATTCGAGAGTGGATCTCGGTAATCCCAAACACCATTGGGTGCCTATGGCTCGACCTGTCGACCAACACACCGATGATTTGCCATGGCCCGGCAGCGAGCTTGAAGGAGACTCGCAAGCGGCAGGCTAAGGGAATGCAGAGAATCACCAAGAGTAAACAGACGCAGGAGCCGTCCGCAGACCAAGCCGAGGTTAGACTGCGCTTGAGGTTGTCGCTCATTCAACCTTGGAAATGGAAGAACTCATCCATTGAAGAAAATCCATGCCAGGCGAGACCCCACTAAGCGCTCAATTCAAGAGTTGACGCTTCAGATTAAGAAATTGCTCAAATTGATTAGAAGCTCGGAACGCAGATGGAGAACCCAAAGGCTGACGCTCAACATCAAGAAACCAAAGAAAGTGCCTGAGGGAATGCAGCCGTAGACAGCAGCGACGAGGAGGGAAAAATGGCCTTCGTTCGTCCGCATTAGAAGCCAAGTCACATACAAAATCATTATATAATCGAAGGATTAGCGGCAAAGGAGGGCATCTGCTCATCTGTGCTGCGCGTCCGGAAGATGCAGCAGAAAATAGTCCAGGCTAACAAGGCAGCAGAGAAACAGAGGGCACACGAAAGACGAGCAGCTCTTAAGAAGATGGCAAGCGTGGCAAGACTTTCGGAGAAAGTTGGGGCCACCAAGCGTATGACTTGCATCAAGTTGCAAAAGCCATGCTAAGTCACCTGCACACGAGTATTATTAGTCCATACTTCCTCTGGACAAGCTTTTTCTTTGCTCTAAGATTTGCATGCCTGCCACCCAAATCAACACCCACAGAAGCAGAGGTGGAGCTGCAAAGAATGTATAACAAAGTATATAGCATACAGTTGGATGATCAGACCATAGACCAAATGCCATTGTTCCTACTTTAGAACTATGTTTTTGTTTAGGGTTCAATACACGTAACTACTTGATCATGTACATCGGGGAAATTGATGAATTTGTCTTCCTCGTAATGAAAGTATCAGGTCTTCTAGTGCGCACTCTCAGATAATGCGCCAGATCCTACCATGCCTTCATTTACAGGCTTTGGGCCGCCACATGATCTAGAAACAGACTCAAATAGTTTTTCAATCTCAGGAGCACATCGTGTGAAGGACCGGTTCCAGAAGCTGTATCTAGGATTCTGCAAGGATATGGCAATAGCTTCAGTAACAAAGATTTGCCCCAAAAAGAACTTCTAGCATAGGAGATTCAAGTCCAATAGTACCTTGATAAGCTCAATGAATGTAATGAGGAGGCCCCATGGATGTGGTCGGTTTACAATTAGACGTTCCAACAAGACCCGGGTGATTTGCTCCTGGATGATTTCCTGCATATGGTGAAATGCGAATTACCGTTGCACTCTTGTACCAACAAAAATCAAGATCTATTTAATGCGTAGAGAACTACAGTACAATATATTTTAGTGTTTTGTCACGCCTAAAGTTTGATGTATTACACAGGCTTAGACCTTCCACAATGGTTATGTGCAAATGTGTATTTTTTAGACATTTTTCACTCCATTGGTTGTTTTGGGTGTGTGCAAATGTACACATTTGAGCATGTAATGTGCAAATTTGAGCACAACACCTCCCCAAGACAATTTCATTGGTTGATTTTTTTATGATTTTATTTTATCTTTTATTTTAAATAAATTGTATTTGATGATGTGTAAAAAATGCACATTTTACCAATGGAGCAAATTGTTAAAAAGTGATGTGTATTTTTATACCATGTGCAAATATGTACATTTTGCCCAAAACCATTGTGGATGGTCTTAAAGTAGCTTTCTCTAGTCCAAAGTACAGAATTTTATTCTGGAAGAAATATAGTTCCTTTCATAACAAGCAAATTGCTGGAATTGAATTAATCTGTGGAATACATTTTAACCAATCATAATCTTTATTTGCCTCCCTGGCTCCAACTCTTCTCTCCCACCCATAACAAGCTTCCTAAAGCATGATAGCATCAGTGATTCTGTATTAGATTGGGATGTTCTTACAGATCTGTTTGGTAGAACCTATATACTCCCTCCGTTCCAAAATACATGGCATTTTAGCCATTGCACAAGTTTTAATAAAATACTTCAATTTAAAAAAAAAACATCATCATTCCACTAACTTTTTCATAAATTTTATTATTTGTTGACACCCACTACACATTTTAAACAATCATAATCTTTTAAAAAAGTCAACACACAAATCAATACAATCCCCTTCCTAGAAAACATAAAAGGCCCTCTATTTTGAAACAAAAACTATCATCTAAAAACATATTTTGGAACAAAGATGGTATTAGATACTGAAGAACATTGGGATGCTCTTACATATCTATTTGGCAGAACATTCATTTGTCAATTAAGGTCTCTGTACCAGTCATCCAATCTAAACCTGATTAAGGCCATATCACTTAACTTATTTGTTTACCAAACACACCTTAAATTGCTCAGAAAAGGGTCAGGGGGGAGTCAGGGAGGCAAATAAAGATATGACATGAGCATGAACTAATATCTAGTTGAAACAGAATAGCAAACATATATTACTTACCTGGTTTGCCTCATAAAACAAGTGGAGAAGAATGAAGGAAAAATAATGTGTGTGGTTGTTTGGGTATCGCAGCTGATTAGCGATTGCATTAAGAAAGAGATAGCGCCCTTCAGTATCAAGATCCATAATCAGTGTGTGGAAAATGTCAAGTGCTGCATCTACCAAACCAGTGTTGCTAGCTGATTGTGGTTGTGATGGAGGCCGTGCTTGCAATTGCTGAATTGCCTGCATTAGATAAACCACAAAGATAAAGGGAAGAATGACTATTGAAAAGGCAACTATAACTAGTTAACACTTCACTAGCAAAGATAAAAGGGAAGAATATATCAAGGGAAATGCCCACCCACAGGGAGGCTATTTCCGGCCCCATACAGAATAGGAAGTATTTCTGGCAGACCAACAAATTTTAAAAAATCGCGTCATGGCAGTAACTGTAGTAAATTACTTCAAGATAAAAAAAGTCTTCTTCTAGAAATTGCTGCAAGCAATTAACTGGTTTGATAAAGAATGGAATGAAAATACTTTTTTTATAACCAAGAGTAAATTATGATTTGAATTATCAACAAAGTCTAATATTGGTTAACAATTAGCCATTTTGATTTCCATGTCACAGTACAAAGAGAAATGAAAATAATATTAAAGGACGAAATATGAGAATATGGACAAGCTAACTGGGCACAGATCCCAGACCAATGATAATATGAACATTCACTACAGTTTTTCTATACATGCTACAAACGGGTTTTAATAATTACCAAAATGGCACTTGAACTATCAATAGGAAAGGCCAAAAAAAAAAAGGCTGGAGGCAAATTAAATCACCTGGATTCCAACATAGAGAACCAGAGAATTGATCAAAGGTACACTGTATCTAGTCCCTGTTCGGTTAGCCTCATTTTGCGAAAGCAGCAGTTTCTGCTTCAGTTCAATTAGGAATGAGGAACCTTGCTGCTGTCTTGTCTGTGAACATTTTCTGGTCCGAATTAATATGAAAGAAAAAGTACAAAACAAAACAACACATCCACAAACGAAATAGAGAGAAGCATCACCTTCAGGTAATCATCCACGTCAGTTTTCATCTGTTTGGCCTTGATACCTGCATCAACCTCAGAGAGAATGCGGGGTGGTTGGCTCATCTCCGAAAGCAAATCAATCTGTATCAGTCAAAAGAGTTATTACATAATTTGTCATAAGGTGATAAGAGAGTATACTGTCAATAACGTTACCTTCAAATTGGGAGTAGAAGGATCCGGGAGCCTCATGTTTCTTGGGAAAGCACTAAGCACTATATTTCTCATCTGTATGCAGCTGGGAGGAATTACGTCACAGAAACTGAAATGATAGTCACACAAGAATTCTGGAAAATCGTGCAGCAAAACCAGTAGCACCCTCAGAGTTCCTCTGTAGAGAAATCGTATCTTCACAGAAAAAACATACACAAGTCAATAGAATATTGTACAAACAAAGTATGGCTAGCATAAATAACAGTATAGCCAGAAACAAACCGCTTCTCCCAATTCAGCATTTCGTAAAAATGGCTCCATGAACTGGAACAAGCCCACCAACAAGCGGTGCAGATAGGGCCAACCCTTCTGAGAGTTCCCAGTAAGTAATTTAGGCATGAAAGTTCTGTGACTAACCAATTCAAGCCATGCAAAGCTGAAAGCATTTTAATCGAGTAAGAAGATATCAGCAACTTGAGCACTTTGCAGAATTTAGCACCATGAGAGAAACAGAAAATGCAATTATCTTAATCTTTTATTATGAAGGGAAACAGCATTGCAAACATTACTCCCTCAAATTTAGTATATTGTATAATGTGTTTTAGCAGTTGACACAATTTGATGAAAACTATTACTCCTTTCAATCCAATTTAAGTGACGTCTTAGGCTCTTTTAAACTTGCTCCAAAATTAGTGATCTAAGTTTTCTATGCAATTAAATAAGTGTTATTTATGAAATTTGTTATTGAAAATTGTTATTGTTAGACTATTTTTCTTTCAAACTCTTCCCTCATTAGTTTCAAAGGTTGGTAAACATTAAATAAGTAGTAAGATTGAGAAAAATTGTATAAGATCAATGATATTTAATGCTACTTAAAAATGTCAAAAGCAAAAACGTCACTTAATTTGGATCTGAGGAGTAATTAACTTACAGTATCATTTTTTTTCACTCAACTTTTCATCAATTTTACAACTCACTAATTGTCACCGACGTTTACAGCCAATAAATGGAAAAGAAAAGGCAAATAATGATTTTTTTTTTAAAAATAATACCAATTCTCATAACTAACAATCTAGAAAATGTACAAGGACTTGTATTCCTTGATCGAAGTTTAAAGATTAAGATGCCGTGTATTTTAGATCAAAGGGAGTACAAAACTGAAGCATAAATGCCTTTCCACTAGTGACAAAAATGAAAAAATGTCAATATCTCACAGCGAAATGCTACTTCAGTGTTTCAACAGGAATTTAGAGAATTTGAAATGCCTTGCAAGGACAACACTAACAATGTAGGCATCGAACATCATACATACAATATCAAGAATTAAACATGGAAAATCATAAAAACACATGTTTCCACAGAGTGTCACGCAGGCTGATACCTTATCACAGATAAATTCTAATTATATCCCTGATACCCTAATTATATCCCTGATACCCTAATTATATCCAACAGAATTCACACCCAAAACTATAGAGCTCTTGGTACCTGTATAGTTCATTTTCTCAAATAACAATCCCTTATCACAGATAAATTCAGGGACAATAAGAATGTGCTATAAGCAACTACAACAATTCAAACCTGAATGCTGGTACTTTTAATGGCTGTAAAACATGGAATGCATTTGCAAAAGCAGTTAACACCTGGAGATTACCAACCAATATTAGAACATAAATATGAATGGTAAAAGGCAGAAATAATTAACAATTAGTAACTGAAGATTCACACCATCATGGATAGGACGTAAGTATGAATGGTAAAATGGCATATAATCAACAATTAGTACCTGAAGATTCACGCCATCATGGATAGGATCCAATGAACAAACATCTGACAACCAATTTATAAATAACCTAAAATATGGCCTCGCATTAAAATATGATTTCTTCTCATCAGCGTCTTTTTGAATGAACCTCACAGTAATAGTCAGAATCTGCAAGATAGTATAGTTGCAAAATTAAACAAATTCAGAATCAAACAAAAGCTTTCAGCCTGAAATTTAGG
This sequence comes from Persicaria maculosa, assembly GCA_963922045.1. Lineage (NCBI taxonomy): Eukaryota > Viridiplantae > Streptophyta > Magnoliopsida > Caryophyllales > Polygonaceae > Persicaria > Persicaria maculosa. Next base: position 11,004,082 of record OY998265.1, read on the forward strand.
GAACAGACCTTGGGTAGCAAAAAAAGTTTGCTTGATCCCTGCTCAACAGGAAAGTACTGGAGAAATAGAACAAAAAATGATTTGCAGAACGGATAAAAATCAGTTAAAAGCACAACACTGCAATTTAGAATTACATGTACCTTCAAGATTGAAAACACAAGTTTTGCATATATATCAATGGCAAGAAAGGACAAGGGTTGTGCTTGTTGAGATGACTGCTGCGTTGACATCACTTCAGTAGTCAAGCAATGTGACACTGACAGTTCCTATAGTACAAGAAACAATCAGCCTAATGTACTACGTAAAGTTACAAGTAAATCTTCAAAATTTCCATATAAAAAAGATACCAAAAGTCTGCGAAAAAATCGATCAGAGGTGTCATCTCCTTTCAGATAACCATTCTGATGCAGCTGCAAAATGAAATTAGAAGCAGCAGCAGCATTTGCAGCAGGAACATCACAGATACGGAACCATTCTGCAAATAGTAATGAAACCTGCAAACGAATCACCAGAAATTGTGAGAAAAAAGATGGAAGTGTTGGAAGTAACTATCTGCTTAGCATTTAATGCCTGAACTTTCAAGCAACGCGAAGCCTGCACACAATAAAGAACTTTTTCTTCCCAAATTGGATGTGTTTTCAATATTATATCCTCGTGCTTCCAAGAGGACGGACTAGAGATGGATGGATGGATGACTTGGGGTAGAATGAAAGACCTCAGGAATATGAAGTACATAAAATGAAAGGCCAGTATAATGGAGGCGCAAGTTGGATGAAACCAGTGCCAAATTAAGGTTCCAACATTATATGGGGTATAGCCATTACAAAGGATGCACAATATACATGAAAACACAAGCAAATTTCCAATTCTTTGCAGTCTACAACCTTATGGCCCTAGGGACATAACTGGAAGAACGAAGACTATGCTATAATAATCTCAGAATTGGTCATAGTTCTTCCAGCCATGTACCTTGATTGTACCAGCCCTTTTAACCCCTGTGCATAACAGAGGAACTTATTCAATTCAAGTATACAACAGTGGAATTCCACTTCTATAAGTGAACAATCCCCAAAGAATTACATCTAAAAGGGTGTGATGGAGTTCAGATAATAATTTACTGGAAAGCAAAGATATTTAAGTAACAAGATTTCCACAACAAGAGGGTAGGATCCTCAGGAGAAATTCTCATCTGCTTTACCTGAAGAGAGACTCTCTCACTGGCTTAAAATGGAAAAAGCCACATCCAATCAAATTCTGAGATGATTCCCCACAACCTAACAAAATGTAATTTATAAAAGGTACTATTTCTAGCATCACCAACCTGTCACTCTATTCCCTTGGCCCATTCCCAACAACAAAATATTATACTAATGGCCTTGATGGTCCCCAACTACAGCTCTTTGCTTGCCCTTGACCTTTTTCTTGGAATGCACTATATATGGCTGATGCAGGAGCTAGAATTCTATCCTTTTTTAGCTAAATTTTATCTTTTTAGGGATTGTTATTAAGATTTTATCTTTTCATTTTTGACTTGATGCATAAGTTTAGATAATTTAGGAAGTTATATCTTTTATCTCTTTATATTTTTAGCTTTTCTTAAGGATAGGATTTAGAGTTAAGATAGGTTATTTTCCTTCAATAAAGACGCTTGTAGGCTTGAGAGTTTTATTCATTCAATAATATTTCGGTTATTCCTAGAGAATTTCTCTTTTCCTAGTGGAGTCCAGTTTATCACTTTAGGGTTTTCGTTGCTTGCGAAACTCTGTGGAAATCTCGCGCTTGCGTGATTTCGGGGCTTCCTACTGCATCAATTGGCATCCTCCTGTCTGTGTTCCGAAGGAGACCTACAAGAGCTTTTCGTGGCTTTTACCACGGCTCTTAATGGTCTGGGTGATCATTTGGCGGCGGCATCGTCAGGAGGCAACAACAACAACGGGGGTGCTGACAGAAACAACGCTCGCGCTTGTGGAAACACCGCTCGCATTGGCGCTAGCCGCGGTGGTGGTGCTCGCAACGGCGGTGCAAACCATCAGGGCAATAACGAGTCCAGTTCGGAAGAAGAGAAGGTCCTTGAAGAGGATCCTGCGGAGAATCAGGGCAATATCCAAAATCGCCATGATTATCGATTCAAGGCGGATATTCCCCTATTCTATGGGAATATGAGTGTTGAAGAGCTTCTGGATTGGCAGATTGAGGTGGATCGATTCTTCGAGGTCATGTCGGTCCAGGAGAACATGCAGGTTAAGATGGTATCAATCCATCTTAAGACCACTGCAGGTCTGCAGCTATCTGGTGGGATAAGTTGGTGGTCCAAAGAAAGAAGCAGAGGAAGAAGAACTCGGAGACGGATGACACTAGAGCGCTTTTTGGCCGACAATCATAAGCAGATTTTGTACAAAATGTACAATGAATGTGCCCAAGGTAATAAGAAGAGCGTTGCAAAATACACCACCGAGTTCCTACGTTTGAGTGAACGGAACGAGGTGAAGGAAACTGATTCAGAAGGTGGCTCGCTATATTAGTGGCTTGAGGTCATCAATTCAAGAGAAGATGGGGTTGCAAACTTGCTAGACAATCACTGAGGTATCCAACCTAACCTTGAAACCAGAATTGATGGACAAACCGCCCAAAAATTTCTCCTCTATTAGGCGATATCCCCAGGGAGACAATGGTAGCTCGGTCAAGGAGAAGAGACCATCGGTTGACAAAGGAACAACGTCTACGTCAACCAAGGCACCTGCCAAGGCGTCCAATTCAAAACCAGTCAATCCTTACGCTAGGCCAACCATCGACAAGTGTTTTCGATGTGGAGGCGAAGGCCACCGGTCGAATGTGTCCATTCCGACGGACAACTGCGTTTGTTTACGCGAATGACGATGAGGATGACCTAGGTAAAGAGGCCGACGGCTACTCCGATGCTGAGATTGCTATGGAGTGAAATGAGAGGGTAAACATCGTTCTCCAACGACTTCTCCTATCATCCAACTATGAGGGCAAGCCGAAGAATTTGTTCAAGACACATTGTTCCATCATGGGCAAGGTGTGTAATTTGATCGTGGACAATGGGAGCACAGAGAACTTGGTTTCCAAGAAACTAGTAGATCACATGGGATTACCAAGGGTGCACATGTTCGGGTGCACATGTTCGGGTTACCAAGCCCTATGAGTTAGGATGGGTAAGCAAGGGTGCACATGTTCGGGTTTCCTTAACTTGCAAGGTTCCTCTATCCATTGGAAAGTACTACAAGGAAGAAGTTTTGTGTGACGTGATTGACATGGACGTTTGTCATGTCCTAGGCCATCCTTGGCAATTCGACAACGACGTCACTTACAAGGGGCGTGATAACGTGATGTTGTTTAGATGGGGCGGACACAAGATTGTGTTGGTCCTGTTTTGCACTTTGATAAGTTGTCAGGAAACAAGGGGTCTAACTTCTTGGTAATGACGCAAAGTGGCAAGGCATTGGAAGAGGAGGCTCGTGACGTAAGGCCCATTATTTCTATCTCGTGGTGATCAAAGAGTTGATCAGCACGGGTCAAGAGTAGACACTGATTCCTTTAGAAGTGCAATGATAATGCTTATGTTGTTGCTCTTCCCGCGTCCATGGCGATCTCAACACTTTCAATGTGGCGAACATCTATCCATATCATGCTGATGAGGTCCTATATCCAGATGAAAACTCGGGGTCGAGTTCTTCATAAGTGGGGGAGACTGATGCAGGAGCTACAATTCTATCTTTTTATAAGCTAAATTCTATCTTTTTATAAAGGAAGTTATATCTTTTATCTATTTATATTTTTATCTTTTCTTAAAGATAGGATTTAGAGTTAAGATAGGTTATTTTCCTTCAATAAATACACTTGTAGACTTGAGATTTTTATTCAATCAATAGGTCTTAATCACATGTTTCTCCTATTATTCAGAGATGTGAAACATATGTCAGATCATATTCATTTATTATAAGAATGCATCATCTTAGTGAATAGGAGGAACATCCAACTCTTTTTCTGATTGTTTAATCAGAAAAAGCATTATAAAAAAAAAGACCAATTCAATTTATAAGTAGTAATTGTTGGAAATATGATATTCTTACTTTTTTGTAAGTTGTGTTAGGGAGACTACAAGCATCCCTAGTCTACTTTTAGACATAATTATTATTTTTTCTAGGTATTAGATGCAATTACTCCTTATACTTTCAGATTCTAACCTTTAGACTTCCCCATTTTCTTGTATTTATCCTGGGTTTCTCCCTTTGTAATGCATTCAGAAATATTCTCTCGCAGTAAAACTGAGAGTAATTAGCCACATAACACAATAAATTATTATTTTTTAAAGAAAAAAGGCACCGTCGAGTGGCCATATGGTACACAATCTAATAAAACAGCAAGAAACCCATCAAACCTAAAATCTCGCATGTATACAATAAGTACAACTACCTGCTCATGAAACACAGCGCTGTCAGGTTCAACCACATCAAGATGATTGTACTCTCCCCTACTTGCCAGAGATTGACTAGCAACCTGTTCAGATGGGGATAAATAGTTAGGATCAGAGAAATCATTCACAAGTTCTGTTTATAGCATATTACTTTTGTGGAAACCTTTATCTCTCTAGTTTGTTTCGATTTATCATCAATTCCACCGATAATACTAGAAACTGCACTGATATTGACACTAGGGTTCCTAGCAATTTCAACAAGCTGCTGTAATGCCTCAGGGGATCCAGGCCTTGCTGCAAGCTGCCATTGAGAAATTTGTGATGAGCATTGAACGAGATAAACAGAGTAGTACTCCATTATAGAAGAGTGGAGGCAGACCTTGGCCAGTGAATCAACTACACTGTGAAGCTCAGAAAGGAGTTTAGGTTGTTCCACCAAGAGTGTTTGAATAAGAGATATGGCAAATTCAGTTGCAGCTTCTGCACATGTAATGAACGGGTAAGAGAAACAGTCATAGCTCATAGCAGGGGAATTGAAGGATACTAGAACATAATACATACTATTCCTTCCAGCATCAAGCAGCTTTGCTATATGAATATTGTACTCAACCAAGTTGAGTAATTCCCTTCTCATAAGTCCAACTGTAACATCTCTATTAAACTTCCGTTCTTCATCAGAGTAAATCACCTAGAAAAGGGTTGAGTTCAAAGAGATACATTATACAAGAAAGCTCACAACTTTGGTCAAGAATGTAACTCCTTTTTCAGACACATATGCACTAATACAAGCTCACCATACATAATCTAATTCCTAGTAAGAATCATTACAAAATCTGTGGCAAGAACCACTGTAATACATGAGAGAGCATGTGTACAATTTTTGAGCAATGGCATTTATCATGGTTCAAGTTAGCTGAACTGGTTACCATAAAACAAGTAAGTTCTATGAGAGAAAAATACAGTTAATAGCTTTTGTTTCTGATAAACTAGAAAAACGCAAGAATTGATCCACTCTTGCAAACAAAAACAAACAAACCACATGGTACAATTAATAAGATCTAAAAACTTCATAGAAGTGGAAGAAAATTTCTAGACATACCCAATTAGTCAATTCCTTTACAACAAGTTTGCATACATCATGGATGGAAGTCAAAATTGCAAGATGAGCGCCCACATGAAAACTGTTGGATGAATTCTCATACAATGATTTGAAAGCCTGTCATAAAATAAAGTTAAGAAGATCAAAGAAAAGAAGATATAGACAAAGATTTTTAAAGAAAAAATGTGCAATATATATACCTTCTGAGCTAGAGCCAAGGCTGCTTCATCTCTTGAAATACATCTCAGAATAATCTGAGGAACTTCAGAAACAACAGACTGCATGGGTCCATGGAGACAACAATAATTAATTATTATTCCCAAGTAAGCAGAACCAAAAGAAACTACATTAGACCTGTCTACAAAATGATTTTTGTTTACGCTTAAAAAAGAGAAATGTTGGAACCGAGGAAGAAGGCTTAAATACCATATTGATAAGAAGATGATAGCACAGAAGAAAATACCTGAATCTCTGTTTCTCTGCCATTATTAGCCAGGAAATCTTCCAACTAAGATCATTTAACATTGTGAGAAGAATCAATACATTATCAAATAAAATAATGTACAAAAATAACTCACTCAAAATTGAAGATACTCAAGAACACAGAAAAGGGGAGCAAAGAGTATCAGCAAAGCTCGAAGCATGCAGTATCAACTCTCCCACATTGAATATAGCATGGTCATATCTTTGACACTCGTATCTCATATCAATCACATTATGGTACTCAAAAAATGATGTGACAACATCAAGGCCAGAATCTGGGATGTTGCAACTAGAGCCGGCAATTGGGCTGTTCAGGTCGGGTTCGATTAAACCCATTCGGGTTTGGTCATATGCTAGGTCGGGTCATATGTTGGGTATATTGTATGTTCGGTCAGGTTCGGATCAGGTCGGGTAAGTTTTCGGGCTGGGTAAGTTCAGGTCAAATGGATTTCGGGTTGGGTCGAGTTTGGGTTGAGTCACACTTAGTTTTATTATAAAAATGATTATTATTTTTTGTTTATCTTAATTATTGACTACTAAACTTCATTTATTTGGCTATATTAGGTCTCATTATATGCAATTCACGTTATTTGAATGTTTAAAAATAAGAAAATTAAAGTAATTATAAGGATGAGTCGGGTCTTTTTCGTGTTTGGTTAAGGACGGGTCGGGTATGGGTCGGATCAAGTACGAGTCGGGTATAGGTCGGGTTTGTCATGTTCGTGTCCATTTGGGTATCGGGTCAAATTGGATCACGCTCGGGTTCGAGTTATGCATGACACTGGATTTTCGGGTTTCGATCTGGGTTCGAGTGGATCTCGGGTTCTCGGGTTGGGTCAAATTTTGCCAGCTCTAGTTGCAACCTTGATTCAACATAAGAATGAACTATAAACCTCTCAAGGAAATAACTAACTAGTTTTCATAAAATGCCCAAATATCAATAGAGAAAACTATTTAACAGAAAATCATGCAACGTCTGTCACCTTGGATGCAACCAACTGGTACTTGTCCAATGCATCTCCTGTCGTCAACAAAGATTCTGAGACACCAGTTCCAACACACTCAGAAGTAGAGTGCAATGAAAGTGACTGTCGAGGAGTTCCAGAGTCCTATAAACAACTTCCAATCAGTATAAATAAGACATACCAAACCAAGAAACAAAAAAGCAACAAACCTTCACAGAAACTGAAGAATCTGCAGGAAGCAATTCTTGAATAGCAGGAATTGAAGATGGGGCCATTATTGTTGCATCAATATCAGCACGCTGTTGAACAGCAACATCAGTAGTCCTGCCCTGATTTAAGGAGGCAGCACTGGAATGCACACACATAACATGACATGAACAACTAAACCCAAATTTGTACACATCAAGTGAAGCATAGATAGCAAAGGATAATTCCTTAGAAGCAAAGGAAATTCAAAACAATAAATACAACCCTGAATACAGTGCAAACTTTATTTGTTTGGCATCTAGACATCCATAACCCTAGTTGGTGCACATGGTGACAGAAGAGGGGCATTAAAATGCAGCAGTATATAGTCACAATCATGATAGGAATAATGATAGTCTTAACTTAGACAGTCAGTCTTTAGAAAGTACGATAACTTCATTCAATAAAGAATAAGTGACCCTAAACAAAGCCAATACAAAGAATAAAGTCCTAGGAAAAATCTAAACAACCAAAATAACATAACACCATCTTTAACGACTAACTCCCAACAGTCAAATCAGTAACGAGCAATACAAAATGTTACTAGCAAGCACAACAAAAATGTTTCAAAAGGATTAGCCAGCACAGTTGTATTGATATACAACGGCTCTCCAGAAATGCAACCATTAAAAGAACGTTCTGGTTCAAAGAGGAAACATAAATGAAAGAGGCATGACCTGAAGATCTGTGGTGAAGGCATGTCATTTTCATCAGAAACAAGACTCAAAGGTTGGGCAGCACCAAGACCAGTGTTTCCAAGGCCAGATGAATAAACACCTGGGTTGAGCTGTTCTGAAGATAAATTGATTGGGTGAGGGAGGTTGGCACCAGCCGAAGGACCAGCAAGCATAGCATTAGTGCTTGAAGAAGTTTGCTGAGTTTGCCAAGGAAGACGAACAAAATCCTATGGATCACAATAAGTCAGTTATATTCAAATGCTTAAACAAGTAAAACCACATACTGTTAAGAAAAGAGTCCAACAGATTTGAACCTCATACACCCGTTGCTGGGACAGAGACACACGGCCAGGCTTGGGTTGAAGCGTTTCAGGTAGAACACTCACAGGACCTTTAGCAAATCCACTTGGATCATACATTGAGGAAGGAAGACTGTGCTTCCTTCTTAAAGAGAGTTGCTGAGCAATCTCTGCATCAACCATCTCCAGTGCCTGGTAATTCAATGCATAAAATTAAATAAACAGCAAATAAAAATGCAGTATGCACATTATACATCACCCCTGTCAAAAGAAAAACGTGTGCTACATCCTTCTATTTCATTATCATAGAATTCGGGCACAAATGCCACATGTAAAATTCAATGCCTGGTAATTCAATCCATAAAATTAAATAAATAGCAAATGAAAACGCATTATGAACATTATAAATCACCCCTGTCAGAAGAAAAACATGTACTACATCCTTCTATTTCACTGGCATAGAATTCATAACCTTTCTTGGGCACAAATGCCACATATAACACTAAACCCATTCCATTAGAAACACTAAATAGAACAATGATTTCAGGATTATACATGAAAACAAATAGATATAATTCCTTAGCACAAAATCCTTTATAGAGAACCACAGGTAGGAAGTATAAAAACTAACCCTACCATACATATGCATTCAGGCTTAACACTGGTACTTTATCAAACTCGTCAGACCAAATATGGGTATCAACTCTATAACAGAACTTAGTTATAGTGCCTTCAATTTTTCATCCTTTATAAATATAGAAAGAATCGTCCACAAGTAGGGGTGGATTTGGGTCCTGTAATGCACCAGGGAGGTGGGGTTGCTGGATGGAAGATTTACAATATTTTGAGGCCTCGTGGCCAGCAAGTTGATTGGGGAGGAATTCAAAGTAAAAGAAAGGTGCGAGTGCAGCAATTTGTGTGCTGTGCAAAGGAGAGGAGGAAACGGAACCACACTTGTGGTTTCGATGCCAAGTAGTTGATGAAATTCAAAACTTGGTGTGGAGCTGGGTCGGAGTTCAGCAGAAGCATGGATCGTTGCTGGGCTGGTTGCGATGGTTTGGCCAGAAGCATGAAAGCGTTAAAAAGACCCTCTACTTCAAGTTGAAGCTGCTCGCATTGTGTGCAACCATTTACTTCACTTGGGCAGCGAGAAATGGAGCCATATTCAAGAATATCCAGTGTAAGCCAAGAGTGTGCGATTCATGTAATTGAAATGTATTAAGGCGAAAATCTACCTTAGGTATAAAGGCAAAACACCAAGGGAGAAGGGATGGGTTAGAAGCATATTATGATGAGAGTTGCAGCTTTGTGTACAAGCAGGGGTTTAGGTGGGCAGCTGGGTCGAGATAAGTTTTTGAGAATAGGTCCTTTGTGTAGATAGGTGAGTATGGAGGATGGTTTTTGATGGGGCATAGGCCCTGTGTGGCCTTTCTTACACGTAACCTTGTTTTGGTTGCGTATGTTTGTAACTACGTTACATCCATATAGACATTTACCGGTTCAGACTATAACAGAACCTCGTGTAGGCCAAGGACGATCAATCTTATTCAGATATGAAAATATTCAAAAGCATGAAGTCCAGAATCTTCAGAAGATAACCAAGGATAACATGATAGACGATCAACATACAGGCATGAACATACATGCAATGAACCCAAGAGAAAATATTCAGTTGTATTCTTTGGATAGTTTGGCAGACAACTACTGCTAACAAAGACGAGAAGATTTTGTTTGTTTTTTTTGTTGACATGTGAATGGTTCCTTGTCAAATTTCAACAGCCAAAGCAGTCCAGTAAGTTTCGTTTAATCAATTAATGGTATCTTTCAGCGCAAGATAATAAAGTACTCATTTTGAAAATCAAAGAAGAAAATAAGGCAGCCAACCTTTTCAGCAGCAGAGTTCTCAATGTGAGCACAACCCAAGTCCAGATTATCATTAGTAGCATTTAATATAGCAGTTTCCAGAAGCTCACTTGCAATATTTGAGCCTTGAAACATATTTCTTAGTTGGCTTGACATTGAAGCTCGTAGAGGTTCCTGAACAAACAAAAAACACACTTTAAGACGAATATAATTTTTTTTACAAAAATCTAGCATTATACGAAACAATCCACAGTATGACCAATATACAACCTTGCATGTCACATGAGCTAGGCTTCCAGCAAGACTCCCAACCATCAAATGCGCTGCATTATATATTCGACTCTCATCTGATTCCAATGCATAATCCTAAAGACAGTTTTGATATGAAATATAAACAAAACCGCGAAACAATAATACACAGTGCATATGTTCTAGGTATAACAAACCTTTATGACAAGCTCCTTTGTTGTTTGTATAGCGATTGAAACACTACGCTGCACAATGCCTGTAACTATTTCTTTGATAGCCCTCTCGAGAGCAATCGGAAGAAATCTGGAATGAAAGTAAAGTATTTCAACTAGTTCATAGAAGAAAAGTTTACAAAAATATAAAGGATCATTCTTTCCATGGAGAACTTGTTGCAAACCTTTGAAAGTGAGTATGCAGCCCCATTGCAGTGATTTTTGGATTCACAACAACATGCTGTGTGATACTAGTAATCGCTGGCAGCTGGAAACAACATACAAAACCCGCTAAATAATGAAATCAAGACATAATATTGACATGGAGGTAGAGAATAAAGCTACACCTGACCAACACTGAATGGTGGTTGAGATGTAGCAGAAGGCAATAATGCTTGAGCAGCCGGTAACTGATCAGGAAATCCAATTGCAGCCAACTTTTCATCCTCTATGAAGGAACGGACAGAAACAACGTACTGGATCAACTAAAAATAGATCAGCTTCTCAAAGATTTCATAAGAGCAAACAAGAAAAACCAGAACTACACACTTTTTAATAAATGCCATCAAACATCAAATCACAATAAGAAAAACATGTACAGACCGGGGATATTGAACGTGGATGAGCCCCAATATGAGCAGGACTAGCTACATCGAGTGGTAATTCAAGCGGATTTAATGTTGTCATCTTTCCAGGTTTATCTTCAGCAGGTGGATGTGATACTACAGTGTCTTTGCTCGAAAAATCGGTGTTTCCTTCAACAACCCTAACCCGGTCTTTCAAAAGAGAAGTTGGAGTTACATCTTTCATGTTAACACCCAGATTCTTAAATAACACCTGCAATGGCATGCATGTAAGAGAGATTGAAGATGAAAGGCATAATCTTATTCTCAGGATAAGCCTGATATTTATAAAAATTACAAAGGAGAGATTGACCTTTCAACATACTCCTAGAAACTATCAGAAAACAATAAATACTCCTAGAAACTATCAGAAAACAATAAACAGATACACAGATACAGCTAATGAGAGTGAGTAAATGCATCAGTAATTAATTAACCTAGGGACTCAACTAACAGCTGTATTAACTAACACTCCCCCACAAGCTTGGCCATATAGATCATCCATGCCAAGCTTGGATATCAACCACTGAAATCTACCGGGATGAAGCCCCTTGGTGAGAAGATCTGCCAGCTGAAATTTAGAGGAGACATGAGAAATTTGAATGATTCCTGTATCAATTTTTTCTTTGATGAAATGTCGGTCAATCTCCACGTGTTTTGTCTGGTCATGCTGAACAGGATCATGAGCTATATTGATAGCATCATAGGATCTTCCCACTGAACTCTCAAGTCATGCAAAATGATTCTCATCCATAATAATTCACAAATTCCATGTGCCAGTGCACGGAATTCAGCTTCAGCACTAGATCGTGCAACCAAATTCCCACCAAGGTATACACAAAAACCTGTAGTAGAGCGTCTGGTTACAATATCACCAGCATAGTCAGCGTCTGAATCAGTTTCAAGTAGAAGCTTGTCACTTTTGGTGAAAAAAATACCTTTCCCTGAAGTACCTTTAAGATACCTGAGTATCCTATATACAGCTTGGAGATGCGGTTCTCTAGGATCTTGCATGAATTGACTAATGACACTTACTGAGAAAGCGATGTCCGGTCTGGTGTGAGAAAGATAGATCAGTTTCCCACATAATTTCTGGTACAATTTCTTGTCCACTTCCAGTTCAGTTTCAGCTTTGCCAATTTTCTGGTTGTAGTCAATAGGAGTAGACACTGGTTTGCAATCTTCCATTCCTGCCAGTTCGAGAAGATCCTTGGTATATTTCTGTTGGGAGATAAATATACCAGATTTGGATCGAGCTAGTTCAATTCCCAAGAAATACTTCAACTGACCAAGCTCCTTTACCTCAAATTCTCGAGTGAGTGTAGATTTCAGACGAGCTTGTTCAGCACGATCATTGCCGGTCATAATAACGTCATCCACGTAAACAAGGATACTTACTCCCCCGGAGTTAGAGTGTCTTACAAATAAAGTATGGTCACCCTGACTCCCGAGTATATTCTGCAGCAAGCATCACACTCCTAAATCTGCCAAACCAGGCACGAGGAGATTGCTTCAGACCATACAGGGCTTTCTTTAGCTTGCAAACATGACGAGGAGAGCTAGAGGAAAAACCCGGAGGCAAGCTCATATATATATCCTCATTGAGATACAGTAGACATCTTGGCAACCGGAGCAAATGTTTCCTCATAATCTAAACCATAAGTTTTGAGTGAAGCCACGAGCCACTAGACGGGCTTTGTACCTAGCAAGAGAACCATCGGCATGGTACTTGACTACATAGACCCACTTGCAACTCACAATGTTTTGACCCGGTGGACTGTCCACTAACTCCCGCATATGATTAGCCTCGAGAGCTTCCATCTCTTCTTTCATAGCATTTCTCCACTGAGCTGATTGGAATGTTTCTCTTAACATTCTTAGGAATTCGAATCTGATCAAGTTTAGTCAGAAATTTCCAGTGTTGATCAGAAAATCGGTCAAGAGAAGCATAATTGGACAAGGGGTAAAGGGGTATTTTTGTACAAGCCCTTGATCCTTTACTGAGAGCAATTGGCAGGCCATGTGCTGATGGAGGTGCGGCAGGTATAGGACCCGGATCAGAGATTGAAACAGGCTTTCCGGAAGAAGGGACCCTCCTAAAGTACTTCTTGTCGAATCGAGGAGAGGTGATTTGTGGAATTTGTGGTGGTGGTGGTTGAGGTGGTGTATGAGTGGGAAGGACATCACCCCTGCAATAAGGGTGGAATTTGTGGTGGTGCTGGTTGGGGTGAAGTCTCATTGACTTCACCGAGAAGGACATCACGCTGTGGTAAGGGTGTATTGTCTAAAAAATATGTGGATGTCTCAATGAAGGTATCAGCAGTAACAGGGAGTACATGGGGGCTGATGTCATCAGATGGAGGTTCAGGTATGATGGGGGCCAATACAGGAGGAGGAGGAGCCGCTGGTGGACTATTGGTGGTGAGCAATTCTCCCGAAATGGAGTCCCCACACTCAGGATTATTAGGGACTTGAGCAGGCTGCGAGGATCTGTAATATGGAGTATGTTCAGCAAAGATAAGGTCTGCAGTAACATAGGTGTGTTTGGTAAGAGGGCAATAGCACTTGTAACTTTTCTTTGTGGTGGAATATGCATTTCTGAGCTCTAGGTTAAGTTTCCTCTCCCAGGAGAGTGAATATGGGCATAAACAGTGCAGCCAAAGATCTTAGGCTCTAACCTATGATAAATGGAGAGTTGAGGAAAGAAGGATGGAAGGTGTTTTAGCGGAGTTTGATATTTCAATGCTTTTGAAGGGGTTCGGTTTATCAAATAAACAGCGGTGAGGGTTGCTTCTCCCCAATAGAACTTTGGAACATTAGATTGAAACATGATAGCTCTACTAACATTAAGAATATGCCCATTTTTCCGCTCAGCAAGGCCATTTTGTTGTGGTGTATACACACAAGAAGATTCGTGAATGATGCCTTTTGTGGTGAAAAAGGAGGAGAGGGTTTGATTAAAGTGATCTTGGCATTATCAGATCGGAAGCGTTGAATGGATTTGCCAAATTGATTGAGAATCATAGCATAAAATGCAGGAATAATAGTACTCACTTCAGATTTGTGTTTGAGCAAGAACAACCATGTAACCCTGGTGCAATCATCAATCAAAGTAAGAAACCACCTAGACCCATTTATATTCTTCACTGGAGGAGGACCCCAAATATCACTATGGATTACCTTTAAAGGAACGAGGCATCTTTTATCTCGAAGAGGAAATGAGACACGTTTGTGTTTGGCTTTTTCACAAGTAGGACAAACAAGGTTTTCTGATTCTAAGCCAATAAAAAGACTAGGAAGAATGTGCTTCATCAAGGAAAGAGAAGGATGACCTAGACGGTGGTGTTGGAGCCAAAGTTTATCTGAATTTGTGGTGCTTAGACACGTAGTAGCTGACTTTGCGGTGCTAGGACTGGTAGTACCACGAGGTTTCTCTAAGAAGTAGAGGTCTCCACTTTCTCTACCACGTCAAATCATTTTCCCCGAGACCAACTCCTTTATTACACAACCGGATGGAGAGAACACAACTTTACAGTTAAGATCATGAACCAATTTCTTAATAGATATAAGATTAGATGAGAGATTGGGAATGAATAAAGCATTACAAAGAGGAATGGAGGAGCTGGCAGTAACAGTGCCAATACCTAAAATGGGTGATGAGGTCCCATTGGCAGTTGTGAGTTGCTTCTGATAGGTAAAGGGCTGATATGAAGAGAACAGAGCTCGATCATTGGTCATATGGTCTGTTGTACCACTGTCCAGAATCCATTGCTTGCCAGAAAGATGATTTCGGGTACCAGTGAGAGCCAAAGACTCACAATACACCGAATCAGGAGAAGATTCAAAAGCCTTCAAAACATTCTGCAGGCGTTTGATTTCAGCTTCGATTTTGGCAGAAGAAGAATATGATGTCATGGCAAAATTAGGTGATGGATAGGCGGCAAAAGGTGGCGGCCAAACTGATGGTAAAATAGGTAGTGGATAGGCGGCAAAGGTGGCAGCCAAAGGTTTTAAAAACTCAGATCTCTCAAGAGCTCTGATACCATGAGAGAGATTGAAGATGAAAGGCATAATCTTATTCTCAGGATAAGCCTGATATTTATAATTACAAAGGAGAGATTGACCTTTCAACATACTCCTAGAGTAGAAACTGTCAGAAAACAATAAATACTCCTAGAAACTATCAGAAAACAATAAACAGATACAGCTAATGAGAGTGAGTAAATGCATCAGTAATTAATTAACCTAGGGACTCAACTAACAGCTGTATTGACTAACAGCATGCATTTCAATTACGCAAGTACAGCATTTTGAAATAATCCAAGAGACTACTGTCCAAATAGCGATACCTCAATATCAAATTTCAGATTCATCTTCAGATTCGGCATAGCATAGATCTCAACAAGCAAAGCCAAAATCCCCATTGTCCATGGATTAGGAGGTTGATAAGCTAAACTACTTTGGCATGGTTCCAAAATCTGCATAATGCAACATAATGTGAAATGCAGAGGAAAAACTTATATGGGGCATATTTCTAATGAAAATGGAGGATACCTTGGATGTAAATGGAATTACAGCAATCATCAATCCTTTTTCATATGCCTGCAAACATCAAACACATTCACTCAAGGAGAATAAAAATATATCACAGGAGAAAAAGACATTGTAGTATGAAAGCACAGAAATAAAAGAAATTCAATATATACAGCAAGAGAAAAGTTTGGCATAGAGTTTAACCTCCACAATAAGAGATTTTGGATCTATATCTCGTGCCCTTAGAACTTGATTCCTGCCTATAGTAAGTTTGCCAAGCCAGCTGCCTAAGTTCTTCAGAAGGGATCGCTCCTCTGAACTTGATTTAATAAGCTCAGATCCCAAGAGAACCTAAAATATTATAGCAATATAAGTCACCTCATTGCCCCAAAAAACATATATAAATTACCCCACAACAACAGCAATTAGAGAAAAAAAACTGAGGGAAATCATGCTCCGCAAAAATGTACAGACCTTGCAATTCTCATAGGTTGTTTGAACTATTTCCTTATTCAAAGCCTTTGAATTGGCCTTCTCCAGAAATTTTAAGTATAATTCATGGAAGTTTGGCTCAATGCTTGCTCTGCAAAGCAATTAAGTAGATAATGACACTGGGCATATGAGAACCCAGGCTAAAAATGATATAATACTTAAAACTGAAAACCAACAAAGAGAGAACAAGAAAATGGGGATGGGGAAGAGCTAAGAAGTAACAAGAAGAGTGTAGAGCGTAAAATATTCATCTTAACGTACAGAATAAGAAGTTCTAAATAGGAAAGCAAGGATCATCACTGCAACCTTTTCATGACCATATACTGAGCAAACCATGGATAGTACTGCGCCTTCAAAATTTCACAGAACTCTTTTGCTTTGGCTTCAATATTCGCAGCTGAAAGGTTATTGATAGTAAAAGAGACTTTATCCTGAACCTCAGAAGCAGGAGCCTGCAAGTGAAATGACAGTAACTGCAAGTGAAATGACAATAATAAAGGGAACTTGACATGAAGAGGGAAAAAAATGAAAACATATTGACCAACATCCAACACTATCCATTTGCAAGCACATTTTACCGGTTAGTACGGGAAGGGTCCCTTTTTAACAAATGATTCTAAAAAACTCTTTTGTTGTTATAGCAAGACCCAATATTTAACAAGAAATATTTTCTCTTGCAGATATCAAAGAAAAGAACAAGGAGAAACAATCCCTATATATTTGGACAATCTGGAAGAAGCAAACCCTTGAGTTGAAAAAACAGAAACTAAACATTTTCATACCAAAAACCTACCCAGCAGGTACAGACGATGTTCTACTATTAATAAGAATCTTAATCATACATTCATAGTTTTTTTTTGGCAAATAAGTTTGTTCTTTTTGAACAAAATAGAAGTAAACTTAACATCTTTTCATCAACACCCTAAACAAGTTTAACATCTTTTCATCAACACCCTAAACAAGTTTAATAAAATTACATCAGTCGAGTTTAACATCTTTTCATCAACACCCTAAACAAGTTTAATAAAATTACATCAGTCAGACCGTCCACATTGGTTCATTTAACCCCAATGCTTCATTTTTAACAAAAAAAATATCATTAAAAGAAACATCTGGCATGCAGGTCTTATCCAGACACATGAATTCCATTTAAGTACATCAAAGCGCTTGAACCATTGGCATACGTAATTTAGATTCAATACCTCAATAGGGGTCTCTCTTCTTTCGGCAGCAGAAATTAGTGTTTCTATGCTGATTGGAGAGCCAAACCCTGTGGAATGAAAAATGTGAAACTGATTGTAGAATGTGGTGCACTTGGCAAAAAACTAAAATTAGTAGGCGCAACTCAGACAGAACAGTAAACCAAATGGAGATAACAGGTTAAATACAAATGCAAGTATTAAATAAAGAACATTACTAGCAGAAGTTACTCCTCGAGATTGGCGAGCAACTCCAGGAGAAGATGACAGAACAGTTGGCGCAGTGACAGCATTCTTCAGCTATAAGTCCACAACAGAAAATAAAATAATTTAACTTGAATCAACATGAGGAAACATCTCTTTGAAAACTTCTAGAACGCTTGCACAGTGGCAATTATAGTATACCTTCTGATTTCCAACTTCACTTGAGGGCACCGCAAAATATTGAGTAGTTGAAGATAGAGGTGGCCTCAAGATGTTATTTGTAGAAGGCCTATTTCCATCATCAAGAGAATGATGCTCTCTTGATTCTAATATCAAAGGAGTAGAAAGTTGTCCTGATTGTCCATCATTAGATCCAACCAACTGCAAAATGATCCAAACCACAGTTTTAAGCATGGGAAGACAAAATTAACTAAGTATGGAAGATAATTTATAAAAGCGCACCCAAACCACAGTTTTCAGAAATATCCACTCTGTTGCTTCTATTTGTAAGGAATCCTTTTATGCACTCCATAGACAGTTATTGAATTCGATAGGACACTAGATTTTCAGAACTTCGGTGGCAGCTTAGGTTTAGTTAACTAAAATCTCAGAATTCCATTGAGCACTTAGTCCAAAGATACTTTTAAATTAAAATTATTTGGATTTCAAATTGGTTTAGATATTTGCAATATAAATCCCAGAAAATCTATTTTGAATGCCTATTTTGTAACTCTTCCTCTACCTTTCCCCTTCTCTTTCTGTTTACAACTTCTTCCTCTACACTTTTCCCTCCCTCTCTTCTTTACCCTTCTCTTTTCTATTTTGTGTAATTTTACTGTTCGGTCGGAGTTTCTCTCTTCTCACCTTGATGGCTTTGATTTCATTGATTTTCCTACTTTGCCATGTTAGACTCGTTTTTATGATTTAGACTTGTTTTGAGAGGTTTAATGAAAAAATGCAGGCTTCAGTAGCCTAGGCGGTAGGTATATGAGTATGTCATCACCTAGGGTTGCCTTGAGCCTTTTTAAACACTGATATGAGTGCAGCTAGTAGTGTTTCAAAGGAACAGGTTATTAAACGATACTAGCAGCAGTAACAGCAACAAGGAGTAACAGGGAAGGAGGTCTGGAATAAAAAAAAAATCAATCCCATATTTGAGTGGGTTTGGAATTCGGGCTTACAAACTTGGAAGACCTCACTCCCCACTTAAACTCCCCAACCCAAATTTTAACTCCTCCCTATGCATGAACAGAACACTGTTGGATTTCGAGGTTTACAAACTCAGCTTGAGGGGGAGTGTTGGATAACTTGGTTTTACTTTTATGTCACAAGTTAGTTGGTTGTTGCATTTAATGTGTTGGTTTAGTTTTAATTTTCTAGCTGTAGGTTTATATATTTCCTTGGCTGTTTTTTTCTAATACTCGGTAGTTATTATGTCTTTTGTAGCTTTACTTTTCGGACTTTGTAGCTTCTCTTGTAAGCTTCAAAGGGCATCTCGTCTTTAAATAGCTGTTTTCTCCTTGAATAATATAATAAGACAATATGAAGATCTTAAACTTCTCTTTGTTCTTCCTCAAAATCCTCCCAAGATATGTTTCCGTTGTAATGATCTCAGTTTTACTAACACACAGCCTTCGAGAGTTCCCATAATTGAGCAATCAACCATATTAAATCAATCATCCTCTAAAAAATTAAAAATAAAACCAAATAGTTAGATATCCAGCCCAAATCTTAGTTCCCCATTACTACAAACCAAACACAACTATTAGAGGGTTCTCTCCTTGAGCACTCACCATATTTAATCATACAACCTCACAACAACAGCTAAAATCGAATAATTGCATATAGCCAAAATAAAAAATCAAGAGTTGAGCAATTCAAAAAGTGTCTGGTTCTTATTCTTGGAATGATAGGATGTATGATGTACCTTTTCTCTCTGAATTATATCGATTCCATACAAGAACTATTTTCTTTCATTTTCATAAAATTAAGAGTTCAACATTATGTAAGTGACTAAATATTAAACTTTGGAACACATCTGATGCCCCAATGTTATCCTCCAGTTTCATCCCAATCACAGTCCTACCATAACATACAAACCACAAATAACAATTAAAAGAATCAGGTTATCACATGTATACAGGACACAGCATCCCAAATTTGGATCATAATTACCTCATTCATATCATTAGCAGGAGGAGATGTGCTAAGGGGATCAACAGGAGGACCACTTCCTCCATGCGATCTCCTGGTGAGAACACCTTCAATATATGCAATAAGCTCCGGATGAGTACCGCGGAGATGGGAAATTTGCAAGATGTGGTTGCAATATTGGGGCCACTCATCTAAACGATTGATAAACTGCTCCAAAGCCTTGGTCCCAAATCCAAACATCTAGTAACAAAAAGTTAAGGATCACATCCTGAATGTAGTATTTATCATTGTCTACTGACCGGAATTCACAGAAATTACCTTCGAATCTGCAGGTTTACGCAATGAATCCAAAACATAACGAATGGCAATGCCAAGAGTAAGGTGAGTCACAAGCTGATTCTTGATAACAGATCCTAAAACCAAATGAAGAAAACACCCAAGACTATGTCAATATCACAACATCAAACGGGAAACATTCAATTACAACTCTAGGCTTTGTAGTGGATCCAAACCTTCTACAATATCTAGCAGTAAGAATTAGTAAAAAACAGGGTTTTTTCCTAGACAGCACCACTCAAAACATAATATGCTAAAACATGCCCTAAAATCACCATTGTAAAAGTAGAAAACACGCCAGTAAATTGATCAAACATAATGATGAACAACATAATAGAGCTACAAGATGTGGATTGCAATAGACAAAACAAAACCTACCAAACAAAACTGCTGCAAGCCCAAGCTGCTTCTCGGGATATTTAGGAAAGAACATATATTCTTCAAACAGATTGTTGATCACACACTCAAAAATTGATTTCTCCCTGTATATTTTCAAGCCATAACAATAATGAATGAAAAAATATACAGTAGGTAGGTAACCATAACAGACATTAATAAAGCACATACACAAAATAGGCTTCTTCAACCTTACTAATGTCCCT
The DNA here is from genome assembly GCA_963922045.1 of Persicaria maculosa. Classification (NCBI taxonomy): domain Eukaryota; kingdom Viridiplantae; phylum Streptophyta; class Magnoliopsida; order Caryophyllales; family Polygonaceae; genus Persicaria; species Persicaria maculosa. Next base: position 11,024,756 of record OY998265.1, read on the forward strand.
GATTTTTACCAGGAAGGGAACCATAAGAGACATTAATAAAGCACATATACATAAAATAGGCTTCTTAGACCTTACTAAAGTCCCTGATTTTCGCCATTGAAAAGTAACATATCAGCCTCAGGAGACAACTCTGCTGACATATACCCTATTTTATGGACGAGTTTACTTGCTCCAACACCAGAATATAAGCAAATTATCTTCTCCGGAAGTATCGGCATCTCAAAGATAAATACTTCTTGACTATGCATTTATTTCAGGATTTATTATCTATCTGAAATGTTCAGCAAATAAGTCATATTCATTCGGGTCAAAACATTGTTGATAAAATAATAACTGGCTTACTGCTAAAGCAAAACACCTACAATCTTTTCACATAAATTCAAGATGACTAAGTGACAAGAAAGAGAAATGGGTTTCACATAAACACAAGATAACCAAGAAACAGGAAAGAGAGCCAGACCAACATTAACAAACACTTCAAGAATAAAATCACGTACGAACTCATTCTTAAGAATAAATGACTGAAACCTTGGGTCGGGAGAATCTTTGAAACGCGAAAGCATTTGGACCATCTCAGAGATAGAGAATTGTTCTGAAAACATTTGCTGGAAGTAAGCATTTGCTTCTGCTTCAATCTTATCCCCATATGTAACAGACACACATGCATCAGCATTTCCATCATTCTGGCCTACAGCGCCATGGTTAAGTGAGATGCTCAATTTGTTCATTTCATCACAAAGATTTCTGGAGCCTAACGAATGAGAATTGGCTTGAAGAACCTACAAGAACAATGTACTACAAGTCTACAAAGCTGGAAACCAGAATAAAAACAAAATCAAGGAAAATAAACAGCCAAAAAGACAAATAATTATATAAAATCATCCCTTTGAGACACACTGTCTCAATGGTATATTCAAAGACTCCAAGTATATTAAAAGTGATCCGGTGGACAAATAGCCCCTTTTGCCTCGCCAAACTTTATTTAGTTCAATTTTTCTTAATAAAACCATTTTAATTTGAATAAACTTTAAAAATGATTAATTGGCTTTGTATCTATGAAATCTTGTCATTTTCTTATATAATCATCAAAAAATCTAAAAATTTGGATATATTATCATTAAATTATAAAACTATTGGATTTTTATCATTTGTTTGTAACTAATTATAACATTAAATATATTATTAAATAAATACTTCATTGTTTTATTATGAATACCAAAAACACTTAATTTAACATCGCAACTTAAAACATTTATTTCATTATTTTTAGAAGAAAAAAAAAATTAAAACCCCTAAATTAAAAATAAAAATGTATGAAATAAATTTTAATTTATGTCATCTTGCAAATAGTTTATAAAAACTCTCATATTCTGCAGTTAATTTTGTGAAACTTTTATTTTTTGTGTTTTCTAAACAAACTCGATCATGAATTTTGTGGGAAATGTAGTTTGTGTAATTTATACAAATAACTAATAAGGTCTTTATTTAAAAATCTCTTTATACAACATATATTATCAGTTACAACTTACAACCATATAAAGGATAAAAATCTAATAGTTTTATAATCTAACTAGTGTAATACCCGCGCCTTAAAGGCGCGGAATTTTGTATCCGTGCCAAGAGTCTAATTTTTTAGAAGTATTGTTCAACTATATATTGCGCGGAGTTTTAAGATTAGAAAAAATTATTAACTCAATTCAATCAAAATTTATGTTTAACATAATAATAAAAAAAATATTCAACTTATAGTGAAGTTAAAATACAAAATGTAGAGAAAAAATCGCTGATTCATTCACAATTCAATTTTAACATAATAAAAAAATATTAAACCGATTCATTCACAATTCACTTATAACATAATAAAAAAAAACATTCAACTTACAATAAACCTAAAATACTAAATGTATAGCAAAAAATCACTGATAACAATTCACTTTTAACATAATAAAGAATATTAAACTTGCAGTAAGTGAGATTGATATTCAATCACAATTCAATTTCAACAAAATAAAGAGTACAAATAATAAAGAGTAAACGGTTTAAAAAATTGAATATCTCACCCGGAACCGGAAAAACAAAAAATTGGCCCAACACGGTGTATATCAAAATTTGAACAACGTAAAATACTAACCCACTGATTGAATCAATCGGAGAGGGGAAATGAATGAAGAGCATGTGAATATTGGGAAATGCGAAAGTAGACAGTGGAAGAATATTGTGACATTTGTGATCAATCCTTCGTTGTATATTAGTTTTATTCTCACCAACTTCAATATTTGTGGATAGTTTGGAGTGCATACCCAATTCAAGGAATATATTGATGGAATTAAAAATAAATAAAAATAACACAAATGCATTGAATAATGCATAATATGAGGTTACAATATATATTAATATGCTTATTTCCACATAAATAAAAGCACGATAAATTCGTATATATTAGTTTTAATGTATATTGACATTTTGGAGACGATTGTGATAAATTTAATATGAAAAAACATATATTTAAAGTTTCCAAAAATGCAATTGACCAATAAGAAATTTAGTTCAATGTAAGTAGACCTTTTCGGGGATGATTGCGATAAACTTAAAATAGGACACATATATTCAAAATTTTCGATAATAAAACCGACCAATAAAAAAAGAGGTAGCTGATTAAAAAATTCAATTTTAATTGTGAGCGCGACACATCATCTAAATGCTAATAGATTCAGTATATATAACCGAATGAACAAGATTTCATAAGTACATAACCAATTATACCTTTCAATAATAAATTAAAATAGCTTTATCATGGAAAATTAAATGAAACGCAGTCAGGCTAGAGAAAATGGGCTATTTGTCCAAAGATGTTCTTTTAATAAATCTATATGTCCACCAGAGCACCTTTAACATACCAATATGTCTAGGGGGGTCATCTAATATACCAATTTGTCTTTTTGGCCAAAAATAAATTGAATGTTAAGAAAATTTTAGCACAAAACCTTCAAGAAGAGTGCAACATAATGATGGATCCTCTCTTGCTGGGATGTGACAAACTGAATCTCTTTCAGATACTTAATGCACTCCTGCATGGTAGAAAAACTAGTCAGCTAATGAATTAACTTTAAGAAGTTAAATGTGCAACTGTTTCAAATTACCGCAAAAAAGGTGTCTCGGTGCGTTACTAAATTATCACTAAGCCATGTCTCAAGATCTAGAAGTTCCTTTCTGAAAGCAGTCACTGCCAATTTGATGGCCACAGCGAAAGGCATCATCTTCAAAACATGGTTGAGAACCTGCAATAATAATAACCATGAGCACAACAAAAACTCACACCAATCCTAAGTCATAAAGATGCTCTAAAAGGAGCACTCAGTTTGAAGGTGTAAATAAATAAGGATAATTAGTTCCAATTTTCCAGGGACATGTGCCTGGATGATGTTAAGATAAACTACAAGGTGGGTTGATGAAATCACAATCAAAAGAGGCAGGGTGCATAGATTGTTAGGGAAATGCTACACTTATAAGTCAATGGCCTAAAGAAGAGAATATCAATAAATAGTAAACTCTTGTAGAACTTCAGGCTCAAGCAATGAAGTGGCTAACTTTAGAGGGGAAGGTAGTAGTGTAAAAACATCTATTATTATATATAATAAAGGAGAAGTCGCCTGACACATGTCGGCTTCTCATTAATCGTAGTCATATAAACCAATCACAAATTTTTGAAATAATCAATATATGCATAAGATAAAATTTTATTCTTACTCTATTTAATCAACATATCTATATATGCATAAGATAAAATTTGACCCAATTTGATTAGATATGGATATATTTTTAGAAGATATTAACTAATTTTAAAATATATGCATAAGATAAATTTTTATTCTAACTCTATTTAATCAATATATCTATATATGCATAAGATAAAATTTGACCCAATTTGATTAGATATGGATATTTTTTAGAAGATATTAAATAATTTTAAAGATTATTATATAAGATAAGATTTTACCTATTTTCACTATATATGAACATATTTTTAGAAGATAATAATTTTATCAATATATTACATGGACATACTAATTAAATAACTTTATCAATAACTTCATCAATATGAACATATTTTTAGAAGATAAAAAGTTTTGACGAAATTGAAATAATACTTAGCATGGTCATAATAATTCAATAAATTTATCAAAATGATGAAGATAAAAGCTTTCGGGTAAATTGAAATAATATTTAGCCGTGTAAAAGTTATCAACTTATGAAATTCAATAAGAAATAAATTTTTCCTATATATCTTGAAGGTATAAATATATTTATGACATATTTTTGGATTTTATACATATATATAATTATGGATAGATTTTTGGATTTTGATCTATATATAGTGTAGATATATAGTGTAGATTGTTAATGTTATTTCACAAACATTGATGTCTTTTCCCTTCTATTTGGTGTTGTTATTGCAGGTTATTTACGACTTTGTTTAGGATTTCCTTGGTAAGCTTTTTGAAATAATGTGCTGATTGGTAACAAGGTATGTTATTTTGCTTTTTGCACTAATATATACTAGCTTTTCATATGTTGTTTCATATGTTGTCAATAAAGTATAAATTCATTCAGATTTGAGAAATTATAGCTTTTCATATGTTGTTTCCACTAATATACACTAGCAAGGTGTAAGGAGTAAGGTCGGAGTAAGGAAAAGTTGGCTTTTATACTAATTAAGTATCAATTCATTTAGATTTGAGAAATCAAAAGTATGGAAGAAATTAATTAACTAAATAAATGGGATTTATTATCAAATCTTTTTAAATTAAAAAAACCGCACATAGTGCATGTACTGAACTAGTCTAAGAAGAGATAAAGTTTTCCCCTTCATGGAAGTTAAATTAGGTCAAGGCCCCTAATAAACTTCATTAAAAAAAAGACAATTGAGAAGAGATTCTAACCAAAGATGGCATCAAGACATCAAGTAAGGAGTACATAACCCAAATTACAGTTATTCATATGTAAATGAGCCGATCCAAATCTTTTTGCTTACACAATGTGACTAAGAGGGTTAGGTTAGGCAACATTAGATTTGGGTGCTTAGGACTGCTCCTTTAAAAAAGAAACAATGAAAGGCAATAAACTGCATTAGATTTGGGTGCTTAGGACTGCTCCTTAAAAAAACAAACAATGAAAGCCAATAAAATGTGTGTGTGTATATAAAGCACTTGCCTTTATCTCATCGCAAACATCCACAACTTGACCAATGCTATCTGCATCATTTATAAGAACTTCGGCAATTACTTGCATAAGAAGTATGGGGTTAGACAGCCAGAGCTGTAGAATAACTCCATACTTATGGTTACTGCGAATTACTCCGGGGAAAATACAGAGTGAAAGCTTATATGGAACAAGATTGCATGCAGTCTGCAAAATAAAGATTAATAAGAACCAACCTGATAGTGTTGACACGATCATGAGGATGATCATATACATATACATCTACACATATGCTTGCATGTATTAAAATCTATACATCTATTTTCATATTTACAAGCTTGATGACACTGTTCCTGGCAGATGCCATCCACGTAAATGGCATACTGTGTCGATAAAGATTAACACAAATCTACATAAACATTCATATAGTATAGTGTCTTGATCTTACTTGTGAAAATCATTTACGTTTTTATTTTTGTAGCAAGGATAGCTGAAATGTACAGAATCACGAGATTATTACAATAACAACCATGTGATTTTGTACTATGAGCATTTTGGGGTGAACTTAACTGTTTAGCAAGCAGAAAAAACATCTACAAGTAAGCCGAACCAGCAAAAAGGCATGACTGATCCATAACAAGAGATTTTACCTTAATTTGTGCAAGCCCGAGAAGCAGTATTTCAGGGAAATGCTTAAGAGGATACTCGAGTATAGATAGCACAGATGCCTTGTAGCCCTTTTCAGCTAACTGACATAATACATCCAAAAGATCTAGACAGAACCATGCATGGTTTGAAGACTGAGGTTGAAGGTTTAGACCTTGAATTGAATCAATAAGTTCCTGAGGATATCAGCTTCCATTAGCAGAACAGAAACAGAATGGATCAGAAGAAACCACCAGATTAAACTACAGTATCAACTTACCAATTGCCTGGCTGAGTGGGAAAAGGTAAACACCTCTGCTGAAGAAGATACAGCATGCTTCAGGATGGAAAGCTGTCCTTCAGCATTGTTCCAGAGTGGGCCACAAATTGAGTCAAGTGGAAATGGATCCTGCATAGATTGGCAAAATTTAAAATCATTTAGTAATATTCAAACCCAAAAAAAAATGCTTAGCTACATTGATGCTTTGCTTTCATCAAACAAGTCTGCCAACTCTACTGAAACCCCACAATTAAAGCCAAGCCAACATACCTTGCATGCAAGTTTGTAAATTGACATGAGACAGACAAACGCACTCTCATCAGGGATACAAAATCCATCATAGTCCAGCTTCTCCATAACACTAACCCAGTTTGTATCAGGAGCCTATAGTCAACAAGAATGAACAACTTGAAACAATAATTTTAAAAAAAAAAGTCAATGAAATGAAAAAGGCTCATAAATCTTCCACAGCTGGCACGCTAGACCCTGCAATCAAATATTATAGAGGCAAACAAATATAGTTTACGACTTTAATTCATAATGCTGTTTTTTTACACACGAAATACCCCGCCAAAGCTAGCAAGAGCTCAAAGACCAACCTTACAAGCCAACCAAGTCCAAAAACCACATAAGTATGAGGCCAAAAATATCAAGAGTCAAGACACAAAGATAAGAGGCGATATAAACCTCATACACATGATTCTAGACCACGCATACGACTTGATCAATACTTTTATTCATATGCTAACACTAGCACAACTAGATCTATCAAAATACAACCAAACCTAAACCATCTAACCAAGAGAGTGATAGGTCTTTATGTTGTATCCCTTAGCGGTCAATATGATGGTATTTTATAAAATTAATAATTAATTAATGCGAAAAAAAAAATTCTAGTGAGATATTTGGGATGGTATCTTCAATAAATATGTTCGTCCTCAGGTTGTATTTCATTTAAAGATTTTGATTTACTGTAGCAATACTGTCAAACAAAACAAATGCATTTTTATATTTTTGGTAAATTGTAATTCAGTTATAGTCCAGCTTCTCCATAACACTAACCCAGTTTGTATCAGGAGCCTATAGTCAACAAGAATGAACAACTTGAAACAATAATTTTAAAAAAAAAAGTCAATGAAATGAAAAAGGCTCATAAATCTTCCACAGCTGGCACGCTAGACCCTGCAATCAAATATTATAGAGGCAAACAAATATAGTTTACGACTTTAATTCATAATGCTGTTTTTTTACACACGAAATACCCCGCCAAAGCTAGCAAGAGCTCAAAGACCAACCTTACAAGCCAACCAAGTCCAAAAACCACATAAGTATGAGGCCAAAAATATCAAGAGTCAAGACACAAAGATAAGAGGCGATATAAACCTCATACACATGATTCTAGACCACGCATACGACTTGATCAATACTTTTATTCATATGCTAACACTAGCACAACTAGATCTATCAAAATACAACCAAACCTAAACCATCTAACCAAGAGAGTGATAGGTCTTTATGTTGTATCCCTTAGCGGTCAATATGATGGTATTTTATAAAATTAATAATTAATTAATGCGAAAAAAAAAATTCTAGTGAGATATTTGGGATGGTATCTTCAATAAATATGTTCGTCCTCAGGTTGTATTTCATTTAAAGATTTTGATTTACTGTAGCAATACTGTCAAACAAAACAAATGCATTTTTATATTTTTGGTAAATTGTAATTCAGTTGAACTTAACCTAAACAAGATGAATAACAAGTCTAGTGGTAAACCTTAAATTAAGCATCAACCCAACCAACAAGACTTCTATTCTGGTTACATTAGAAGCAAGTAAATTTTGTGACAGAATACAAGAAAAGAGTTCAAGGCAAACCAGATTTAGAGTCAACTCTTGCCCACCCACTCTAAACTCTGGCAGAGGTTAAACCTCAAACATATCACATAGACCAAACATGAAGTTTTTAAATATCTCATACACCAAATGGAGTGTTTAGGCAAACGCAATTTGTCACTAAAACTACTCCCAACAAAAAAAGGCATCTCTACCATGCTGAGAAAAGCAAGTCCGAGCAAGGAAAATCTAACTGTGAAGATTATGTGCCAAGGAGTTTCAAAACAAATCAAGATATTAAAAACTAATGGTAGTTAATCAAGACTAGACAATATGTGGGTCAAAAAGATAACTTACAAGCTCTTTAATGGCATCAACAAGAAGATTAATGTTCCAGGAGCTTATCACTGGAAGATCAGATGTGGAGCTACATCCTGTTGCAGGAAGAAATACTTGATATGCATTTTGGCTTTCTAAAATGCCTCCTTGAGTGCAAGCAACAGTGCCAACAATCCTAGATATGACTGATTCAGTTAGAGGTGAGATAAGAGATAAAATGTATTTGCAATTCTTTGCATCATCTGTGCAACCATAGCTCAATTCTTTCATGATATCAGCTATGTTCACTTCTCTCTCAATTTCAGTAACAAGAGCATCCAACTCATTTTCATCATCATACAGGAAGTCCAGATTCCTGGGGGAATAAATAACCAGTAAAATAACCAGTGAGATTTTGATAAACAGTAATCAAATATAGAAACACGACTTTAGAATTGAGAAATTTCAATTAAACCTCATAAGCCAGGCTTCATCAGATTCATTTAAAGTCAACGGATTTAATAAAGATGGGCAGGACTCCTTCAATGGCACCAAACTTAGCATGCTGATAAAAGTATCCACGTGTTTAGAAAGATCCTCAGATTGGCGCAAGAACACAAAAATCTGTTGGATTTGCTCAGCTGAGCCCAAGGCACTGGGATTGGAAGTTAAACCTCCAATTTGAGACAAGCAAAAGGTTTTCCCTGAAGAAGAGGAGAGGAAAAAACTCAATGCTTAAAATGTGTGGCATACGAGAACATCTGAAACCCGCTACAAGACAGCAGGAATCAAGTAACAATTAACCCCAAACTTAAATACATAATCAAATAAGTACCACAGTTTTTGGTGTCATCATTTTCAGAATCCAACAATGCAAGACCAATGGCAATCTTTTCAGAAACTGACAAGCAAAATGCATGAGACAGATCATCAAGGAATCCATCTCTCATTGATTCACGTCTAACAGACTGACAAAATATTGTGCTGAAATTTGGTTTCCCCACAAGATATTTGAAAATTGCTACTACAGCTGGATTCAGATTAATATTTTTCAAGTCTTCTCCATAAATATCAATGTGCTCCAAGCAGGTGTGCAAGAGAAAAATGCTTCCTTCGGCTCCATACTCAATACACTGCCAAAAAAAACACCAAAATCAGTCTAAAATCAAATGCTACATCCGGCCAGTCAACTATATTTACTCCAAAAGTCCATTTTTCTCTTAAGCTGGAAAGGCCAGAATTTAACTATCTATTAGCACCTTTTATACATTCTCCACATGACATGAAAAGATACACAAAACAAGCATGAATTAAACCTTAGGCAATAGGAGTAATTATTTATAGAAGGCAACAAGAACTTCAGCAAGTCATCTCTTATCCTTTAAAAATAATATAAGATGAGATTTTAATTGAGAAGCATCGTTCACATAAATAGCTAAAGTGCTAAAGCCATCATACCATGATTGTTCATTGAACCCATCAAAGGAGGTAGTAATATGCCATCAAGCTCAAACAAACTAAGCCAACATATAAACTAAAATGCAAGTAGTAATAGCATTCTCCTCTTTGGGAGACTATTAAGTGATGAAAAAACAGACCCATTTCCTCGTGCTCATTCAACATGCATAGACAAAACATAAGAGAAAATGTTTTGGGGGACAAAAAGGAAATTTGTATTAACAAGCAGAGTAGTGGTACTTGATTAAATGTTAAAAAAGTATGGTGATAGCCATCAATACCCACAGCATAAATGTACTAAATCAATAATTTCATACATGGCATAAAATTGCCAATTGTCATTGGCTTCCGATGTTCATCAGTGCTGCTTCTTTTTTCTGGAATTATTGTTTGTTCTTGCTAAACAAAACCACATTTCATCCTCCAGATTTGGTCATGCTTGACCTAAAACCTCTACAGCGCCAGCCAAGGAGCAAAATCTCAACCACCTACACAGCTACACTCTTATAGCGCGAGACAAGGAATCCCCCAAGCAGAAAGAAACCTAAATCTCCAAAACAAAGGGGTTTTTTTATGCTAAAAAGCTAGGTGCGACCAGTGGATCTAAAACCGTAGAAAGCAGCACAGCATAGTGCAAATTCCATTCTTACTGCTGCAGGTGATGTCGGATTTATTTCTCTTTACTCAATACCTAATAATTACGAAAAAGCTAGCAAGCGCATAAAAGAAGCGACACATAAACGGATTTGGAGATGAACATCGACAGTAAGATGAGAGATAGTGGAAGAAAGAGAAAGGATGAACCTTGCAGAGCTCGGGAAAAAGCGAATCGGAGTTGGATCCATCCAAGCTCTGGAACAGGAAACGGATGTGAGTGGAGAGGAGTAGAGAGAAAGGAACCATCATCAGGCACGGGAGGATGAAGCGGAACCGATGGCTAGGGTTTTACAAAGAAACAGATGTGTGAGGAGTCTGTAACTGGTGGGAGGAGTGGTGTGAGTTGTAATTGAGAGAAAAGAAAAGAGAGGATGATGAGTCGCGTGAAACCCTCAACCTGATGAGTTTCCACTTTAAGGGATACGGGATACGGGATACGGGATAATGCAAGCACTGAAATAACTAGTTTTACTTTACCCGTCCGTTGTGCGGTTTCTCAATAAACAAAATGATAATTAATTTATATTTTTTTCTAAAATTTGAAGGTTATATCTATTCAAACTAGTGTAAGCTCCGTCCCATGTACGGTGAATACGGTAATACAGTATTATAAATAATCTAGATAGATTCCAATAAATATAAAAATATAAAAAAAAAATTCTAGCAAAAAATAATATAGATATAAGTAAAATTATTTTGATATATTATATATAATCTAAATATCTTTTATTTAGACACTCTCAAAATATAAATAAAATTCACATTTATAGGGTAGAGGTTTTTTTTCTTGATCTATTGTTAATTAAATCTCATGTAATTTAATCGACAGGTGATTTTCAAAAATATCTATACATTGATGGAATGTGACTACATAATATTTTAATAATTTATTTTGGCCCCAAAAATAATATAGATATAAATAAAATAATAATTATTAAATAATTAATTACGATATAAATAATTCTTTCCATTAAAAAATAACCTATATATAAATAAAATAGCACCTATCAAATACTACATATTTATCTATTAATATTTTTGGTAAGTATGACTATTAAATAGTTTTGATTTATATTACTATCAATTAATCAATTATCTAAAATATATATAGATAGATTGTGATTTATGATAACTTTCTATAAACTATGAGAGTATATTATTTTAATAATTTTTTCCTAGAATTAACTACAACACGGTACATGCTATAAATCGATTTTATTATCTTACTAAAATTTAATATTCAAACACAGTTGCTTTATTATAGGTAATTGAAAAAATCCCACCAAAATTTGGAATAAGTATTAGTTAAAGGGGACATAGTAAATCCTTTTAGTTAGATAAAAATAATTTAAATAATTATTTTTATTTAATATATTGAATATTACGGGTGAACATAATTATTTTATTTTTAATATATAATTACCTCTTTGGATAGATTACGGTGAACACAATTTGTATATATGGCAATTGGAAACTTTCTAGTTTATACACGGTAATTGAAAAAATCCCACCAAAATTTGGAATAAGTAGTAATTAAAGACGACATAGTAAATCCTTTTAGTTCGATAGAGTATGTAGAGTTTTTTCCTTATATAATATTTAATTCTAATAATATGTACATGCAAGTTTTTTTAAGATAAAAAAATGTAGCCACTTCTTATAAGATATAGTTTTTTTTAACTCTGTCACCAATCAAAATAGAACTTATCCATCTATCCAATAATATTATATTAGAATTAGAATTAGACATATTATATTAGAACTTTTAAGACATAGTAAAATCTATTATTACGGGATTAAATATTATATAAGATATATATGTAGGGTTTAATTCTAATAATATTATATTATATTGATGATTGTGTTATACTGATTTAGTTTTTTCCTTATATAACATTTAGTCTTTTATAAGATATTCCATCTATCCAATTATATGAGTTAATGGTAAAATAAAATAATTATTTACTTATTTTTAATTTTATAGATTAGAACTATCTAATTATTTTTATTAGATTTCCTTTTTGACGGGAGAAAGCTTTGCAAGATACACTCACGCGCCGCCACGTAAGCAGATACACTCACACGCCGCCACGTAGATAACAATGCATCGGTTTTAGTATATGTATATAGATTAAACGTAAGATTTTTTAAAATATAATAAAAAATTGAGCAAATGTATAATGTAGTTGTATTATAAAAAAAACGTACTAAAATAAGTGGTAATTTAATTTGTCGTTAATATCCTTATGACCCATTAAAATAAAAGAGAAATATGTAATTATTATGTATAGGTTTGATAAGATTGTTTATATAATAGTACGTACTAAAACATATTATTATTAACAATTTTATTATATGATTAAAATATATAATATTAGATAAATTTATCTAATTAAGATATAAGGTTATATTGGATAGATTATTTGATCTAAAAAGATAAGTTTTTTTACCTAACTATATTGCCTTATTAATTGATGTGGCACAAATAAATAATACCAATTTAATTCAGAATATGACACGTAAAAAAAAATAATCCCGTTTTAATCCAGAAAATTCCACGTAGGCGAATCGCACAAGAGGCCATATTATTTTTAATATGTAAATTTATTTTACTTTTTTAATTCGATGATAAGATTTTAGAAAAAAATTAAGCAGAAATACATTTTAGGATATACATTTTAGGATTTCATATTGTTTCAATTTCAAAAGTATAATTATTACTTTTCATCTTTTTAAAATATATAAATAATAATAATTTTTAAAATATATAAATAATAATAATTTATAATAAGCCGTTTTTAGCATATTGATTATCCTATAAATTTGTTTCCCGCACTTAGATATAGATTATCCATATTTTCCATATTGATTATCATATTTAACTAAAAGGGTATTTGTTAAAGATTATCCAAACCTTCATAATTAATTTAAGTGATCTAAAAAGATAAGTTTTTTACCTAACTATATTAGCTTATTGATTGATGTGGCCCAAAAATATAATACAATTTTATTTCAAAAAATGACACGTAAGTAAAAATAATCCCGTTTTAATCCAGAAAATTCCACGTAAGCGAATTGCACCAGAGGCCGTTTCATGCCTCTATTTTAGTATTTTACTAGTCTTAGTACCCGCCCGTTGTGCGGTTTTTTAATAAATAAAATGATGTTTAATTTATATTTTCTTTAGCAATAAACTAAATTAGGAGTATATTTAGTTCAGATCAATATAAACATATTATATTGAACAATCAATATAACAACATTTATATAATATATATTTTTTAAATGAAATTCAAAACCTACCTTTGAAGCTTACAAAAAAAACCAATGTTGAATGCCGAACTTGAAACTAATATATATTTAATGAACAATTTTGTGTGAATAAAGGTTAAGATTTAATATTAATTAGATATTGACTATAAATTATAAAAAAGATAGATTTTATAACTAATTAAGATATAAAATTAAACCACAATACGACACGTATATATAATATTAGATAAATTTATCTAATTAAGATATAAGGTTATATTGGATAGATTATTGATATAAAAACATGAGTTTTTTACCTAACTATTTTGACTTATTAATTGATGTGGCCCAAAAATATAATACTAATTTAATTCAGAATATGACACGTAAGCAAAAATAATTCCGTTTTAATCCAGAAAATTCCACGTAGGCGAATCGCACCAGAGCCCGTTTCGGGCCTCTGCTTTAGTATTTTATATAGATAGTTTTATTACCCACCCGTTGTGCGGTTTCTTAATAAACAAAATGATATTTAATTTATATTTTTTTAAGGTTGAATATTGATACAAATATATATTTAATTTCATCTAAAAAAGGTTAAATTTTCTATTTAATAAAAATATAAGGTTGAATATTTATACAAATATATTCAACTTCATCTAAAAAGATAGAATGTTTGACAAAGATTTAATTTGACTAAACTGACCAAAATTATTTCTTTAGATAAATGCCATTTTTTAAAAAAATTCAATTAGATATTTCGGACTTGGATACATTATAACGATGCTATATATTATTATAATTGATTAGTTTGGATCGGTGTTATATTTTATTAGTTAGATAGTTTAGTGATCTGAAAAGATAAGTTTTTTTACCTAATTATATTGACTTATTAATTGATATGACCCAAAAATATAATACTGTTTTAATCCAGAATATGACACGTATGAAAAAATAATCCCGTTTTAATCCACAAAATGACACGTAGGCGAATCGCACCAGAGACCATTCCAGGCCTCTGTTTTAGTATTTTATATATATACATTGACTAGTGTAGGGGTTCGGGCGGAGTTTAAAAAGTGATTGAAATTTAAAAACAGTTTAAAAAACACGATTTCTATTTAGCGCATGGTTAAATTTCTGTTTAGAAATCGTATATATATATATATATATAATATGGTTTTACCTTTAATTGAGTTTATACAACCTTTTTCGGGGTTCAATTTATATAGCGGAAAACCCCTATTAATTTATCCTATTAAGATCGTATAATCTCGTTTTGGTTGAATCACCGTGTTAAATAGTTAGCCCTAATTTCAGGGCATCGTCAAGCACGGTGCTCACTAGGGAATCAAAATTCCCCGTTTATTTTGCTAGTCGGGTTTTGCAACCTAGTGAGGCCAAGTACACGCCCATAGAAAAAATGGCTTTGTCTGTTATCTTCACCGCTAGACGACTCATGCCTTATTTCCAAGCACATACCATTGAAGTTCTCTCTGATCTACCATTGCATCAAATTCTTCATTCACCATCTCTTTCGGGACGCATGGTTAGGTGGGTTGTCGAGCTTTCGGAATTTGATATCCATTTCAAACCTTGAAGAGCCCATCTTACCCAAGCTCTGGTTGACTTTGTCGTTGAAGCAACTTTCGCGAAATCCCAGGATCGTGAAGGAGAACAGTGGGTGGTCATTATGGACGGGTCAGTGTCTAATGTCGGTTGCGAAGCAAGCATTACAATTCTCAGCCCAAGCGACGAGATAACAGACCTATCTTTCCAACTTCTATTCAAAGCCACCAACAATGAGGCCGAATACAAAGCATTAATCGCGGGAATAGAAAAGGCACTAATCTACAGTGCGTGACAAGTTCAAATTTTCATAGACTTGGAAGTAGTCGCACATCAGATTAACGGAATGTACGAATCCAAAATTGGGATGCTACCTAAGTACCTCTCTCGAGTCCAAACACTCATAGCCACTTTTGGTCATTTCTCTATCTCATCAACCCCTCGTGAAGAAAATGTTCGGGTCGATACCCTCACCAGGATGGGGGAACATTTACCAACAAAACTCGGCGATTGGGCTGATACCCTCGACAGGATTGAGAGCTGTAGCAGCAAAAGTATCGCGTTTGGAATACTACTGGCCCACCATGAAGTCTGACACTGAATCAACTATTCGTGTCTATGACGCTTGCCAACGGCATGCCACCCTCAAACATCAGCCTCCCTACCCTCTAAAATGCATCTCAACCCCCTATCCTTTTGCGATGTGGGAAATGGATATCCTTGGTCCCTTCCCAAGATCACTGGGACAACTACGTTCCATCCTCGTAATCGTAGATTACTTCATGAAACGGGTCGAGGTAAATGCAATGTCTTTGATCAATCCGAAAAAGGTCAGAAAATTCATATGAAAGAATATGATATGCCATTTCGGGATCCTAAAAGTCATCATCACAGATCACGACCCACAGTTTGATTGCGAAGTTATCCGCGATTTCTGTCCGGGTCTTCACATCGATCTACGTTTTTCCTCTATGGCCTACCCCCAATCAAATGACCAGGCATAAATAACGAATCGTCAAATTCTAGAAGCAATCAAGAAAAGACTGGGAACCGCAAAAGGAGAATGGCCTGAAATCTTTCCTTTGGTCCCCTGGTCCTACAGAACCTCGGCCAAGAGTCCCATAGGCGAAACACCTTTTGCAATGACCTATGGAGTAGATGTTGTTATCCCGGTAGAATTATTAATCCCCTCCACCCGAATACACAACTTTAATGAAGAGAACAATGATGAAGCCATGGAAATCGAACTCCACTTACGAGAGGAAATGAGAGACGCCGCCTGCTTTAGAGCGCGAGAGTATCAACACCGACTTTCCAGAGGATATGATAAATGCGTATTCTCTCATCCCTTGCAAAAAGGCAGCCCGGTCCTCTGACATGTCACAGAACGCGAAAAGCTTGAACCAAAATAGGAAGGACTCTACATTATTCACGAGGAAGTCAAAAGAGGATCTTTTAAGCTTCAAGATGCTAAAGGAACAATCCTCGCTAAGACCTGGAACGCGAAAAACATCAAAGCCTACTTCATGTAAGCTCTCTCTCTCTCCTAATTCTCAGCGTGTATATGTGTTTGAATAATTGAAATTGGATGCCTAAACTCAGCCCTAATGGCCTCTAGTTATAGATATCGAACTTTGCTATCCAAAGACTCGAAACTTTATCTTTATTCTCTAAGATAAAACTTAAATAAAGTAAAAACTAAAGATTCCATGGTAAATTAGCTCATATGATAGCTCTGACGTTGAAGATAAGAAATCTCGACTTTTGGATAGACGTACAAGCTTCGGATAGAATTCTATCAAAATCTGAGTCGGATTCCTCTGCTGGGCAACATCGATATCGACCTCCAGACGTCGATATCGACCTCTGTGAAACTCTATCTCAAGCTCTCCTTCTTCTACTCGGATTAGCACTCGACTTTTATTATTTAGTTCGATCTGGCCACTCGATATCGACCTTGCATCCTCGATATCGACCTCTCTGGTGTCGAAATGCTCTGTTCTCTTTTCTACTCGATTCTTGTGTCTCTATTGTACTCGATGTCGAGGTCTCCAGTCGATTTCGACCTCTTTAGAAGGCTTCGAGTTCTTTTTCCGCTCTTTCAAATCTGTCCATTTTTATCCTGTTTTCTGTGAAATCACATAGAAACTCGTGCAGACCCATATATTTGATATTTAAGCATAAACTACATAAATCCCATGTTTTCCCACTAATATGCATGCAAAAGAATGATAAAATGGACTTATATGTGCATAGAAAATATGGCAATTTGCGCGCCATCAAACACCCCATACTTAAGCTTGCTTGTCCCCAAGCAATACCTTTAATGGTCATTCAAGGGAATAAAGTAAACCCTCAACATCATAGATTCATTTTTCATATGTCCCTACAATCAATTGCCATCCTCGATAATGTACTTATGTCAACCAAGTCCATGCCTGTGCATAAAGCAATTTCATACTCATAAAAGGAGGTTCATATGCAAAAACAATTTTAGCGACATAGCATTAATAATCAAGAGGACTTTTGCAAGTTTGTGAGAAGTAGATTGGTAAAAGGCTAAAGGTGGGCTAATATTTGGCCATGTGGTGTTAAATCCGGGGAAACATACTTTCTTTCCAAAACTTTCCACATTCCTTCTTCATAATGTCTCACCTTTCACTCATCGCTCAATACTTTTATTTAATATAATGCTTTTACCTCTCTAACCTTAGCACTGCCTTCTCGCGAGTCGCAAACATGGGTGTCATGAATGGCCTTGGATACTTAGTACTTCAGACTTCTCACCTTGTGTCCCATCTCGCTGAACTAACATCTTAACGAGCAGGGTCGACCTACCTTTATCTCCTGAGGTGATCGGATTTTTTCTCGCTCATTAAATTTTCCATAATTCAATAATTTCTTTCATTCTTGCCAACAACTTCATATAATAACTCCAAAGATGACATCCATTCTCAAACTTGTCCCCGGATAGGGTATAAGGTATAAAATGGGCAATATGATATGTATGTGGAGCAATAATGATCATGATAAGGCTCATATATGGCTTGTGACTTTTGCAAATATGCATAGGTAAGGCTAGGGTATGAATTTGTATATGTAAGCACTTTGTATGAAATTTTCATAAAAAGTCCTCCATCATCTTATCATGCATATGTCAAAAGCAACTTCAAATTTTCCATCTCCTTTATTTTTTTTCTTTTTGCACTTCATTGGGACTTCCCTTAACTAGGCAATTTCATGTTATATCTCTAATGAATCTAATTTTGCATCAAAGAGCTCTTTTTTATACTTCCATGACTCTTTGTTTTTTTTTCTTTTTTTTTCGAAATATATAAATACTTAAACTAAGTATGCATTAAGATAAATATGCAAATCTAAACTAAGTATGAATATGCAAGTAAGCTCCCCCCCACCCCATACTTAAAATTTACAGTGTCCTCACTGTATTAGAACTAGGGTTAAGAAGAAAACTTACTAAACCGTCACAAATTTCAGGAGTCGAAGAAGACAACAGGTATGGTCGATATAGACCTTTAACATCGATATCGATGTTTCTCATCGATTTCTGGCTCAAGCTTCAGGGTGATCCGGCTTCGACCACAAGCTCATCTGAATCGACCTTAAGGTCGATGTCAATCTTGGACATCGATTTCGATGTCTTTTCTGTGTGCTTTTCTCTTTCCTGCAACTTGTTAAAAATAAAAACAAAAATAAAATATGCGAAATAATAAATTGTCTCAAACCAAAGTAAAACTGTCTAAAACCAAAACTAAGCCTTTGTTACATGCTCTAGACTTTTAAGTCGCTAGGCCGACTTCTTCCTCTGCGCTTCTCAAGGTGGCATCTGCAGAGCCCATGTGGCTTGGGCCTCAAATATGACTCCTTTCTTGTCACGCAGCTGCATTCCGCTTGGATGGATTTGATTCACCGTGAATGGTCCCAAATTCTTATCCTTGAATCTCGTAGGGAACCAATGGTCCTTGGATTTGGCAACATAGACTTTGTCTCCTATCTTATATTGACTCGAATCATCATCGGATACCCTACATAAGCGCACATGCCAAGGCACACCTCTTCCAAATAATGATAAATCCTTGATTGTAATGGAACAGGAGGAATCCGTACCTTAACTTACTTTCTTCTCAGTCTGTCATTCAGGTCGATTTCTATGTTCAGATGTCGATATCGACCTCTGTTGTACTCCTGGAGGATCAGTCGATTTGGAGTGTTTTGGCTCGATATGACCATGTCGATTTCGACCCTCAGAGGTCGATATCGAGGTCTCCGTTCCTCCCTCCTCAGCTTCAACGGTGGTCGATTTCGTCACTAGGGCATGGTCGATATCGACCTTAGATATCGATTTCGATGTTTCTTTTCCTCCTCCGTCGACCCATACTTATGACTTGGCATAGAATCTTGAACATTATTAGTCGATATCGACTTACCTGGGTCGATTTCGATGTTCTGTTGGGCCCCTCCATTCAAGATTGCCACAACTTCCTTCACTTGGGCTTCTATGGCCCTCTTCTCTAGCTCTTCTGGTGTCATACTCCTTACTTTGGCTTCTCCACATGCAATGTAGACACCATTGATGGCTTTTATCTCCATTGGCCCTTGATTGTTCACCATCTTGTTGAAGGCATACTCTATAACCTCGTCACTAATTGTGAATGAGAGCAATCCTTTCTTCACGCTAATGTTGGCATCGACGGTTGCTAGGAATGACCTACCTAAAATAATGGGACAAGCAGGGTCCTCCGCTATATCAACAACTAAGAAATCAGCAGGGACAAAGAATTTACCTACTTGTACTGGAACATCCGTCACTATCCCAGTTGGAATCACTACCGTATTGTTTGCCATGTATAGTCTTGCATCCACGGGCTCCAGAGGACCTATCTTTACCTTGTGCCAAATGGTTAGTGGCATCATGCTAACACTAGTGCCCAAGTCAACTAAAGCATTAAATTTGAATTGACCTAAACCTATAGCGATAGAAAACTTACTTGGGTCCACCCGCTTTTATTGTAGCTCCAATCTGTTGCATTCCTCTGCGATCTTAGAAAGCGATCGCTTCTTACCCAATATGTCCTTAAGGAACCTTACATAGGATGACATCTCATGAAGTGCTTCTGTGAATGGTATAGAGACGTTGAGTCCCTGAAGCATCTTCACGAATCGCTGGAACTTCTTTTCCGCTGGGTCCTTAATCACCTTTCTAGTTGGGAATGGCAACACCTTCTTCCTCCCTGCGGCTGTAGTGAGGTCGACATCGACATCAGTAGGGTCGACATTGACTGGAGGAGTCGATTTCTGTGGTGACTCAGGATCAGGGTCGACATCGACGTCACTGTGGTCGATATCGACAAGGGGTCGATATCGATGTCTGTTCTGGCTCATTTTCCTCCGCTTTTTGCTCAGGCTTTTGTAATTGACGCCCACTCCTTAGGTTTACTGCCGCAATATGTCCAGTGGTTTTGCCCTTTTGGTTGAGCACAGTGGATCCAGGGAATGATCCTGACGCTTTGGGTATTGCTTCTGCCAATTGTCTCATTTGAGTCTCCATGTTGTGCTTCCAAACGTCGATCTCCCCAAGTCTAGAATTGATGCCCTGCAGCTGAGTATGGATGGAGTTGTTGGCTTGTTTGAACTCAGTATGGTTCATCCGCATCTCATCAAGAATGATTTGCAGGTCATCCTTCCATGTCTCCCGCTCAGGGTGCCCTGGTGCTCTATATGGTGGGGGATCCCTTTGATAGAACCTTTGGTCACCCCAATATTGTTGATTGCCCCCTCCATAGGAGCCTCTCGTCCACTTGGGTTCCTCATGTTGTTCCGCCATGTATACTTGCTCAGTATGTGGACATGCACTAGTGTTATGCCTTGTTGAGCCACATTACTGACAAGTTTGATTGTTGCTCAAGAACTTGACTTGCTTTTGAAGGCGGCGCGTCTGATCGTTGTGGAATTGTTGCCACACATCAGGATATATCTCTCTTGGAGGCTCATATAGTGGCATTGATGGGGCAGGCCTTGCATCATAGGCCGCAGCAGCCCCACAGGTGTTGTCAAAGTTCATGAGCCTCTCAATGATCTCCCAGGCCTCCGTTGGTGTAAGCTCAATGTACCGATAAGAGGTATATGAATTGATCCTCTCCTTATTTGGAGCATCAAGGGCATTGTAAAATATCTCCTGGATGACATATGAAAGTTGCCCATGCGTCGGGCATGATCTCAGCAAGTCCTTAAATCGCTCCCACGCTTGTGCTAGTGTTTCACCTGGTTTTTGTTTGAAAGCCGTGATCCTTTGCCGTAGCATCGACGTTTTAGAAGGTGGAAAGAACTTATTCAGGAATGCATCCTTCACCTCCGCCCATGTCCTCAACGAGCGTGGAGCCAAACTCTCAAGTCATTGCAACGCCTTCCCTGCCAAAGACCATCGAAAAGATTTCAGTCTCACATACTCTAAATTTACTCCATCAGCAACTATTTCACATAAATCCATAAAAGTAGAGATGTGTTACAGGGGGAATTCATTAGGTCTTCCTTCAAAAGTATTTCTTTTAATTTCAAAACGGAAGTTAATTTTAATTTCATAATTGGAGTGAGGAATTAAAATAGCGGATTCAGGAACATGGAGCGGCGGATGCATGTATTGCATCGCCGTCTGTGGATACTGATTGAGCCGCTCATTCTTCTTCACCGTTTTGTTGAAAGCGTATTCTATCACTTCATCGCTAATGGTGAATGAGAGCAATCCTTTCCTCATGCTTATATTTGCATCTACGGTTGCTAAGAATGGCCTTCCTAAAATAATGGGACAAGCAGAGTCCTCTGCCATATCAACAACTAGAAAATCAGCAGGGACAAAGAACTTACCTACTTGCACTGGCACATCATCCACCATCCCTGTTGGAATAACCACCATGTTGTTTGCCATGAAAAGTTTAGCATCTACAAGCTCTAGGGCACCAATCTTTACCTTGGACCATATGGTTAGTGGCATCATGCTAACACTAGCACCTAAATCACATAAAGCATTGAAGTAATATTGACCTAAGCCTATCGTGATAGAAAACCTACCTGGGTCCGCCCTCTTCTCTGGTAGCTCCAACTTGTTGCGCTCCTCTGCGATCTTAACAATTGATCGCTTCTTACCTAGTATATCTTTAAGGAACCTCACATAAGATGGCATCTCATGAAGTGCTTCGGTGAATGGAATGGTCACATTGAGCCCTTGGAGCATCTTCACAAAGCGCTGGAACTTCTTTTCCGCCGGGTCCTTAATAACTTTCTTAGGGAATGGCAGCACCTTCTTCTTCACTGTGGCTGGAGTTGAGTCAATATCGAGTAAAGGTTGGTTGATATCGATTGGAGGAGTCGATTTCTGGTGTAGCTCAGCTTCTGTGTTGACATCGAGTAAAGGAGACTCGACGTTGACTTCACCTTGGTCGATATCGACTAGAGTAGTCGATATCAAGGTCTCTTCTGTGGCTTTCTCCTCCGCTTTTTGCTCAGGTGTTCGCAATTGACGCCCACTCCTTAGATTTACAGCCGCTATTTGTCCAGTAGTTTTGTCCTTAAGGTTGGGCACAGTAGATCCAGGCAGCGATCCCGACGGTTTGGGAATTTATTCCGCCAATTGACCCATTTGGGTCTCTATGTTCCTCTTCCAAACATCGATCTCCCCGAGCCTAGAGTTGATGCCTTGCAGCTGAGTATGGACGGAGTTATTTGCTTGTTTGAACTCAACGTGGTTCCTCCGCATCTCATCAAGTATGATCTGCAGGTCATCCTTCCTTGGTTTGCACTAAGGGTGCCCTGGTGCTCTATAGGGCGGGGGATCCCTTTGTTGATGTTGAGGTTAATAGAACCTTTGATCTCCCCAATACTGCTGATTGCCCCCTCCATAGGGGCCTCTCGTCCATTTAGCTTCCTCGTGTTGTTCCGCCATACTGACTTGCTCAAGATGTGGATAGGCGTTGGTGTTGTGCCTTGTTAACCCATATTCTTGACAAGCTTGGTTGTTTGAGAGGAATCTAACTTGCTTTTGAAGGCGACGTGTCTAATCGTTGTGGAATTATTGCCGCACATTAGGATCGATCTCATTTGGAGGCTCATAGAGTGGCATTGATGGGGCAGGCCTTGAGTCATAGGCCGCAGTAGTCCCATATGTGTTATCAAAGTTGACTAGCCTCTCAATTGTGTCCCAGGCCTCCGTTGGTGTAAGCTCAATGTACCGATAGGAGGTGTAAGAGTTGATTCTCTCTTTATTCGGCACATCAAGGGAGTTGTAGAAGATCTACTGGATGACATAAGGTAGTTGCCCATGCATAGGGCACGATCTCGATAGGCCCTTGAAGCGCTCCCACGCCTATGCCAATGTCTCACCAGGCTTTTGTTTGAAAGCCGTGATCCTTTGCCGCAACATCGCCATTTTAGATGGAGGAAATAACTTGTTTAGGAATGCATCCTTCACCTCTTCCCATGTCCTCAGCGAGCGTGGAGCCAAGCTTTCTAGTCGTTGTAAGGCCTTCCCTACAAGAGACCATCGAAAAGATTTCAGTCTAACATATTCTAAGTTTGCACCATCAGCAATAGTCTCACATAAATCCATAAAAGTAGAAATATGTTGCAAGGGGCATTCATTAGTTCTTCCTTCAAAATTATCGTGTTTAATTTCAGAAAGTAAGTTAATCTTAATCTCATAATTAGAGGGAGGAATTAAATTTGCAGATTTAGGAACGTGGAGTGGCGGATGCATGTATTGCATCGCCGTTTATGGATACTGATTGAGCCTCTCCTAGGCTTGTCTATGTGCATCCTCCTCTCTATCAGTGCGGGCTCTCTCTGCTGCTGCAGCGGCCCTTTCATTGGCGATTGTAGCATTATGGTCCTCTATCTCCTTCCTCAATCGCTCTATGATTTGAGCCCGTGTCTCATTCTCTGGCATGATTCTAATAGATTTGTTTCGAAGATTGAGAAAACGTTCGGGCTCGTCTATACTTTCCAAGATAGGTTCCCGATCAGAGCGTCGCATAAACCTGCAAAATCAGCACTAAAAAGAAACGTGAGAAAAGCTTAGGGCGCGATTGATTTCCTCCCCAGCACCGGCACCAATTTTTTCGTGGATGGAGGGATCGCTAAATATCAAATAGAATATCAATTAAAACATCAAACCAAACCAACTCCCTGTCCAAGCAAATAAAATACAAGAATCCCTCCCGATGTAGTGGTAGGGTAATTTAGGATCGAATCCACGAGGAGGTATGTCAGTGGTTCCTAAGCTTGCAAACACGATCAATTTCGATTCCAGAAGACCACTCGATATCGAGTAGATCAGTCGATATCGACTACAGTTCCAGTCGATTTCCAGCAAATTCCTACAGAAGATAAAACAGACAGTCGATGTCGAGTTGGTCACTCGATATCGGGTCAGACACTCGATATCGACCTCTGCAGTCGATTTCGAGTCTTCAACAGAAACATAATCGTAACCAAATTTTATCAGAAAAGAGTCCGAAGAAAGTAAGAATGATGATGGAAGGGTGGACAAAATAAAAACTCAGATTTTTATAACTCAATAAACTTAAAAGCTTCCAAGATCGGGGATTAATGCAACAACGATAACCATATAAGACTTATGCCAAATTTATGAAAGATGATGCCTTTCCGTCAAATAACTTTCGTTACTAACAATTAGTTGATTAGAGGCTCTCGCATAAAACATAAGAGTTACTATTCACTTTCATAATTAATCCAAATTCACAATATGATTGGCTTTCACTTCAATAATGCAAAATAAGGAATTTCCTCAACTCTCGCAAAGGATCATGTATATGGGATAGAAGACGGAATCGCAAAAAAAAATCATACATTTGATGCACATACTTACATGGCTATCGTCGGGCTTACCCCGACCCTAGAAGTAAGGGAACTACTCGTGCCTCGTCATCATAGACATGATCATCATTGAAAAGAAACTACTTGAATTGAAATTTGCAACGAAAGAGTACCGAACAAAGCAACTTCCCACTCTCGCTTCCTTTCACTCCACTCGACCTCTCTCTCTCTCTGTGTGTATACTGTAACTATGAACTGAATGCGTGTGTAATTCTGAATAAAACTCAGCCATAATGGCCTCTAATTATAGATCTCAAACCTCGCTATCCAAGGATAAGAAAATCTATCTTTATTCCTAAGATAAAACTAAACAATGTAAATACCTAAAATCTCTTTAGGTAAATATTAATTCACCATAAAGGATAACAAGTCTGATGGTAAAGGATAAAAGATCTCGACTTTAGGATAGATGTATTAATAGGAGGAAATCGAGTTCTTAAATACAAATATATAAAATAGATGCAATCCGATTCCTAGCCTATGCAAATAATTACAAGACTTCCTCCCGTTGTAGTGGAAGGGTAGTCAGGATTGATCCACGAGGAGGCAGGTCAACAGGATCCTAGTAGCGTTGGAAAGCTCACATCTTTGGTCGACCAGAAGCCTCGATCTCGACCTTGGTGCTCGATTTCGACCTTGGATGTCGATCCTTTCTGCAACAAAAGATCTGCAGAGACAAAAACAAGCAGTCGATATCGACTAGGAAGGTCGATATCGATGTTAGTGCAGAAATCGACTGGCTCAAAAGACTGTCAGTCGACACAAGGTGGTCGATATCGAGGATGGGGGTCGATATCGATGTCAGCTAACTCCTGCAGAGATGATCGTCATCGACTCAGAAGACCGTCGACGAAGCACAGTGGTCGATATCGACGTCTGTTGGTCGATATCGATGTGTTCTCTTGCAAAGTTGTTAGCTTTTGTCGACAAAGAAAGGCCGAAGACTTAAGGATGAATGAGGATGCGATGAACAGAATAAAGACAATGGTTTTGATGAATATAAACTATGTAAAAAGTAACTCCTAGGATTAGGGTTTACCACAACGTTAACCAAAGCATGCGATAAGGCAAATAAGACGAACAATTGCGCTATTTCACCCGAGGGACAAGCTTTTGCTGTACACTAAATCTTAGGATTACTCTTGCAAATAAACCTAATTGTCTCTACCAATTTTATGTTTATAACAAAAGTTGTTAGCATGAATCCCTTTTCTTTCGATTAGGACTAAACATAGAATCGTAGGAGATCATATAGACACAACGATATCAACATCTAACACTTACCTCAGGCACGCATAGTTAACGTCGGGCTCACCCCGACCCTAGAAGCTTTGGGAGACTACTCGCACCTCATCGCAGGAAACATCATTGATTGAAAGGAAATTTGCATTAATAACTTCGAAACTTTACAACTCAACGTCGGCTTTCGCAAACGCCAAACCCTAAAGCTTCTTCCTAACTCTAACTCTATTGTATGTGTTGAATGTGTTTTCTTGGATGATTGAATGCCAGCCCTCTAGGGCTTTATTTATAGGCTACTAATCTTTGCTATCCAAGGATAGTATCTTCTATCTAAACTATAAACTCTATCCAAACAAGTAGGATATATCATTTATTTTAGGTCAATATCTAAAATACTTAATAAAGCTTTAAGGTAAAAAAAATACATATTCCCCAGCTATAATCTATCTAATATCTATAGATAATCCGTGCTTTACTTGATAGAATTCCCAATCTGTGTCTCGAAAAGCGTGTCCAATCCGTGTCGAAGTATGGTCGATTTCGACCTCTCTGTTTCTGCTCGACGGGTTCTTCTCCACTCGATTCCTGGGACTAGGTCGATATCGATGTTGTGTGATTGATATCGAGTGCTTTTCTCCTGCTGGTGTATGGTCTGTCTCGACACTCAGTTCTGTGTCGATGTGTAGTCGATATACCATGTGGGTCGATTTCGATCTCTTCTCAGCTTCACTTGGCTTCTCCGTTTTGACTCAAATTTCGCTCGAATTCCTACATAATTAGATCAAAACTTGTGCAAACTCTATTTCTTGCACGTTAGCTCATTCTACACAAATTTACATTATTTTGAACCTTTTCTTTAAGGAATTGAATGAAATAAGAAGTCAAAAGATGCAATAAAAAGAGGTACAAATATGTACATCAATCTGTCTACAGCAGCAGTCGATATCGACCAGGTCATGTCGATATCAACCTCTTCTTTCTATCTCGAGCTAGCTCTACTCGACCTCGGATTTGCACTCGGAATCTATCTTTTTACTCGATTTGGGGCACTCGATATCGACCACTTCATGTCGATATCGACCTGTTTGTGTCGACATGCTCTGTTCTTCTGTCTGCTCGATTTCTAGTGTTCTGTTTCACTCGATGTCGAGTCTATAGGTCGATTTTGACTCCTTAGTAGACTTCGAGTTCTTTTTCAGCTTTTCTTCTCTTCTCTAATTCGCTCCAATTTTGTCTCGATTTCTGCGAAATAACATAAAAACTCGTGTAGACCTCTATAATTGGTAAATAAACATAAACTAAACTAATCTTATGCTTTCCCAACCAATATGCATGAAAATATCGATAAAATGGACATAAAAGTATATGGAAAATATGATAATTTGTGCGCACATCACTTGACATGTTAGCGGATCTTTCCTAGATCTCACTAAGTTCCAAACGTGATAAAACTTCGTAAAATTTTACCTTAAAACTTCATCCCTGACATTTTATTAATTCACATAATCCCATACAATGTGACGTCATAAAAGAGAAAAATACAATCGGGGTATTTCACATTCATCTATATGCTTCATGTTTTCATCCAAAGTTTATTTTTATCACCCCCATTGAAAATAATTGAAAAGTGTCATGGAAGTAGTTACAAAGCTCGACGATGCAAAAGTAGATCCGTTAGAGATATAGCAATTAAATTGCCTAGCAAAGGGAAGTCTCAATGAAGTGCATTATTTTTAGAAAACCATGAAAGGAATAAAATTTGAAGTTGCTTTTGACATGTGCATGATAAGAGGACGGAGGACTTTATTTTCCATTCAAGCTTCATTATTTACCCTTACACCCATTCTTATTGCCTTTACTTCATATTCTAAGCCATATGTGCTTAATGTCATATTTTGCTCCACAAGTTCTTAAGTTGCCCATTTTATACCTTTTTACCCATCCGAGAGATAATGTTATAGAATGGATGTAGTGTTATGGAGTTGTTATATGGTTGATATGTTGTGAAGTTATTATTTAGCACCAGGTTCTATGGATCAAACTTTGTGTTTGTTAGGCTATATACATGTTTATGTCTTTTGTCGGGTTGAAGGTGGCTTTTGGACATCGAATGCTTGTTCAAAATAACTGTCTATGCAAGACTAGAATGTAGCTTCACTTTTGGTTGTTCTATGAATATTATGTTGAGAAAGATTTGCTGTTGTTGAATGTGCACTTTTGATATATATATAGGGCGGGACAACAATATTGAATAGGACCATTTGCAATTGTTATATGCGTAGCGATGACTTCTAGCCATCGCACCTTTTTTTAAAAAAATATATTCGTAGCTACGGTAGCAAGCCGTAGCAATCGCCTTGGGGACGCCTCGTTGGGGTCAAAGCAACGAGAGCTTACCGTCGCCAACGTACTATTTCCCACCAAAATTGCACCGCCCAAATTTTCCGCCAAAAACCTAGCTACGGCAGTAGCCGTAGCAACCAAAAGAAAAGGGAGCTGAAATTTGGCGCCTTCAATGTCACTAGCTACGACAATTTACCGTCGCAAAAGGGTTCGTTTTTCATCTGGGGTTGTTTGCCGTAGCAGAGCCGTAGCAAAATTATTTGCTTCGGCTATTTGCTGAAGCTAAACTTTTTTGCGACCCCCCGAATCACCACCCCCCATTTGCCGTAGCATTGCCGAAGCAAATTGCCTTTTGCCACCGCCTGACCCCCTTTTGCTGCGACTTTTTGTCGAAGCTAATTTCTTTTTTTTTTGTAGTAAAAAATCATTGATGATGTTGAATTGATTTCATCTTTTGAAGATCATAATACCCAATCACAGGTTGCTATATTGTTATAATTCATTGTACATAATTTCTTTTTAACGAACCAACTATATACAACAATATTGTGAATATTGATTCACGTGTATATATACTAATTCCTGCATTGTACCTATAGGTTGATCAAGCTTCCTTGGCTTCGGCTCGGTACAATAGTTTGATCAAGCTTCCTTGGCTTCAGCTCCAAATGCCGGTTCTATAGTTTCTTCAAGTGATACAACCAGACCGTTGAAGCATGTCAATGAAGAGATTAATAAAGGAGACGGGGAGATGTCAACTGCAAACAAGAAGAATAAATAAGATTACGTCTCGAGCCAGTCTGAACTCAACATCATGATTGCATACATTTAAAACTTTATCTTCATTTTTCAGTAACAAGAGTTTATTATTATTTAAGTTTATTTGTGTGATTTGTTTGATTTTACAACATTGCATGTTTTATTCCCAAATAATTTTATATTCTATATTATTATTATTCAATTTTTACTATTATTATTTTGAACCTTCGGTCATTGAATAAATATGCTCGTTTATAAACAAATTAACTTGAAAATATAGTTGGCCATAACTATAATCTAATCGATCAAAATATAATTCATTTATGTTTGAACTATTGTAAACCTTATTGATCGCCGTCCTTCATTCGCATGAGAATCCTTTACTTTCCCAAAATTTCTCACTATAGAGAGTATCATTTAATTTTCTCAAAATAAATATCATTTAATTTGAAATTTATTCTCAATGTACGGAATCCTTTAACTTTCATAATCCCTTTCCAAATAAATTAATTGAAGATGTACTCAATTTGGATTCATTATCTTACCGGATTGCATTCATTTAAATATTTGTTTATTATATCACGTTTATCCCAATTTGGCAGGTCCTTCGATATTGATCATCATGATTTATACATTTTTCCTATATATATATATTTTATATTAAGTAAGAATTCGGTTGGAACAAGCCTAACCGATATCATCCCGACGGATGAGATCCAGAAGATCTGGGTGAAAATCCAGTACCGACCCGTTAACAAAACGGCCAAGGTGTGCAACCTTGTCTGCCGCTTTGTTACCCTCACAGGGCACATAGGAGAAAGAGATATCATGGAAGGACTGAATCAGTCTTTTGATATCTCCTATTAGAAGTTCGATTTCCCAAGGACAAAAACCATTATTTTTGAGCTGATTTATAATAATAAGGGAGTCACGTTCTATAATACATTTTCCCTATATATTTGTATTCACTAGCTGTGAACCGTGCCGCGCACGGTGGGTTTTTTTTTTACAAAATATGTGGTGTGTGATATGCCAATTTAAGAAACTAAATGAACATACTATTACTTTTTAAAATTAAAACAAGAAAAAGATGTGGAAATTGGGTTTAATTAAGAGTTTTGTAAGGGGATTTGAATAGTGTTATCGTCATTCAATATGTTAGAATGTTTAAACTAAAGAAAAGAGAAGCATAAAAATATTTTGTATTTCTCCTAAACTTGGATATTCACAAAGAATTTGATCATTTTTCCACCTTCAACTATTGAGTTGTAGGAGGCTTGAACTGATGAAGGATATCATTCACCCTCGTAGAGGCAAATATGAGATCCAACTTAAGAGTAACTTTTATGAATCTTCATCTGCTACTGTCATAAAATCTTAAGAAGACCTTCTGTAAAGGCTTCATGTAATTACCATCTTGTGAAGTACAGGCTCATTAAAATACAAGAAATGTGCCTATTGTATTTTGAGTATTCATGATTCAAAATATTTGCACAGGTCGTCTTAAACAAAAATTATACTCGGCTGTTAGGTCTGCTTGATTGCTTCCTACAAGATTCACACTTACCACCTATTTCACATTTAACATCCCATTCCACTTCGTTGTTCAAACAAACCCAAATTTAACCATGTTTTTAGCCCTTCCCCCACCCTAAGAGTATCCTCATCCCCAACAGAACTCTCCACTATCAAGCTCACATAAAAATTTCAATATCATTATCATCTAATTACTTTATTTTAACTAATTGCTCCAATATCAACAAATGTAGATATCAGAAGGTACAAATAACAGGCATCCCAAACTGTCAATTAAACATCGAGATAGGAAGAATCGGAGAAAGGGCAATAAAGTGTAACCATGCATACAAGCCAAAATCTTTCCAAGGTCACTGGTCGGAGTAACCAAAACCCGCATTGCTTTCCCAACCATGGTCAGAATCCCCACTGTATTCTCTGGATCTTGAATCTCTAGCTCTAGAAAGTCCATCATTAAACCAAGATCATAGACAGTAGGATGCTTGTACTGAATAGTATTTAAAGTTGTGAAGAGTCTGAAGATTATGAGGACACTCATATGTTGGCATTGTAATATAAATAAAGAGTGCATAATAGACACATAGCCACGGAGAATAAAAAGTAGTTCATAAGAAACATAGAAAACAAGTTGAAGATAGGATGAAACATTTGCAGAGAATAAATCATCATTATCATTATTATAAATATTTTAATAAATAATACTAATAATTAAGAGAGAATTATGAGTAAACAAGCAACAGACAGCAATCCAGAAGGCGCAAGAACCTTAAATTTATTGGCCAAAAATAAAATTTAGGTCAAACACCTCTCAAATGAAGGCCAAAATTTGACAAAATTAGTTGCAGGGAATAGATCAAATGTTACCTCAGCTGAATCAGTTGGAATTTTTGTTTTGTCTTATGATTGAGAAAGGGTTGGTTCAAAGTTTGCCTACTTTACTTGAACTTTGCCTTATTTTCAATACGAGTTGTATAGTACATAACTACACAAGTGCTAACCTTCAAAATAGTCAACTCTTTATCTAACTGGGCATAAAAACTCTTAAACATATCCTAAAACGCCAAATACCATGCTTGAAACACAGTGACACCTCCTGCAAGATAAAACCAAAAATGTTTAGAAATCAAGAGGAGGCTAAAACTCTTAAATGAAAATGCATTATGCAAGCACTTGAAATAAGCAAATGAGAGAGGACTATTAATGGTGATTGTGTGGTTGGAGACAACATTAAATTGAAGTTATGTACTACAAGCTGTCTAACAACATGAAAATTCATGAATAATGTAAGATTTGAGGTTATATTACATTTTAAATAAGAATATATTGGGAACATGAAAGATGAAAGCCATTCATGATAAACATGCAAAGAGTAGCACAAAGCCAGCAAGAAACCAGGGGTTGTGTAGAGATGAAAGAGAAGAAAAAAAAGGGAGAAGGAACCATGAAGGAAGCACATGTAAGGCAACATGGGCACTAAAAAAATCCAACTGAGATTGAAATAGCATCCCTGGCTAATTCCAAAAATGAGGAAGCGTGCTTTGCATGGTGAAGGCATTGTTCTGATTACGTATAAAGATATGAACTTACATATATTCTTAATCCAGTGTGTTTGGATCAAGCAATTATGCATCATCAGCCATGCTCCGGTGAATATTTTGAAGTAATTATGTACATACATATGAAAGCGATAAAATTAGAAAGAACATGTGATAATATATAGTTAAGAAACTAAAAATAACATTTATGAA